>CM052083.1:9124149-9139096 GCA_028453745.1 Agapostemon virescens | reverse complement strand
AATGAATGAACAGGAAGAATGTATTGGAACTACCGAAACAATCGAAATGACTCGTTCCTGATTGTTTCGTTTACAATTACTGATGTTATAAAAACATTTCCACCAGAACGTTTCGAATGAATTTTGTTACGACGCGAATAGCACCTGAATAATATTTTTAAATGAATGAACAGGAAGAATGTATTGGAACTACCGAAACAATCGAAATGACTCGTTCCTGATTGTTTCGTTTACAATTACTGAAGTTATATAAACATTTCCACCAGAAAGTTTCGAATGAATTTTATTACGATGCGAATAGCGCCTTAAGAATGTTTTTAAATAAAGGAAGAGATTTATGGCACGGACGACTGTGTTCCACTATTTTTGAGGAACCGTCCATCTGAAATGCCAGATGTTTTAATTACTATTTTTTCCAGAGCTCAAGATGTCGATTTATTAGGGTTTTACTTTGTAGACACGTGCGCCTCAGAGAATTTGACTTTTGCACTCAATAGTAATTGACGTACCATAAACGCGTGCCAACCTTCAGAACGATACCTGAGACGTACCGTTTTGGGGACATTTCGCTGCTGTCTCACCCCACCAGTGCAGGGTGGGCGGCAAATTAAGAAACCAATCAAGGTTTGCATATAATTTTGTACGTGCTCATTGGTAGTGGATGTTTACGCCCCATCGATGAGCATTAGTATAAGTATCTGGTCGTGCGTCGCTCGCGTTGCTGTTTAATTTCACAATGAGAGTTGTGAGTTGAAAATCTTTAGCAGATGCCAAAACAAGAAAATAGCATCAATTACGTGTTTAAACTCAAATTCCGGTTTCATATTTACAGATCTGATATTAATTTTGGAGTTGCAACAGCTTCGAGTGGAAAGGGTTAATGTCGAACACACATATTTAAGAATTTGTCAATGTATTAATCAGGATTTTCGACTACTGAGACAGCGCATTATTTAGCGAGCAAATATAGCGCTCATGATGTATCAAGGACGGGTCACAGTATACATAGAGCACGAAGATAATGAAGTCATAAATTGGGTAACGTAATAGACAGACGCCTTCATTAAGTCTCTGACCCAGAAAGTTCTTAAAAACTGATCAACGGACACTGATTTAGGACAGAGGTACTTCGATATTCGGTAATCGAATTATCTGTCGATTATTCGGTAATACGACGTGTTCAACGTTACTAAAATCTATGCTGTTGTACGAAACTTGTATAAACTGTTGTCAAAATAAGAAAATGGAATCAATGACGCGATTAGACGGTAACTCGGAAATAACACAATTTTGTATATTCATTTCCGTGTTGATATTTCATTAAAGTTCTTTTCACAACTCTGTTCGAGGATTGCGGTTCTCTAAGTTTGTTGAGCGACACAACACGTTACGATCATTAAGGAAAGAAAGAAGAGGAATTCGCTTTAGTTTCCACTTGGAAGAAATCGATGCTGCAAATGTTTCTTTTGCGCGAGGATCTCACGTTTATGATTGTCAAAGTCTTACGTCCGGTAGCGGGGCTTAAATTGCAGAATGCACTCAAGATTGCGAACAAAGAGCAACAGTAGCGTTCCTCTTTTCCTTGTTTTAGACTAGTAAATACCGACGGAGATCGAACTCATTGGGTTGAACGGTGGATCAACCGTTCCGTCGTCGTGCACGAAGCGAAACTGGGTTAACCAAATAGAGAACTACTAGACGCGATAAAAGGTAAATCTTATTTCTGAAAGCAAAAATATTATTTTAAGATCCACGCTGAACCGTTATTTTTAGGATCGATAGAAGTTTTAACGCCGGGTAGACCTCGGCTTGATATGAGATATTTTTCTTCTTCCTGGTGTGGTCAGTACCTTCATGATTTAACACGGATGATCTGTCTCATAAATTGATTTTCGAGAGCACCGCGGACGTTACTCACAGCCGCAGATTTCCCGCATTTCTGGCAAAAATGAATTTATGCATTTGCAAAACGGTGAAAACGTTCGAAGAATTTAAAAATCAAGTCGTCACCTTAACTTTTAATATTTTCAAATCATAAAACGATAAAACTCAGAAATCAGTCATCAATCATCTTTTATCCTAAACGTGTGTTCGATTCACTTAACATCTGTTTAAATTTTTGAAACATACCGTTTCATTCTGATTTTTGCAAAAGGCAATTTATCAGTAAAATTGTAAATATATAAATTTACGTAAAGAAATTTAAGGGAACTGTAAGTCTATGAAATGCATTTTGTTAATCTTTCAGAGTTTTTAAAAAATGTAAGCGTAGAAATTTGCACTTTTTAAGGCGAAATAATATTGACATGAAATATGCATGAAATTAGGCATTTATCTCTACTATGAGTTATTTGTCGATCGAGTCTAATTTTAGATTGATGCATGGATCAATCAAGTTCTTTCAGTGTTTGGCCATAAGCTCGCATCGAATTTGCATGCATCATAACATGAAGAACACTATTGGTATCCGAATATAATTAGCTTCAACTCGCGGTTGAACAACTATTCCCGCGCATCTGTCAGTATCTGTACAATTGGGTGCCTCATTCGTCCAATTATAGTATTCTCTGATGAAATTTGCAAACTACCTTGGAATGGCGATTAGTGTAAATGCTTTTCCAGAATAATTCCGGGAATGGATGCGCTGGTGTACTCCAACGAGAAGTTACGCATATTACTCACGACGAGTGGATGGAAACTTCATAGACTTCCCTAAAAACCTCATAACCGAAATACAAAGCACAAAGGATCTCAAATAGTTTTAATAATATCGCACGATTCATAAAAACTAATATTTTCATTGCTTTCTCAGCACGTCTTTTATTCATTGCTAATCCGATCGTCATAGACTCATACTTATCGAATAAACGATATAATCACGATGTATCGGTTGTAATTGAGTAGAAATTAATTGTTATTGAAAATTATATATATGTACATCATCGTAAATAATCTATATAATTCTATGTCCATGAAAAATATAGTTAGATGTATTAAGAAAGGTTTTTAAAAATTTCAACTGACTGTAAAATTTTTAGGGGTTAAGAAGAAATGCAGAAAATGTCTGCAGTAAAGTTGACGTTAATCAGAGAATTAGGCAGTCGCAATTTAAAAAAACCACGAGTAACCGTGAGTTCCGATTGGAAATCAGATGCGTGTTCAGTTTTTAGGCGGGCGACTTGCTCCGCGAGGAGAACTGTTCGGATTTTTATTCAGCGCGGCGGAATACGGAGCCGGTTCCCGTCGAAAAGTTTATACGTCCGAGAAACCCATATTCAAATGTGCTTTTTTTCGATGGAAAATATGAGACTCATTTTAATTTTCAATTTCAGGCATGGCGGAGAGGTCGTGTCTGCTTGGCTGTGATAGTAGAATTTTAAAAAGGCGGAACGCTGGGGTTAGCTTCCGCCCCTTTTGTTCCGCCAAAACATCGGAATTACATCGAACACGGTGTGCACCCGTTGCACCGATCAACTTGCACTTGCAAATTCGCCTCGATCCTCTCTCTCTCTCTCTCTCTCTTTTTTTTTGCCTCTCGTCTCGCCCTTCTCCCTCTATCCTTCTGGTCGCGAGCAACGCAGAGAGGAAAGGGTGGAGGGTGACTTCGTTACCACGATTTCACGAATTCATTCCGCAAGCCTCGCAGAGGGTTGGTTCCCGCGCGTTACATTCTCGCTGTCCGCGATTCGATTAGCTTTCTCGAGGGTATTTTGTTACAACTGCGAGCGTTATTTTCTTTTGGCTTTGAATACTAATTAATGGCTGGAATACCTCGGCCCGACTAGTCACCTTCGCGGCTTCCTCGTTCTGTTATCTATTCCTTCCCCCGAGAAACTGTGTGCAGAAATAATCAAAAATCGCGGGGAACGTATTTATTCTCGTTACGGTAATTGAATGTCTCGGTTGCGCGTTTGGCGATATTCGGAAGATCCATTAAGGAGTAGCCATGATTGGTATACCATTCATATTTCTAAGGAAAGAAACAAACATTTCAGAGTTATTAGTTTTTCTCGTTCTCCACTTAACATTTTATTGTTTACAGAAATATCATTCGTCCACTCATGTTAACCTCTTAAACACGGCTGAATTTTGCGCGAGGCTGTTTCTCTGTACGGCAGTGCACATAACTCAATTATAATTTTTCTTGAACACATGATACATATATTTTAACTTTAATAATTTTCGAACGAAGTTTTTGATTATTAAATTATAATTTTTCTTGAAGATATGATCCATACGTTTTAACTTTATCAATTAATAATACAATTGAGTGTGCTCAAGCCACTATAGTGGCGCATCGTGCCTAAGAGGTTAGAAAGTTACCAGTTCAGGGGATTCAGATGAAACGAAGATGTCAGCATCGGACGAGACATTGTATACAGTATGGAAATATTCAAGGTAGGAAGTAACGTTTGATTCTGCTGTTGGAATAACTTCGAGTGCAAAGGGTTAACTGACGATTTCGATACTTTGAGTCAAAATAGAATCGAGCACCGCAATTGGAGGGTTGACCGAAAGTTAGCCGTTCGGTTGAGGCTGCAACTTTCGCCAGATAAACGAAAGTCGGCGAACGACGAGGAGGGAACAAGGCAACAAATCGATCAGGTGCCATCGCGACTGATTTATAAGAAACTACGAAAGTGCAGCTCTACAGGACGTAGGAGTGCGGGAAGGGGGGGGGGGGGGGGTGAAAAAGCGATATTTCACGGGCAACGATCTAACAATTCCGAAAAAAATACATCTCCTGGCTTTATAAATATACCGCGCTGGCAACGTGACGCAGCCATTCGTCGATCCGTAAAGATACACCGAAACGCGTCCAAAAACGGTCATAAATTTCACGCGCGTCGAATTCGCGCGTTTCGTTTCGTTTCGAACAGCGGGGAGGAAAGTGGGACGAGGGAGGGTGTAGGACGCGACGCGGGGCCGAATTTAAATCACAGACAGGCGACCGGCTTGATATAGGGCTAATTGAAGATCGGAATCTGCACGGGTAGGGCGTGCCCCAGCGCGCGTTTCGCACGCGCGAATTCCGTGCTGAAATCGCCGCATCGGCTCCGCTCCGGAACGCTACGCTGAAACGAGACCGGAGAGATACGATCGCGAAACCCTCGCCTCGATCAGCTGTACATAGGCTGAGAACAGCGAACGCTATGCTAACGTCGATGATCGTGGAACGTTGACTTTTTAGACTCTCGATCAGCATTATTAACCCTTTGCACTCGGAGCAATTTTAATTATAAAATTAAGAGACTTCTTTCAACCTCGATCATTTCATTCTGTGCAATCCTGTTTACACTGATATAAAACACGTTTCTTCATACAACAGTTGAATTTTCAACAATTTATAGAACACAGTCGAATTTAATAATATAATAACTGTTTTGAATAAGGTATAACAATTTTTACAGGTCCTTCACAGTCGCCATTCGAGTGCAAAGGATTAATTGTGGATCTTTATGCGAAATAAGAAGTTTCCAAGACAATTGTAAAGGGCAGAAGTTAAAGGAAATAATTTTCTAATAATTTTAATTTTAAAGTAATGCACAACTGTTCTTGAATTGGTTTAACGTCTTTACAGTTTTGTACTTCTATTAATGTTTGTTGTATAACATCGGCAGTTAACATAATTCACCCATTTTCACTCCACATGATATTTTCGAAGCTATATTTTTTTAATGTTTTGAATACCTCATTGCATTTAATTGCTAATAGCTGTTAATATTAATCCTTTGCATTCGAAGCAATTTTAATTTCATCATCAAGACATTTCTTTCGACCTAGAACATTTTTATTTTATGTCATCTTCTTCGCATTATACACGTGAAATTGAAATTGTTATGAAATGCTCCAGAGTTTTAGCAATTAATGACATACAGTCTAATTTAATAATTACTTTTTAAACTTAAAGCCATCTATAGTTACCTAGAAAATTCGATGAAAGATAAAAATCACTGAACAGGCGAATCTACCTGAAAAAGTACGCCAAACGAAAGTATAATATGAATAATGTGAAAAATTATAATATATGCTCCAATATATACAATTATTTCTATTGGAAGTATCCTGATAATTTCAATAACTGTACAATAAAAATCTATAACAGTTAAATTGTTTATTACATACTGCTTTTCAAACAGACTTTTAAACTTTTCCAGTTGCACCACCGAAATAGATATGTCAAAAAGGTTATAATCTCCGAAAACAAATAGAATCAATTTATAAATATCTAGAACAGTCGAAGCTAATTATGAAAGGCCCATATGTTTAAAAATGTGCTGTTCGATGGCCGAGCAAATGTTTAAAGAACGCGGCCATTGAAGGAGCAGCATTCGCTGCGAATTAATGGAAAATTCAGCTCTGCCGTTTCTGAATCGAGTTAACCGGCCATTTACGTTTTCAAAAACCCATCAAGTTCCCTGTCGCAACTCTACATCCGGCCAGGAAGAATTTCTGTATCGATATAATGATCGCTCGGCTCGCTATCCTTTCACTCCCCCGGATCTCTAATTAACTGCTTCATCGAGCAGACGCATCTGTCTGCATTTCAGATCGCGGTGCATTTCTGAATAAGCGAAACGAGCGCGAACGAGCACGGTCACATTCGCGGTCCGCGATCTTTCAACCAGGCAAGACACGTTTTTTCTTTTTTTTCCCATTCGTTAATAATATCAATTCAGAAGCCAGGTTTTTGTTCGCGACAACGCACCGTGACAGCGTGTCTGCCTCGTTTTTTCCTTTTTTTTTTTCGTTTTTAAATACCTGTCGCAAATGAATCGCGTGGCTGCTGCGGATCCGCGCGGTTCATTCATTTGTTCCTCGGCTAAATAATTGAGAACGTGATGGAAAAGCTGCATTTTGTCAGTTTCGCTTTTCACGTACCGGTCGATTGGCAGTTCTTATTAAGGCAGTGTTTCGCGAAATAAAAACTCCTGAAGGAATCGCGACAATTGCGGTTATAAAGCTGTTTTTCGTTATGAGAAGATTTCACCGACTGACTTCTTCGTTGAAGATGTCAGACGCGATCATTGGGATTCAGTTTTTATTATGTATCATGTTGTGCATCGATGCAAGCAGATGAATAGAATTTTTAATCTTGTTCGGCGTGATCTGTGTCAATTCGATCGAACCGATACGTATTAATTATGTCACAGTGGGTCGAATAGATGGACTAAGTTTATTATTGATTGGGAGAGTCGGATGTTTTATAACAATTATTACATTTTATAATACAATCTATCTATACTTGAAATATTTATAATGTAAAGAATGTATTTTTGTATTATATTGTACTAAGAATCTTTATATTAAGCAACGAACATCTATAAATGTTCAAATTTTAATAAATAAACATTATTCAACGTTGAAATCAGATCTGTTCCATTATACATTCAGGAAAATATGGAATAAAGTTGTTAAAGTTTTGTTTAAAAAAAAAAATGAAGTTAAGAATTCATAAAAAGTGCGTGCTGTTAAATAGGAATTAATTGGTTGTCTGACTATGACCATCGTATTCTACTTACTGCAATAGAAAAGAACTGTTCAAAATACAGGTCACGCTTTACAATTTTTTTTAGCACAACTACTGAATACATAAATTTTAAATTCGCTGGACACATTGGTGCGTGGTTCAGGAATACAGTATATTTTTTTAAAATACGAATGATATATAGTTCCGATGTCATGGCGCCTTTACAGAACGCTTGGACGGAAAAGCCTAAATCTTGCAAACATCGACTTATTAAATGAATCAATTAAATTCACTGATGAATTTACAAGACTCCATCTTATCTACAAATAGAGGCATCCTTCCAACAAAATTCTATAAAACTCGTTCATTCTCTTCACTATACAATAAACTACCAATTAAAAATATTTTATAAATTTCCAACGAAGCATGAACTATGAAATTTACAAAATTCCATCGGCGACTGCATCGAACGAGCAATCGCGTGGCCAGACAGCGTTCAATCAACGACCAGGATCTAATGATTGCAACGATGATCTAAAACCGTTCTGCCACAAAGAAAAAAAAATATGCAGAAGAGGAAGGGAGCATTGGAATCGGAATTTTCCGAATTGACTTTTCAGTGGTCGTTGCATCGTCGATTCAACGAAGTCGTCCAGCTTCGAAATACGTTGATTTAACCTGGCTCCCTCAAAGGGTGCCTATAATTTTCTTTTCTCTCTCTCTCTCTCTCCCTCCCTCTTTCTCCCCAACTTCTCTCCTCCTCTCTCTCTTTCTATCCGCCCCCTTCCCTTTCTCTCTTTTCACCGTCGAATTATTCTCCTTCATCGAAAGCCAGGTGAACTGACGATACCAATTTACCCTGGGAATTTACTTTGCGCCGAACAAAAAGTCGTCCTCTCTTTCAAGCGTATTCCGCGCGGCAGATAAGGGAATACGGACGCTCCATAAAAATCGTACGTGAACTCCCATGGAATCGATGGACTCTCTTTCCCCTCGTTCGAGTAGCCACTTGGTTTTAAAAGCTCCGCGGAGCGGAATTAGAACACGTCGGGCTCGGGGAGGAGACCGAAACGGTGCCTTGTTCGTTGCTCGTTCGTTTTGAATCGCGGGTTATTATAGACTCGCGCAGTTGCTCTCCGTTACGCCGCTTTTGTCTCATCCGCTTCGCCTGTTCCTCTTCCCTGCACGCTTTTTCACCATGCTCGGCGAACATTCCGCGGTTTCGATTCGCAGTCGAATTCGGCGAAACCTGCGCGCGACGTCGATGCCGTTTTATCGAGCTCCAACGTCGCCGAAGAAATCAATCGCGCATTCCGACTCTTACTTTCAATTCGTAACGTTCAATCGCGTATGTTGAATCTGTCACAACTTGAATTTGCACGTCGTTTGTATTTCACGTTTGTTGCAACGGTAACACCAAAGGCTGTAACACAGGTAATTGTACGTTAAAGTAATTTGTAACGTATAAATGAAAAGCAGACAGGAAGTACGAAATATGACACGCGCCGCACGCGGACAGTTGTACCCTGACGAACGTACTCCACGTGCGACGCACTTGAAGACACGAAAATCAAACAACCCTGCAATAAATCACGATAATCCCTCATTGACCGTTTCCCGCTCTTTCAGGTATACTCCTTCAGGCACACGTCTTTAAGCATACTCCTTCCATCATTTCTACAACCAATTAAAAAAGATTTCTTTTTGACATGTATTTAGACATAAGAAAAACAGAAGGAAATCCTTTTCTTGATCCTGCAATCGCGGGACCGTTTACCTTACATTTCCACTTGATTTGTCAAAGACAAATACGCGCGGTGTATTGATCATCCCGTGCGCAATCCGGGGCCATTTGTCCTGTCGGTTGTAACGTCTTCTTGGTACCCGTGGCATCGAATGACTGGCCGAAAACGATGGTGTAGATCTAGGGTCACGATGCACGGGTCCCCGAAACCGGTTAATCACCCGATCTCCATGCGTCGATGCATCATCTGTCCATCCATTCGTCGGGCCGCTGATTGCAACGCGAGCAAGTTACAAATCAAACTCGCCGTCCCTGCGTAGATACTGACAGTTCCCGCTGGTATTGGATGAAGATTCGCGAGAAACGACACGGATGACGAGAGACAGAGAGAGGGAAAGAGAGAGAGAGAGTGACAGAGGGATCAGCGAGAGAGACAGCAGAGAAAAGAGGGACAGGGGCTGAAACGTTGGCAGCGTACACGACCAGCAAGAGGGAAACGTGTTGCGTAAACCGACGAAGACGACCGTAAACAAATATAGAAGCCAGCCGGAAGGGGTCGAAAGAGACCCGGTGCATCCCCCGGTTGCAACCCCGTATAAATCCTACACAACGGCGACGCATACATATTCATACGCCGGCGCGGAACCAACACACATTAATGCGCCCGGCGATATTAACGCAAACACGGTCGCACGAACGTCCGTGGAAAAGCAATAGACGCGACTACAGTGATGAGCAAAACTGAACGTGCTTAATCAAATTTTCAAGAATCTTTTTTACACTCAGACGAAATTATAACGTTGCTGTAAAATCGATGTGCTGGTATCGCGCATTCATAAATTAGACGTTCATGTTGTCTGTGTTATATCTTTTAGAGATCTAAACACTAAACCTATAGAGTATTAAAATTGATAATTATGTTATAGAAATGACAAAATATAATTTATTTAAAATTTCTGAAATTTTTATTGCGATATATGATTGAATAACGGAATCTATTGAATCGATTTCTAGGAAGGTAATTTTATAACTTGAATAAGAGTAAAATAGAAACTTTCAAAAGTGGTAGGATTAGTATTAAATGTTTATCTTTATTTGTTGTATACTCGAATTTAACGAATCGCTCGTACTCAGATCGGAAGACTGAAGTCTTCTAAATTCGAAATAATATTGTTAACTTTTCGCGGTGGTAGTTATGCGATTCACCTTGAAACTTTCTTCTAATTCCATGTTTCAACCACACGATAACTATCACAATTTCCCTAGTACTACAACGTATGAATATAAAAGGGCCACGAATTTCGACTCTTGTATGTACACGATAAATGCAACGTTTCGAAACCAAGGTGGTGCATTTAACGCGACTTTACCAAGGTTCCACTATATTAATTCACAAAGACTTGAGATTACAAAAATTGAGTAACTATATTTAAACGGGCAATTATTTCCTTTATGCGAGTAACGAAACCTTCGGTGATATTCAATGGTGTTGTTATAGTGAGACCCTAAATGACGTCACTAACCTATAGTGTAGTCAATTCCAACTGGTGAGAATTGTCGATAGTGGGATAATATCTCGATAGCGTAAGTAGCCAGTTCCATTGGGATTCGAGGTATTAGATCAAGGTTTTCGAGCAGTAAAGGTGGGGGGAAACGCTATAGTGAGACCTAGATGACGTCAGCAGCTTATACTGTAGTCAATTCCAGTTGGTGAAAATTTTAGAACGTGGAGTAATTTCACGATAGCGTAAGTAGCCAATTCCATTGGGATTAGAGATATTAGATCAAGGTTTTCGAGCAGTAAAGGTAGGAAGAAACGCTATAGTAAGAGCTAGGTGACATCAGCAGCTTAAACTGTAGCCAATTCCAGTTGGTGAAAATTTTCGACAGTGGAATAATTTCGCGATATCTTAAGTAGCCAGTTCCATTGGGATTAGTTATTAGATGAAGGATTTCGAGCATTAAAGATGGGGAGAAACGCTATAGTGAGACCTAGATGACGTCAGCAGCTTATACTGTAGTCAATTCCAGTTGGCGAAAATTTTCGAACGTAGGGTAATTTCGCAATAGCGTAAGTAACCAATTCCAATGGGATTAGAATTATTAGATTAAGGATTTCGAGTTGTAGAAGTGCAGGGAAATGCTATAGTGAGGCCTAGATGGCGTCAGCAGCTTATACTGTACTCAATTCCAGCTGGTGAGAATTTTAGAACGGGGGGTAATTTCTCGATAGCGTAAGTAGCCAGTTCCATTGGGACTTAGATGACGTCAGCAGGTTATAGTGTAGTCAATTCCAGTTGGTGAGAATTTTCGACAGTGAGATAATTTCTAGATGGTATAAGTGGCTAGCTGCACTGGGACCAGCGTTATTAGACTTGGACCATCAAGCGGTAAAGGTGGGAGAAGCGCTATAGTAAAACCTGGATAACATCACGAATATAATATAGTTTAGTCTATTTCAGATGGTGAGAATTGTCGACAGTGGGATAATTTTTGGATAACGTAAGTGGTCAGTTGTCCCTGAGATCGCAATTATCAGATCGAAACGATTGAGCAGCAAACGTGGGAGATGAGCTATAGTTAGAATGTGAATGACGTCAAGAGACTATAATGTAGTCTATTTCATGCGGTAAGAATTATCGATAGTGGGATAATTATTTAGTAGAGCTTATGTACTCGCAGCAATTCGACATTCTGACAGGGGAAGCATGCGATGCTTAAGCGGATAATACTGTATTGCGATAATAACAAACATTCTAAGTCCAGAAACGACGGGAAACAATGTAACCCGCGAGTTTAGGTGCGGGAATCGAGAAACGTAATCGGCGCAACATTCTCCGCTGGTGGCTGAATACCGGAGTGGATTCGACCGAGCGCGTTCATTTGATATACAGCTAATTAGAGATCGAAATCTCGGGTCGGCGGGGCACGACGTGTGTGCGTTTCTACGGGACTGTGTTAGATCCAACTGTTCTACGTCTTGCGGGAGAAATTACGGTAAAATCTGCGGCGCCAGGGGAAATAAAAATTCCGATGGTAGATCCGTGTTTGCCGCCGGAAGTTGCGGTTTGAACGGGTTTCGGGTTGCATGCAAATATCGCGGCGTGCCGAGCGCGCGCCGTTCGTGATTATTCTGATATTTTGCTATAAATGGAGAAAAAGAGAAATAGGAATATGAGCATTGCTGTTTTTGTTCCCCCTTTGGCGATTCGGTATTGGGTGCGGTTTGATTGATGTTGCTTTCATTATTGAACGTCAACGCCATATTTTGCACACAATCACATTTTATTAGAAGCAACTTCTATTGTCAGAAATTTACACGTCCGCGTGTACGTATTTCACTGTAATTACCGTCGGTAAATTGTTCACGAAATTGTAACATTAATATTTCGCAGAGCGAAACGGGATCAATACCGACATCCAATTACGGTTGTCGAAACTAAATTAATTTATATACGTGTTCCCGTAACAAAAACTGACGGGGAACAAAGGGCTGTTGCTGTGTTAAATTACTCGGAGGCCAGCGAGGAAAATTGAAAGTTGTATACCGAGCCAAACACAATACCAGCCGGCGACTAATCCTGTGTACATGAAATATAAGAGCGTCGGAGGATAATGTCAGAAAATATTTGTGCTGCGTCAAACGGGAAATTTCGCGGATCTAAACGAGAAGTTCGATCCTCGAGGAAACGAGCGAGAATGGTTCGCGACGCGGCTTCCCAGTGCCGCGCGAATATTTTTCTGTATAGAATCCTCTCGAGCGTGTACACACACGTGCACACAGGCGCACGCCGGCACTTTAGATTAAAGCTCTCATCGAGCACTTTGTCTGTTCGGATGCTTGGGAAACTCGATTAGTTCCGTGGCACAAGCGGGACACACGACTTCTGCGGTGCTTCGGTCAAAGATAAAGCCAATGCGAACCGAGATTCTGCTGTGCACAGCCGCTCCAGCCGTTTGATTAAAGCTCAGCACGAACGCGATTAACTTTTTGTGATACCCCGTCGACCGACGCGGATAACAGAAAAAGGTATCGCCCTAGCGGAACCGGAAGTCTTCGAGCCTCCATCTTGCTCCGGGAAAACTCGTTTCAATGGGACCGTTCGCGAATCGAACGTTTTACGAATTACACCGTCGCCATTCGCGAAATATTCTCTTGAAAGGATGCTTGATTCATTATCTATTTTATTTTCCTGAATAAAACTCGGACTACCACCTACCTGATTTCACTGTAACGTTTCATTATACATAATTATATGTAACACATTTCAAATGATCCTTTTTAGATTTTCTATTTTACTATTATTAAATTTATAAAATTTGCTTCACAGGAATCGATTCAATAAACTTCTTTGTTCATTCATATGTTGTAATAAAAATCGCAGAAATGTTAAATAAATTATATTTTGTCATTTTTATAAGACAGGGTACGCTAGACAATTTTAACACTAAATCTGGCACTGGTAGGTTTAGCGTCGAAGAGCTGAGAATCTATTTCTGTTTCTTCTAGGCTGCATTATTTTTAATCAAAATGTGCTCCAGCCGCGACACAAATTGTCAATCTCCGAAGAAGTCTTTCAATTTGTAAAACGATGCGGAGAGAGGACTTCGCTTTCTCGCCTGCTTCTAAATGCGTACGCATCCTACAGGAAAAACATTCCGTAGAGTGAAAGAAGAGACTTCAATCTTTAAAATGAGTACAGGCAGATTTAACATAGATTTTTTTAACAATAAATCGCACTAGATGAAAGGTTCGCCATCTTTTACTTAAAATTTGGCGAACCTTTAACTCGAGAGGATTATTAAAACACTGGAGCTTCGTAATAATAACAGACATTTACTCGGATATTTTTATAATTTTATTAATTATGGAAGAAATTAGTCGGCTAAACCCATCCGGTGCTGACTGACACTGCTATTAAAAATAACTTGTTGCAAATTTAAATTTTTATAATTATTGAGATTATAAAAATTCCCTTAATACTTTGAGGACAAATGTCATATTTAGATTTGCACCTTTAATGTTGCAAGAAATATAATTTAATTATTGTACTACCATAAAATTATCATATCTTTTTATTTTCACACAGAACTTGAAGCTTTGATAAAAGATTTAGCTTCCTGGAGAAAATATTTCCAATATTTTCAAAAATCCTCGTCCGCAAAAGGTTACGGAAACTCGTACTATAATAAAAATTTAATGCAATTTAACTAAATACAATCTTGTCATTTGCATAGAGCAATGCTACTATGCACTACTTCTACTAATTGCTACTTTTACTTGTACTCGGTGCGTTTAGTCTTGATCGAATCGGTGAATTCTTTATTTTGCAAAAATATATGTGAACGCAACGTTTCGCGTACAAGCCTTCCTATTAGTTTTCCATTTGCGGTGTAGAAAACGATTTTCCAGTTTCGGCTGTTTTCCCAGGTATTTGTCACGGATATTCGTTTACACGCGCGGGCCCGGTCGCTGTTTACCGATTAACAAGCACACGGCTGTCATAACAGCGCTTCTACTCGTAAAACATCACGGAGAAGCTGTATCCGGTGTGCAGACACGGTATCATGAGCTTGGGTGGCTGTGTTCTGTACATACAAGACGAGTTCACGACGTGTTTCACCATCCATTCTTGAAGAAGCCGCAATTCTACGACAACGGAAGTCCCTCGAGCTGAGAGCCGCAATGAAAACTTTGTTAAGGGACTTGGATCTTTGCCGGGCTTTTTCTT
>CM052083.1:9095614-9113372 GCA_028453745.1 Agapostemon virescens | reverse complement strand
GTATTCAAACCGAGGAAAACAGTATAATTGAAATGGAAATAAATTCGCTTCCTTGCCCAACAATTTCCCGAATCGGTTCCATGAATTCTGATAAAGACTTCGTAATTCTGTGATCAACATTCCAGCGATATCGATAAATCTTTATAGGAGATCTACACTATTCAAATCGAAGAAACCAGTAGAAATGGAATCAGAGCAAACGCCTCCATGAATCCACGAATTTCCCCGAATGATTTCCGTGAGCGAACGAAGATTTTGGATTCGGTGATCAACGTTGCAGCGATTCGTTCGCGGAATGATCATCTTAGCGGGGAGACATCGCATCTCGCGCAAACTGGGTCAAACGTGGATGTTTGGCGTCGAGGTAGAACGCGCGTGTACCTGGTTACCGCCGCCATGTATGCGCGTCTCTTAGCTTTAGAATCTCGATTGAAATCGTAGTCGTAGCCCCGGAGTGTGCTTGGTTTGCTCGGACCGCCTCGAAGTTTGCAAATTACGTTCGACCGTGTTTGGACTGGCATGGCGGGTCCCCGTCGACCTGCGCGGCACGTATCCTTTCACCGAAGAGACTCGCAAGTGTGCGAACACACTGCCGATACTCCGACACCGAAGTCAATCGCTGCATAGAATTCATGGTTCTCGATGTTAACGCGCAATCGGACTCGCTTTCCGTGCCTCGTGCAACGTAATTAGAGGATCAATTAGCCGGGCCACGGGACACGCAAGGAACTATCGATATACTAGGATTCGCTCTCGGAATCGACTACGTTCCGCTCCGTTTATGTTCCCGCACGCGATAAACGATCGGACACAATGGCCCGGAACTAAAATTTACCACTCGCCTCGCTAAAAAAATCAATTTATTCAGACCGTTATTTTTATCGAACTTGTATTGCCTGTTAAATGTCCATCACTTTCGAAAACCACGGAAATAATAAAAATTCCAATTTCTCGACGGCTTTTTTTCTTCTTGTCGCTATGACGAACTCGCATTGGACTTCAATTATTTGAAGAACGGAAATAATAAAAATTGCAATTTTTTGGCTATATATAACTTCTTCTTCTTGTTGGTCTGGTACACTAATTTAACACTAAATTTACCAAACCTTAAACGTAACTGGTATATATTAGTTTACAAAAATTACAAGAATTGATTTGGAGTTGAAATAATAAAAATTGCAATTTTTTGGCTATTTTTACCTTTCTTCTTTCTGCTGGCCTGATGAACTCGTTTAACACTAAACTTACAAAGCCATAAAAATAACTGGTATATGTTGCATTATAAAAATTACAAGAATTAATTGATTTGGAATTTGTACGATTCGTACAATTATATGTGTGCTGTATTAAAAGTATTCAGTCAATTATTTTTCTTGAAAACATTTTTATAATTTCAATAACTGCGAGATAAACAATCTGGAAATGGGCATTTGATTAGAGAATTAGTTAACTTTTAAGCGAATTATCAATGGTGATGCCATCTCCCTCGAATTTATCACTAGATTTACGGGGCACGTCAAAATGGCGTGCCATATTATCTTGAATCTGTGATTATTGAATTTGTAAAGATAAATATAAATAAGTTATAAATAAATACAGTCTTGTTATTTTTCTGAAGTAGTACAAAATAGTGACTTTTCGCGTTCCATGAATCTGGTGTTATACTAATGGTAATGTAATGTGTAATTATTAATAACATAACTACTTGAGGACAATACATTTCTATTTAGCAATTCGATATTAACGGATGTTAGACACAATTGCGTTGAATCATTGCAGTTTTTAAAATACATTTTGCAGATTCACTTCAAGGTTAAAGTTTCCTGTAAATTAATTTTTTCTCGAATGACGAGTACTCTTCTTGCATAAAAACGTGGATCTGCAATTTCACATTACTGTTTATTTCAAAGCCCGAGCAGCTGAATTGCAGTTTCACATTGATATTCGGCGCAAGTGTACAAACGCAACAATGAGCGAATCTAGGTGAAAAGAATCGAAAGTTTTGATTGCATTCTGTTATTTAACTGTGAATTTGTAATTGCCGAGATTCTCCGAGTAGAAGATTCTTTAAATAACAAGCAGCCGAGATTCTTTTGAGGAACGCGGCAAGGTGGCCGGAAGTTTAATTGTAAGAAATTCATGGTGGTAGGAGAACACTTTATAAAGTTTTATTACAGTCTTTTTTTTTCATTATGGCGAAATGGAACCGTGCTCACGGGGGAAATTTATGATTGCAGGAGTATGGAAGTGTGAAATGATAATATGCTTGCGTAGAGAGTCTGGAGGGGAAGTCGTTTTTGATGGTCTTTTTACTTTCGGCTGTTTTGATGACTGTTGCAAAAAGGTTAGCGGGGTTGTGAGTTTTTAGCGAGCCATCGTTGGGATTTTTAAGTTCTTGTGAAATTGCTGCGAAAACGACTCTTTTAGTGGCCATATTTGCTTGAGAGAAAGGCTTGAATGCATAGTAATTTTTATTTCTTATTTACGTAGCAAATACTATTATTATCAATTAACATATGTGCCCATAATTATGAAAGTCATATATTTCTTGTTTCCAGATATTCCATGAATTGCATTTGAATAAATTAAAAATTATTTTTGTATGATGGAACATTTTAATTTAGAATTTTATTAGTCTGTATCAATGGAAATTTACTATGAATATGAAATTTCGTGTGGAAATATTTTTAAAGTTTGAATTGACTTAGAACATTTTCAAAATTAATTGAATGTTCTATAAATGGCTTAAAGCAATAAAAAAACTACGAGTTTTATTAGAAACAATATTTTTTGATGAAATAATTCATTAACATTTATTAATTATTTTTAAAAAGTAATCCATTTTTATCATTTTAGAGGGCCACGTACCATTTCAAGATTATATTTATATAATTTCTTTAAAGTTTTTACTTAGACTACTTTCATAATTAATACTAAATGAATTCCATATAATGTTGAAATTACAATCACTATCTAATGGTTCATTTTTTACAATATCGTAAAAATTACATTGAATTAATTTATTTTAAAATAATTCTTTTTTAAATTTTGACTTAGACCACTTTCATAATTATGGGCTCACATCATGTGTAAATCTCTTTCTTAAAAGTAGGCATTCATAACTGTATAGTTGTAATGAAGTATTGAAAACAGAAGTAAGATAAAGCAAAATATTCGTTTTCACTGCAACAAAACAGTTGATCGAAAAATTTGATCGTCGGAATAAATCTGCAATAATTTTGCACGCATACACGGCGAATAATTTTCATTATGTTTCATTTGTCGATTTCTACAAACATTCTACTAGGATTCGCGGAAAAATGAAACAAAAACGCATGCTGGTCTTTCGATTTGCGCGGATATCGTGTTCGCGGCTATGCTTCGCGAAGCTGATAGAAAAGATTCATCGGTGAAAAAGGACTCGTCGGTGAACGGACACCCCAGCTAATAACTATTAAGCGATATCGATGGTGTATTCGCATGGTTGCCACCATAGTTCAATTCCATGGCGCGCGGTAACGATTCGCAAACTCTCGGTACGAATTTTCCGTGAAAACGCGGCAGTGTAATATGAAATTTCAGGACTCTTTGTTAATATTACCTCCACTGAAAGAGCTGCAAGCCTCGAATTTAATATGACTAAAATGGAGCCGGAGAGAGCTCGCGGACCGCGATAAAACGCGCGAAACCCGTGAAAAATATTTTCACGGTTGAGATCAACGCGCCAATGGAATTTCCGTTGTAATTAGTCTGAATTGTATGAATCGCGTGAATTCCGTGAGCCGGTCCTAATCAAACACAGAGGGAGCACTCTTTGCACCGGTGGGTGGTCTAGTAATTTCTACACATGTCATCGGAAAGAACAATGAATTCCTACGTGACGTCATGGCAGCATAGAATTTTCGAAAGCTGTTTGCGATCATGATACGTTTGCGCTAAAACTCGTGAATTTTCATGGTTCTGAGAATTCGCCACTGAATTTTGACATCATCGGTCCGTACACAGGATTGAGATTAAACATTCGAACTGGCTTCGCAGTATTAACCTTTTAGGCACGGCTGAATATTGCGCGGGACTATTCCCCTTAACGACAGAGTACATTTTAATAAAGTTTCTGATAACTGAATTATAATTATTTTTTAAAGATATAATGCATACACTTTAACTTCAATAATTTTTGTATGTAGTTTTATAATTTATCTTGAAGATGTGACGCATATATTTTAACTTTAATAATTTTCTAATGAAATTTTATAATTTTTCTTAAATATGTGATTTCTGATAATAATGAAGTTTCTGATTAATAAGTTATCATTTTTATTAAATATGTGATGCATATACTTTAACATTAATAATTTTTTAATGAAATTGTATAATTTTTCTTCAATATATGATGCATATATTTTAACTGTACTAATTTACTTTAATAATTAATAATACAATTGAGTATGCTGAAGCCACTATAGTGGCGCGTCGTGCCTAAGAGTTTAAAAAGAAAAAAGAAGAAATCGCGTTGTTTCCAATTGATAGAAATTGGAAATTGATGTGAATTTTTTTAACCGTTCTAATAGTGAAATGATATTTCACGAAATGATACTATTATTATTTTATAAAGTTGACCGAAGACTTACATCAGACGATTTTAATTAAATCACTAAATTACCATTTCTCTAGCCCCGTCTTCATTACCAGGTGTATGCATAAGTTCTTTCCGGTTTGACTAAGAGGTGGCGCCAGTGAAAAGTACGCAGCGTATTAATTTGACACATATACCATTTTGTTCGTCTAACATAAAACTACAAACACACATAAGTTGAGTCTGCCAAGAACTGGCGTCTTTGTTTTATCGTTCAGTAATCATGTCGAGTTTTGTGCCTGAAAAAGAACATTTGCGGCACGCATTGCTTTTCTTATTTCATCAAAAGAAAAAGGCTGTCGAAAGTCATCGTTTGTTGGTAGAAACATATGGTGAACACGCTCCATCGATTAGAACATGTGAGACATGGTTTCGACAATTTAAAAGTGGTGATTTCAATGTGAAAGACAGTGAGCGCTCTGGTAGACCACAAAAATGCGAAGACGAGCAATTGCAGGAGTTATTGGATGATGACCCAACTCAAACTCAGCGGCAATTAGCAGAAGCATTACAAGTATCACAAGAAACAATCAGCAGACGTTTACGAGCAATGGGAAAGATCAACAAACTCGGTAAATGGGTCCCACACAATTTGAATGAACGTCAAATGGAAAATCGCAAAGTCACTTGTGAAATGCTGCTTCAACGCTACGAAAGGAAATCCTTTTTGTATCGAATTGTGACGGGTGACGAAAAATGGATTTATTTTGAAAACCCAAAGCGGAAAAAATCATGGCTTTCACATGGCGAAGCCGGTCCATCAACACCAAGACCAAATCGCTTCGGCAAGAAGACCATGCTCTGTGTCTGCTGGGATCAGACCGGTATTGTGTATTATGAACTTTTGAAACCCGGAGAAACTGTTAATACACAACGCTATCGCCAACAAATGATTAATTTAAACGACGCATTAATTGAAAGACGACCGGAATGGGCCAAAAGACATGGCAAAGTGATTTTGTTACACGACAATGCGCCGTCTCACACAGCAAAACAAGTGAAAGACACTATGAAATCGCTTGGATGGGACATCCTACCACACCCGCCGTACTCCCCAGACCTGGCACCATCTGACTATCACCTCTTCGCGTCAATGGGGCACGCGCTCGCAGAGCAGCACTTCAGCAATTTCGAGGAAGTTGGAAAATGGCTCGACGAATGGTTTGCCGCAAAAGACAAGCAGTTTTTCTGGCATGGTATTCATAAATTACCTGAAAGATGGACGAAATGTGTAGAAGCCGATGGCCAATATTTTGAATAAAAAAAAAATTAATTTCCCTTGAAAATTACGTGTTCTTTTTGATCAAAAAACCGGAAAAAACTTATGCATACACCTAGTAATTAAATGAAATCGTTAGTCATACTTTCCACAGAGGATTTAATTCTACTAAAAATGAGATGGAATTGTTTTTTCTACTCATTGAACGCTGGGAAATTTGTAAAATTCATAATCTGTATATTGATTCATTTTACTAAGTCACTTTTATACATTATTATATTGTGAGAAGTAGTTTACGCATTAACAACAATTTTTGTTTCGTTTGTAGTTGCAATTGCATCTAGTAGATGTTAGATTTTATGAAATTTACAACAAGGTTGTACAACAGTCCGTTGCTCGATGTGACAATGAAAAAATTAGCATGTGTAACAAATGTAATGTTGATTTTTTAAAGAAGAACAACGATGTTCGGCGCGCGCGCGGATAGTTTATTAAAAGTGAGTCTATCGAGTTGAATTTATTCGTGTGCTTCGAGCATTAACATAATAATGATCGAATATTCAGTAGTGGTGCTAATGGTTTTATAAAACACAGAACTTGTTTGGAAATAAAAGTTAGAATTTAACCTTTAGCACTCGAACGACGCTTCTAAGGCGCCACTAAAAATTGCCATACTATTATTTAAACAGCTTTTACATCGCTATGTTTGCAGTTAAGAAATCGATAAAAATTTTAATGTTCTACGAAAGAAATAAAGTATATACAATGGAGCTATTACAAGTAAAAATGATGTTTCGATTTTGGAACGGAATTGTCTCGAATACAATGGATTTAATAGACTCGAGTACACGTTTAACACTTAAAATTACTATTACGAATGTGCGAATGCGAGTTGAATGGAAGATACGTCTACCATTTGTCTTTTTATATTTTAAAAAAAACTCGGCCCATAGAGGGTTAAATGTTGTTACGACGTAACAGAATGACGTGTTTAGAATAGCCGATTCGTTCATCGACATATTTGCTAAGAAATTGCCTTTACGCGTTCATATAAATTTCCGGAGCTCTGACAGTGACCCCTATACTCCGAAACCGGCGTTCGTTCATGGTTCACCTTGCCCTTTGGCGCTTTTGTCGGCCGGTGCACGGTTCCGCGAGCAAGAAAGTGATTTTCTGCCGCGATAACCGTGATTTCTAAGACACGCCGTCTTTACGGTGCAATCAGAGAGCCGGTTGAACGACCGACAGACGCCTTTTGATGTCGAATCACTTCGCTCTTGGCTCCCTTCGTTCGTGTCTCGTCTTTCCGCCACCATAGAGTGGATTCGGGCGCGACGAGCGCTCGTCACCTATGTGGCACATATTACAGTCTCGCACGCCGCCATCCTCTTGTTCCTGCGACTTCAAATTACCGAGTGAATCTTGTATCGGTGTCTTCAAACGAGAGGGAACACGGGCACATATCGGGTAACGCGGGAAATTGCGATTCTCTTTCACTGTAACACGACCGTCATCGGCTTTGCGAAAGAAGAGACCTCTAGTTATAGTTCTACTCTGTTTCGTTGAGTATTGCTTCGTCCAAATGCAAACACTTATGCACTCTCCAGCTTCCAATAGTAAATATTTTTAATTATTGAATTGAAAATGAAATGATTGTCGATTTTGTCTATTGACGATTTTAACGCATTCTTTTGCTTTCTCAACGTGCTCAAAACACCTAACTTGTTTTAATAGTGCTTGGACTTCCACCTTTAATTATAAGTGAGAAAATTGTACCGTTTTTATCGCGAAAATGGAAGAATAAAACGCGCATTTCAGTACTGCAAATCTCTAAATATTTATTTGTTACAAATATTCTACGACAAAGTCGATTTTCCAATTCGATCAGAGAACAGCGTTGCCCATGGATGATCGACGCGGTAGTTAATGGTTGTGGTCATGCAATGTTAAACAAATTGATTTTATGTTTGCTTGGTAGGGTAGATGGTAATTATACTGCGAATTTTTGTGAAGTAAGAAATAGTAATTATATGGACTTCTCTTTCCTTCTTTTTAACAATTTTAATAGGTTCAGAATAATATATTGGCGTTCTTAAAATCTTTTAAGAAATCCACGAAATATGCAGTATAGTTATAACAATTATATCTTTGTGCAAAGTAAAGATTGTCTGCTTGAATTGTAAGAAACACCAACCATGTACAGCTTTATTTTTCATTTGACAATTTTAATAAAAGTGGTGCATTGGCAGTCTCGAAAATTGCATAAAATATTTGTTTTATAAATGCATAAAATTCGCAGTGTAGTAATAACATTTTATTGCATTGACCATTGCTTGATAAAAATAATAAATTAATATTTACGAATTATTTTGATTATTGGAATATTCCAAATTTCATTAACTTTATGCATTTATGACAGAAATTTCGCATTCTAATAATAACGCGTAATTTCATCATTTCATAAATTTGCAGATATATATTCAAATTACAATATTCGGGAGCCAATATCTTCAACGAAGTCATCATTTAAAAATCGTAATACGATGTAAAATGGTTTGTTTTTTTAAAGAATTTGCTTTGAAATGACCGTTTTATTTTCAACACGCGTTGAACATTTTTGAGCCATCGTCCGGCCCTTAACCGCGCCCTTACAACGAATAGATTATTGTTTTTTCTGGTTTTTCCGTTGGTATTTTTAAAGAGTTCGCGGAGCGTTGGTCGTTTATTTTGTTTGTTGAAGCACAATGGCGGAAATAAATGCCGGGGCGAGCGATGTGCAAAGTAGAAAAATACTGGCAGGAGTATCTCTTTAAACAGGAACGCGGCCGGATGCGAAGAAAAAGGTCACTTTACGCGCCCCGTGAATCTAGCAACGTAAAAACATTAAACCATCCTTATTAAAAGTCTCCCGCGACGCTCTCGCGAGAATGCGAAATGCGACTAATTTCGCGTGGTGGCTGTTATTACGCGTGAAATAAGCGACACGGGAGATGTGGTTTTTCAAGGCTATTCAATGGACGCACTTCCGGAATTCGAGCGTTAATAAACAGGATAATAAATACACGACAGAATGCAGAGACTAAAAAGTTTCACGGTCTTTGAACGCTGGAGAATAAATGCTAACTCGCTCCTTCTTCCGTTAACATTAGACATTAGAATTAGAATTATTCCTAAATATTTGTTCAACAAATTCATTTCGTTGAGGATATATTATAAAACGAAGAGATCGAAATTTTGATAAATACATTCATTTTGATTTTATAAATTAATGTAAAATATTTATTGCCTTGTGAATGCTGCAAATAAAGTGCCATTTTTGTATTGCAGACTTTGCATGATTTCATACGCGGTACTATTTCTACACTGTACACAATATTTCTATGCAAAATCTTATTTCCCTTCTGTACGAAATCCTCTTTTACGATTTCATTGAAAGCTCATTTTTCCGATTCTATCTGATATTCCAAATTCAATATCCATTCTATACGTTCTACGCGTTTCTCGTAAATAAAATAGAATATTTATACAATTATATTCTTTAATTTAATAATAACTTGAAATTTAATTCGATTCTCTCAACTGAATGAAATCTACGAATTCTTCGCTTTGATACTAAATTGTCAGAAGCAGTCAAATGAAAATAGAATCGTTTGATCCGAGTATAGTGCTTTCTAATCATAGACACAAAGGCCAAAGAACCCGAGCATGGCAGGATACAAATGGCAAAGGATTAAATCCACAAATACGAGCACTTTAGTATCGTATGAATAAAAACTGCCAAAACCAGTAGAACGAAAAGAAATCGTTTGATCTTTTCAAAAATCTCGCTACTAATTAGTACGAAAATTAATAGATCCAGAGAAGTAGAAGAAGTAAAAGAAACGAAGTATAAATCGCGAAGACTCAAATTTGGAAATTAAACAATTTCAGTCTACTATCTCAAAACGTTTCTGACTCAATTAAATTTCGAAAAAATCAAACTCGATACAAGTCCAAAAATCCTGGACACGATAAAATAGAAATTACAGAAGATTAAATCTACAAGTACTTGTTTTCTCAATCAAGAAAATGTAAAAAGATTATTCGACCTCGTCACACGCAGACCAAGGAGTCCACGATCGACGAAGTATAAATCACTGAAATCTGTTAACGAAACAACTTGGGTGTACATTTCGAAAAAGTTTCTGTCCGAACAAAACCTAAAAAAGATGAAACTCGATGCAGGGCAAGCAGCGGGGCACGGTGAAATATCATAAATCACAAAGTCATTGTGTCTGAGAAGTTTTCATAGTCGGTTGGTCGGCTCCCGCGGTCCCCACCCTCGGTCCAAGTGCCCTTCCTCTGGTTCTCGCTATCTTCCCTCGGTTCCGGCGCTCTCCTCGTCTCATTCTCATTACGAAGTTCCCGGTCATCAAATTTTATTAGTCCCGCTTCAAGGGTTCGCCTTACTTCTAACTCAATATCGTAGATTTGTAGTCTCGGTTTAACTACCCTCGCTTCTTCCTTGTCCCGTTGGTCCCGCGTCAATTCTACTTCCTCCTTCATCCCATACGGGTCCGTACACGGTTTTCCACCCTCCTGCCACGCCACCCGCCTCCCCGACCATCCCCTTCTTTTCTTTGTATTTTCTCCTCGACCTGGAACCCCAGATGTAAGCGCGGCGAGCCCGAGCTCGAGCGACTTTGAAAGCAGCAATAATTCCGTGCTCCACGGCCAAGAACTAATTTCCACCGAGTCGTGAGGGGTGCGGGAGGGCACAGGGAATCCTCGGTAAGATGAACAAGGGTGGACCCTCACCCCCTCCCCTGTTCTTCTACCTACCCCCATTGGATCTTCGATTCCTCGCGAGCTGTTCGTTTTCTCTCGCGCCGCTTTTATCGTCCGACAATGCTCGGCCCCTGCTACCATTCATTGCCAACGCTCGCAGCCAATAACTAGCCGATACCTAACACTGTGCGCCGGATTGATGATTGACAACGGTGTTGTTGACAGACGGCTGGCCTCTGCCTGTCACTGCTTTCTGCCAGACGCGACGTTTTTCAGGGATCATTCTATAGCCTACGAGGGTAAGCGATTTTCTTTTCATTCGAAGATTATTTGTGCATGGGAATTGGTTTTCGAGGGATGAGGAACATCCTTAACCCCTTGCTATACCATTCTCTTTATAATTAGTTATTATAACATTTTTAACACAATTTGTATCTTTTTTATATTTGTTAGACTTTGCTAAAAATCTTCAACACCAATCTGACTAATATAATATATGTCTGATAACTGACTGATAATGACATCTGACTAATGTAATATATATATATTTTCGTAATTTACGTATTTTCACCAAATAAACGTGAAGTATTATGAAAAATATTTTATAGAGATTAGGGTTAGTTTATTCGACGACGTATAAAAGGAAGTGTTAAAAATTTGCAATGTATCGAGATTGCTAAAAGTGAACGTATTTAATAACGGGAACGAGTTATTTCATATTACAAAGAAGTAATTCCTGTTTACGGTGTTTGGATTTATAGGAATACTTAAATAATTGAATATGGCAGAGAAAGGGAGCAGGAGAGATTTAATAACGCTAACAGAACAGTTCAACAATAACATTCTGCAGACGCTCGCCGTTATTTCCCTCGTACCACTCCATGTGCATGGCAAACAATTATCTCTCATAATTATCAAGAATGTAATAACGCAGTATCTTCTGTAAACCGACTGTTGACACAACGGACCATTATTAACGCAGTAGGAACAGCCGTATTAGTCAGCCATCGTTTACAGTAGCATACCTACCGGCGCGGCGTAGGCTAGCTATAGTAGATTTGGTTAGCACATAATCAGCCAACCGTTGCAGTAGTCAGACTTTGTTGAAACCCAGACAACAGCGAGAGATATTGTTAAGTGTCTTCCATTAGACAGTGGAAGCAGCGGTTGTATAGCACATAGATGACAAAAGAAGGGGTTACTGCGTTGACCTAATTCGAATAATTCATTGAAATTGTTGTTCGCGAAGGTACAGTGTTCCTTTGACAAAGTTTAAACTTCCGAAGCAATTTGAAATTAAGAAATAATTCATAGAAGAACTTCAGAAAACATGCAACACGTTATTTCAACATGACGATTCCTCTGTAATCTTTCGTTTAAAATTATAATTAAATTCTATTATGCAATGTTTATTATCGAACAATTTAACGTGGAATTGTGCAGTGGTACATTATTAAAATGGAAATCCGATCAATCTTTTATATAATATATGACTACAAGACAGTGTAAAATTAATAATCAACGTTATAACGAATATTCTAATCTGAACAGAAAAATACTAAATATAATCTAATTAATACAACGAAACCTTCAATTTAAATTCAGAATACTGAGAAAAGTAATTTTTGCAGTAAAATCGTTCACTTATATGATTCATTTATAAGCTTTTAATCCCATTTTCCTATTTTCTAGATCTTTCCCAAGCCATTCAAACGTATAGAGACGTATCGTTGCGTTTGAGCGTCATCCTCATCTAACAATGCTTGCAATTCACCGTCTTCAACCTTTTTGCACTTTTGAATTTTTTAAACCAGTCGAAGCAGTTTCTGCAGCAGTTTTCTTCAAATGGTAACAGAAAATCAATACCGTCCCCAAATCGTAGTTTCCAGGCACAAAATTCAACATGTTCAAAGCCATTAAAAATTATGCTGCTGTATGAAACTTGTAAGGTTGTGAATTGAAAATCTTTATCAGATATCGAAACAAGAAAATGGCGGCAATAACGCGATTCGACGGTGACTAGATCTGGTACAGAACAATGTCACTAAATTCGTGAAGTATTTCTACTATTTTGTGTTCGATCGACTCGTCCTCGTCATGAATGGTAACGGAAGTTCTCGTTTAGGCGGTTACGTTTAGGTGGATCGTTCCGTACACAGTCTTACCGTAATATCACAGAATGAACATTGCGTCTCGAGCACAAGGACTTCTTCACCTGTTGCATTAACAAAGGACGATTTCCCAATATTCGCGACGGGAACAGCAGTTTCCCAATAATTACCCGATACAAGGGGATCAGTTCGGAAGACCCGGGAGCAACGAAGTTATTAAAGAATTACTGACAATAACCGTAATCCTAGACGGTAGCGCGGCAAGTAGAATTGCCGGAATCCTGTTATCGAGCCGAAGCCGAACGGGGGGTTGCGTTCACGACAAATTGGGAGGCGGGCCGCGCAAGATGACGTAGAAAAATTAATAAAGGACGCAGTTAAAGGTCGCGTAACATGCTTGACGATCGGTGAAGACCCGCTTAATCCTCTTACGCCGGTGGATCCTTCGGATCCAGCGTTGACCGACTCATCCGGCAGGCTGTAAGCCTTTAAACCTATCTCAGACGAAACCAATATCGGACCAATTTCGAGAAAACGGCACCGCGATATATCGAGTGACGCGGGGGCCAAGCTTTCGGATGAAATTGCCCCGGCGGATTTCGCTCTGACGTTCACCAACGCGAGAGACCATCTCTGTCTATTTCTTACCCTTGCCACAATTACTGGCATTCCGGCCATCTCCGCGCATTTATCATTTATTTTTATGCGTTTACGATATTGTTACGGCGGCTGTGTCCGTGCGGAGCCATAATGAAAAATTAATTCGCGGCGAACAACCCCTAAGAAGATAATAGAAGATAAGGGTTGTCACGGATCTGTTATACCGATGGACAGTCGAGAGTAGTCGAAGTCTGTCTGTCGAACAATTTAGACAGCAAATTCTAAAAATTCTCATTATTATTGTTACTGTACAAATTATACTGTGAATAATGAATTATTTGTAAATAAATTGAGGAAAATGATCTTTCGGTTGTAGCGTCGTTTTGGTAACGATGTTGTAATAGGAACGTAGTCGAGTCCATTGACAGACTTCGTCGAAAGTGAACGTGTAACCGAGTCTCTCCTCCCTATGTAAGTTTTGTTTATAATACGATAGCGTTCATTTAATGATGTCGCAATTACGTGCTCGTCTACGCAACAGTATCACGAAGTTATGTTTTACATCGACAGTCACGAATTTGACACCACCCTGTCTACTTCTAAACTTGTCACTATTACAACAGTACTCGCCATCTTCGCGTATTTAATAAATAAAATATTCGATAATTAATGTACAGAGATTTTAAAAGTTTGTCTACTCTTTGGAATTTTCCCACCAATTTATACAATAATTGCACAAAATCCACAGCATAGTAATATTTTTATAGTAATATGTAATATGTTTAGTAATTATGTACAGAGATTTAAAAAATTTGTTTACTCTTTGGAATTTCTCCACCAATTTATATCATAAATGCACAACATCCACAGTATAGTGGATATGTTTAGGCTGTTCATCTTCCTATTTGATTGGATAAATTTCTATAACTCTGTGGGTGGTATAGAACAGTGTTAAATTATAAATGGAACTAAAATGAATAATAAATTATCCTGGAAACGTTTAATTGTGCACGCTATTCGATTAGAGCCAGGGGCTTAGTTCACGAGATAAAGGACCTAAGGATCGTTCGCTGTTGCGATGAAGACGTACTCACCTTTTGTTGTTGCGTCTGCGTAGGTTCTGTGGCAAGCAGTTGCTTCAAGGCCGGATGTCCATGGCCATTCGACGTTGACGTTGCACCTGGTGTGCTAGGTGTGCTGGGATTGCTTCCTGGTGTGTTAGGCGTGTGAGGACCTGTCGTGGGGCTGCTAGGACTGACACTCTCCATCACCTTGCTACCAGCATGATGATTTTCTGTGTGCCTCCTCAGGCTCCTCGCGTCGCAATACGACTTGCCACATCCTTCCGCTTTGCATTCGTACGGCTTCTTGTTTCGATGGGTCAGCATGTGTCCGTTCCTATCGCAAAGAAACAATCAAATACGTTGTTCAAGCATCCTATAATATTCTATAATTATAATACTTAATATACACTATACTTAAATACTAAAAAATTCAGCTACTGCTTGTCAAGCATTTTATTTCAAATCCTTCATCACAGACAGTTAGTTTCGTTTACTTCGCTTCAAGTATCTCACTCCATATACTTAATTACAGGCATTTCGTTCCATTTAGTTCGTTTTAAGTATTTGCTATGATTTACATTCATCTCAAAAGATATTTCTATTCTTTTACTTTCTTTCAGGCATTTTATTCGTATACTTTAACTAGTAATTTCTTGTACTGTACTTAGGCATGTCTTATATTTAATTTAGGCGTTTCACAAACTTCATTTCAGACGTCTCATGGCATCTACGTTATTTAGACGTTTGATTTCATATACTTCACTACATTTCCTTTCATTTACTTTCTTTCAGGCAGTTGATTCATCTACTTTAAATAAAAATTTCTTATACTTCATTTAGGCATGTCTTATATTTAATTTAAGCATTCTATGTACTTCATTTTATGCATTTCGTTTCTTTTACTTTCTTTCAGGCAGTTTATTCATATACTTCAGCTAAGAATTTCTTAGAGGGTTTCTTCTGTATTATAGTTGTCGGGGTAAAAATATTTTCGGAAAGGTCTAAACTGTCACGAGGAGAAATTATAAAAAGAACCATTTCAATCTATTTCAGGTATGTTCAGTTCTTCCTAATGATTCATACTAAAAACATCAGAATTCGATAAACGCTTCGGGACACAATTCGCGTCGTGAAAAAATTCGAAAGCCGTAAGACCGACGTCACAGGCGCACGTTCTAAGTTGGTGGAAAGCACGGAGGCGGCCTCGTCGAACGCAGAAAATTATGTCGACCCAATTATGTCGCTATCTATACGGAGGATCTGCTCGACTCCGGAAATCCCGTACAACTACGAGCACGTTCCACGTCCTATCTGCGAGGCACATCTAAGCTTATCCTCGGCGTGACAGCCTCACGGCCGTTTCCTCGCCTAAAGACTTCTCTCCACCCCATTTGCTCGATATCCTGTGTAATGTTATCGACGCTGGGGCGGAATGTACACTTCGCAGGCCGGGGACTTCGCGTGTCCCAAGAAAATCATGCCCACACGCCTGATCCCGTGTCCCTCGACGAGGAAACACCGGAAAAGTTGACGTCCCGACGTTCCACGCCGCTCGCAGGAAGAAAGAAAAAATAATACGGCACGTGCAACAAGTTGGCGCATGAATTTCCAACGAGCTGGGAAATGTTCTAACGAGAGGGATCGTAAATGAGGCAAATTCGCGAGGAGAATTTTGATTCTGGCTCCGGCCACTGATACTTCACCGGCTGATGACGAACCAACGTGAACTTTGCTTTTAGGCAATCCTGACGAAAGTGAGACTCGAATTAGTGAAATTGCACGATGCATCTTGTCCGGTATTTATTTTTGAGAATATACGAGACTATTTTAAAATATAGTAACCCTTTTATTATAGAAAATTTTACGTTTATCTTTTTATGCAAGAATTTGCATTTTAAATTGTCACGTGGATGTTGATGGTCGCCCTGTACTTGGATACACAAGTAAAAATGCAATTTATTTATTTGTCGGCTAGGAGATATCCAAGGTTTGAATAATAATTAAAAATTGGTATCTGAGTGTCTAATTACAATTACAATTGCTATACATTTGTCATGGAGAAGATATAAAAAATTTAGGAAAAATTTAAAAATAGGTATCTACGTGTCCAATTATAATTACGATTGATACATATTTGTCATGGAAAAGATACAGAAAGTTAGTGTAATATATTGAGTATTGGTAAATGAGTACTTAATATAGGAACTGAAATGATTTCGTAAAAAGGAAAACGATTTCGTCAAAGATATTCGAGTGCATTTCCTCACGAAAGCACAGATTACAATAAAAATGGTATAAAGTTTGAATTGATGCAGTCTTGTCGTTAGTAGAAAGTTATGTGCATCAGTTGCGTTTGTTATTTAGTAATTTTAATATGGATTGTTTGCAAAAGAGTCAAAGTGTCGAGAAAAGGAATGATTTCTTCAAATATTTTCGAATGCGCTTCTTCACAGAAGCACAGATTACGATAAAAATTGTATAAAAATAGAATAGATGGAGTTTCGTCGTTATTGCAAAGTTATGTGCATCGGTTGCATTTGTTATTCGGTAGTTCTCGTGTGATTTATTCACGGAAGAGTCAAAGTGCCAAGAAGAGAAAGAGGTTTCTAAAATTCGCGAAACGGCAAGTATATCGGGAGCAGTTCTCAGGAATGGTTCTGTGGGAAAAGTCAGAAGGATAGAAATCCCCAATCCGCATTTCCGTAGCCAGAAGTCCGGGGAAGACATTTAAATGGCCTCGGTTCCTGCCGGCACGCGTCTCATAATGGCCACGGAATAAAAGTGTAAGGGTGGTCGTAACCATTCATCAACCGTAGCCGCGTTAACTGCTATCGCGGTGCGCGGCATTTTCACGACATCCCGAAACAGCCGACGGGACACCGGATAAAGAACGGAAAGAGAAAGAGCCCTGAAAGTGCAACAAGTTGGCGATGCGATGCGGTCTAACCGACGAATAAGAGGGGTGGCCTTTATCACCCTTAAGGAGTGTCCCTGATACGATGATTCCCCTCCCTGTAATTGCATTAATCCGACAGTCGCGCGACGGAAACGACGCCGTTAACACGCCTCGTGTATGGCTCGAACCGTCTCCAATCAGGAACCGAGATCTATTGTTCATTAACAGTGCCTTCAAATCCATTAAACATTTGCTAACCAGACTGCGGATATTCCGGGACAATTAAGTTGTCCCACCTCGATTGTAGTAAACCACAATGATACAGAAATTGATTCCTTTTCGGGGTAGACTCTCTAAGTGTGGAATAATCTATGAATATTTTCATTAATGAATTAAGTTTAGAAATCTATTGTTCATTAACATTGTATTAAATTTAATAAACATTTGCTAACCACACAGGGGATC
>CM052083.1:9081465-9095604 GCA_028453745.1 Agapostemon virescens | reverse complement strand
TTCCGAGACCATTAAATTGTTGTATCTTGATTTTAGTAAACTAGAATAAAATAGACGTTCATTTCCTTTCAGGGTAGATTCGCTAGGTGTAGAATAATCTATGAAAATTTTCATTAATGAATTAAGTATAGAGATCTATTGTTCACTAACACTGTATTAAATTTAATAAACATTTGCTAACCACACAGGGGATTTTCCGAGACCATTAAATTGTTGTATCTTGATTTTAGTAAACTAGAATAAAATAGACGTTCATTTCCTTTCAGGGTAGATTCGCTAGGTGTAGAATAATCTATGAAAATTTTCATTAATGAATTAAGTATAGAGATCTATTGTTCACTAACACTGTATTAAATTTAATAAACATTTGCTAACCACACAGGGGATTTTCCGAGACCATTAAATTGTTCTATCTCGATTTTAGTAAACTAGAATGAAAGAGCTATGGAATAAGTCATACATATATAGTATAGTGTATATTGTGTAGTGTATAGTGTTATATTTATACATAAATTATGTTCAGAGATATATGTCGATCATAATTTTTAATATTAAAACGTGTAACGTTTTTGATATAGGTACGTATGTCTCATTAAGCTCCTTCATGTTTGTTCATAAAGATAAAAATTCTTGTAAACGTGATCAAACGTATAGAAATTATTGAAAGAACTAAATTATATGAACGGAACCAACAATTTTATCTTAGAAAAAATCAAATGAAAACAGAAGAAACTAATGAATCAATTAAAAAGAGACCAACCGATGAATCAATAGGGAAGAGAAAATTTGATAAATCAATCAAAACGTGAAAATCTGATGAAACAATTAAAAAGAAAAAAAGTAGCGAATCAATTTAAAAGAGAAAAACTGATGCTTTAATCAAAAAGTAAAAAGTTAATGAATGAATTGAAAAGTGAAAAATTGATAAATCAATGACATAGAAAAGAAACTAATAACTCAATTAAAAAGATGAAAAACTGACGAATCAATAGAGAAGAGTAAAATTGATGAACCAATTGAAAAAATAAGAAACTAATGTATGAATTAAAAAACGAAACAATGTTGAATGAACTTAAATAGAGAAAAAATTGATAAGAATCATGAAATAGAAACGAACAGGGATTGAAAGAGTTAATAAGGTGCAGATGGACATTGGAGGCTTTTAATTTTACGAGACGGGATACGCCGAAGATCCATTGCTGGGGAAAAAAGTGCACGCGAAACGCGCAGGAAGACAATGTTTGATCAGGTTATTGGAAACCCGTCGCGGAACGCGATTTCATCGGTAATTACCGGGTCGTGTACATAAAGGAAGCATATTAAAAAATAGGCGCAGGCTTCTGTAGAATGAGTACAGATGAAACCCATCGCATTAACGTATTCCGGTTTCCCCGTGGAAACTTCCTGCGCCCGTGCAACCGACGGCGACCCTTTCTCCTGGTATTCTGAAACTTTAACGAGGTCTCGAACATTGTCCACGTCCGTATCTTCTCGGGTAGGAAGGGATTCTCCTTTGGATCCCGCTAAGAAGTAGCTGTAGTGCAGGCCAGAGGACATCGTTTCCAGTAAATTTTCCAGCAGTTGCGGGACTCCTCTATCGGGTCAAGTTTTATAGTCCATCGATATACGAACGAATTCCCTTAAATTCCATCCCAGGACGAACTTCGAGGTCGAATGGAATGAACAGAGACGAAACTAGAGAAATAGAGGGAAACGGAGAGAGAGAGAGAAATAGATAGAGGGAGAGGGAGAGAGAGAGAGAGAGAGGGTGGAAGCAGACAGGGGTTTAATTTGTAAAAGCTAATTTGTTCAACTTTTAACGTATCTCCTTTCTGATTCGTCGTAGCAGCGGTCCCACGGGACTCCGAGACCGCTCCAGGGAATCGATCGACCCACTTGTGAGCTGTATTCCCTCAGTTAAAGGGTGAAAAATGAATGGGGGTGGGATACTTTGAAAGGATTCCCGGATAAAGGCCTCTGATTTATTTCGTGACTCGAATAACACTGGCCAGTGGAAATACGGTCCCGGTAATTAATTGTCGCGGTTTACGATAGTTCTTGGATTTTCTGTTTGCTTGCTCGTACTGTTGCATAGCGCTGAGACTGTCATGATTGTTTTCTCTGATTTAAATCGTTGTTGTCGTCCATCAAGTTCAACCGAGATCAGAATGCAGGGAAATGTGTGTAATTTATCACATAACTTTGTAACTCCATTAACACATCGATAGTTGCGTAAATTTTGTGTTACTAAATTACAATTAGTTATTAACTAATAGCTACTACCATGTAGTTATTAATCATTATTATTAGTTATTTGATAATCAAGTTTGTACCGTATGCTACAGTTTCGTACATTTCAGTATGAATAAATTAATCTTTATTGGCAATCCTTTTACGATAATTGTTGCTAGTGAATCTGTGAAACGAGATGTTCAAGACTTTATACAGGTGTACGTGAAATAACAATTACCGAATTGGTATGAGCAAACTGTGGACTTTTATACGTTTGTGAGAAAAATGAGGAGATGAAATTTGTTAAATGTAGAACTCTATTCGTGGCCTCCTTTTCTTCAATTAGTTGTTCATTTACAAACAATCTGATACATTTCTTCACCTTTACAATATAAAAGTTTACATTATCACACATGTAATTGGCGTGCTTAGTAGAACATTGAATTTAAAAGACAGTTGCAATTGGTTAATTGCGAGAGTCACAAAATTATGTGTACACGTAATATAACGTAAATAAGGTTGAAATAAGGATGAAATTTGTTGCAGAAAAAAAGAAAAAATCAATACAAGGTATTCATACAGAAAAAATCGCAATCTAGAAATAAATGTAATTGAAAGAATAATTATAATGATAAACGAATAAGTTTTTCGTAAATTGAAGAGTAGAGAAATACGACTCGTTGGATTATTCGCAAATTTCTATAAACATAGCACAAAGTCTCTGAATATCATAGCAAATATTTCTATGAAAAAGCTGTTGTAATCATAAAGTCTCGAAATGCAATAGCAAATATTTCTACGAAAGAAAGCTGTTGTAATCACTCTTCCGTAAATTGTGTATTTCAAACCGTAGAAATAAGTCAGGAGAAGCTAGAATGTTTTGAAAGCCGGATCCGCGAGGGCTTATGAATATTCCAATATGGTGATTATTCGAATGTTAATGAACGATAATTAGATTTTCTGATATTCACTTGAGTTTGCTCGAATTTCCACGTCAATACACTGATTTAACGAAACGAGGACGAAGCAGAGTTTTATTTCAGTTTAAACGGTTAAATTTTGAAATTCCGCGTGCACGCGCAAGAATATAGAAATTATGGAGAACGGTTTCGCGAGGAGTCAATAGTTATTAAATGTTTACCCGTTGGCAATTATTCGAAACGATTCCGCCGGTATCAAGCATTTTGATTCCGCTTCAGGAATATATTTTTAGCACAATACTGCGAGGGACGTAACCATTAAAGAAAGAAGAAAAAAAAAAAGAGAGGAGAAGAAAAAGAAGAGAAAGAAAGTGGAACCGAGAAATCCTCGTTCCTTTGTTTCCTTTCCAACAACGAAGCTTCTTTTTTTTTCTCGCTTCGACGTCTTCAATACAGTCTTTGTCTCTGTCATTTTTATCCCCGTTCCTCCAGCTGCGTCAGAAACGTTTCTCGGTGGGCTCGAGAGCAGAAGGGGTTGAGTACAAGAGGAGGAGATAGGAAGAAAGAAATTATAAAGGTATGACCAAGATATAGCTTTCCCACCCTTAAGATTCTAACCTCCTTAGGAACGAATTGCGAAACAAACGAAGGAAACCTCGGGTTTCAATTAATCGTACGCCGGTGAGCTACGAAAACGAAAAAATATTAAGAAATCGCTTGACTTTATACGTTGCCACGACTAAAGCAATGGAACTTGCCATTCAATTTTCGCCCTTTGTGGTCGTACGTCTACTGTCAATCAACAAAGTTTTTCTAATGGTTTTAATAGCACCGGGTATGTAAATATGAAACCGGAAATTTTGTACACGCATTTTGTAAGCAAGTGTGATTCACCAAGAGCATGCTCAACGTAAGCTTCGACAAGCATTCGATGCGAATCCGCAGCAATTTTCTTCAAATCGTAATAAAAAATCAATGCTGCCTGCAAATTTAATTCATCAACTTTATCCAACAATGCTTGCAATTCACCGTCTTCAAAGTTTTTCGGTGGTCTTCCAAGTTCATCGTTTCTCGCGTAAAAATCGCCAATTTAAAATTTTTTAAATCAGTCGAAGCAGTTTCTGTTGCAGTTTTCTTCAACTGGTAACAGAAAATCAATGCTGTCCGCAAATTGTAGTTTCCAAGGACAAAATTCGACATGTTCAACGCTATTAAAAACTATGGTATTGTATGAACCTTGTATGACTGTAAATTGAAAATCTTTATCAGATGCCAAAACAAGAAAATTTTGCAACAGCTAGCGCTACTGCACATTCCAGTTTCATATTTACAGATCTGGTATGTATTACTGTTCAATGAAAATTAACTCCGACCAACATGGCACGTAACTGTAAACTTAATAGGACCGCAAAGGGTTAATGTGTCCCCCGCCCCATGCTTTTCATATCTATTATACGTAGCACTTGACTAAGCAAAGTCTGCATTTGTTAAGATACAATACATAATACGATCTTAGGAAAAATAGAGGAAGGAAAGAAAGCCAAGAAAGGATTCGAATCCTTGTCATTTCTGCTCGTAGCTCATCATCTACCTTGCACACTTACGAAGCTCTCTGACTCTTCCTCATCTCCATACGTATTCGGTCTAGGGGATCCTGCAACGACATTCGTCCTCGCATATCCCTATGTTTGGTCTCGACCGGTAGCCATCAACACGCGTCGTCCTTAGCTTCGTCACACTTCAGGAATACGATCCTGCTGCCCTCTTTAGCAGTTTATCTTTATTCAGGCCACGGTGTGAACCTGTCACCGTCACATCCGGCAACAACATTGCCGTCATACCCAAAGTGCGATAAATCACGCAATCGTAAAACTGATCTCAAGGTTAAACGTCCGCGTCCAATCGTCGGCTTCAAGACCTCGGAAAGTAAACATTCAAAACTCGATCGATTCATATTGACAACGAACATTCGGACATACAACAAAAATGGTTCAAGCTGCGCAGCTTGTACGTTATCTCTTAAATCGCATCGTTCGCTTGGCAGAATGTCCAAGTCAGCGAGCGATGGGATACTTTCGAGAAAGAGGAACGGTTCGCGAAGCCACCTGGAAAGCCAGCGTCGAATTTTCCGCGCGAGTATTTACCCTTCCTCGAGAAAGAAAGAGAGGTGGCCGAGAAATACGGCAGCGATGCAGGGTGTGGGGAACTGAGAGAGAGAAAGAGAGAGCCGTCAAAGTCCGAGATTAAATTCTCAGCAATTATCAACTCTCCATTAATTTCCCCGGTTGCAGGCCGACGTAGCAAAAGGAGTCTCTGGCTGCGCGCGGGGGTGGAAGTGGGCAACGAAGGCCGTTTGCCCCGCTCTATTTTCTTTCATTTCACGGGCTCGGGGCATCCTTAATGCGAGGCGGACGAGAAGGAAGCCCCGGGAACAAAGAGGGTATCGACGATATCGAGGTGGGAAAGCAAGCCCTCTTTACAAGCGGAAGACTGAAGAAAACGACGAAGCTCCCCCGCTGCTCGCTGCATTGGCAACGACTCTTCCGAATCCCTTTTCACCCTCTCTCTCTCTCTGCCTCCTCTCCCCGTCCTTTCTGCCCCGAAGTTGTCGCAAATCCCTTTTGGACCAAGAGAGACTCGACTGCCCCCCCCCCTCCCTCCCGCCCAACGCCCTCCGTCATCTTCCATCCCCGTACCACCCGTTCCTGCAGGTTCTATATAGATATAACCCCGGCGAGTGTGAAGAACCCTCGAAGAGAATACCTCTCGAGGTATAAGCGCTTCCTTTTGGTCCTTCCTTATTTCGAGGAGCAGCGTCACCGTTCGAACCCGGGAAAAGGACTACGTGGATTTACTTCGATAACAGAGATACGCCGAGCAACTCACTATGCCCCCATCCCCCTCTGCCGCTGCCATACAGCACCGTTAGGCCAGCGAAATGAAAGGAGCTGAACACTGCGACGCCACTCTAGCGAGAATTGCCAAATGCTAACTGGACGTACATTCCCGGACTAAAAGATAGCACACCGTATATTTTGTCATATTTTGTGTTAATACGTTAATGCTATGTCAGTCTCTGGGGACTAACGGTATCTTTACAAATTAATATATTATAGATAATTCATATGATATTAAGAAATATTTGTACTATTTCAATAGATTCGATTAAAACAGAAAAGCACAAATGAACTTAGCGAGTCTTTTGCTTATGTCTCGCATGAAAATGAAAAAGTATGCAATGACGAATGCGATCCTCCGAAGGTACGAACGCCGCCATTTTATCACAGAACAGAAACAAAATTGTATACTTCTTGGAATATTTATGACACAAGCGGCTTTACTGTAAACGAATACGTGTTTCCTCTTCAACGATCGGTACAGAATTAAATACAAAAAACTTGTTGGCAAATAATTTATTATTTATGGGTAACCATAATACGTTATTAATTCCCCTTCAACCGAAATAGAATTTAGATCCATTAATGTACTGTTTATTTTAACGTGGTCGCATTAAACGAAAGGTCATTGGAGAACGTACTGGTTAGAATAGATTTTAATATAATTAATGCGCAATTTGTATGCGTGACATTAGAATGTAATTAACATTGACATTGCCACGAACAGCTACAATGTACAAGGTAAGGTTAGTCTCATAAATTGAGACTATTAATGCCATACAGTATAAGTTCGAATAACGTATTTATAGATGGTCCAAACGACTTCAGTTTCTCTGGCAAGCTTGAAGGATTGAAGTATTAGACGAAGCTTAATGACAATTTTGGAAAAACGCCATTAATCTGACGCCATGTCCAGGAATTTGGAGGTTATGCTGAATCATTAACACGTTCCGTGCAACACGTGTACCACCGACGGTACATATTGTACGTATACGTTTCTCAAAATAAGAGGTAGAAGGTGGAGATGCAATTTGTTTATCTACGTAATCACTTATCTGCATAGTTGAATAGTTGACAAGAATGCAAACACGTTGATTAACACTTTAACTGCTCAACCAACGACTTCGAAAATTCCGTAAAATCAAAGTGATTTATTTATTTAATAATTTATTTATATAAGTGATTTATTTAATTAAAATGTACGATACATAGTTATCCTTGAAGCTCCAAATCTCAACTAAACTTAGTGCAACGAAAATATTAACATACAAATTTATTTTTAAACATGAGCAAATAATTCTGTAATGGGTGGCATGGCAGTCAAAGTGTTAAAATCGAATATTTCTACTGTGATAGTCAAAATACAGTGTAACTAAGCAAGCTTATGTTTGAAATTAACTATAGACTCTTAAAATTTATGCTATCTATATCTATTGGGTTGTCCGGAAAGTTTGTGTCGATTTTTACGGAAGATGGAAACGCAACGCATTTAAGTTTTATTTATTAAAAAATAAAAATTAATTGAACGAATTTTTCGGACAATCAAACATATCATAAAATCTACTTAAATGAACTACACATGTAGTTCAGTTATTATTTTTCACGTATTTTAGAATTCTAGAATCTCGTATTTCCGCGAATTAATCTTGCAACTCTTTTGCATTTCGCGATTCATATTTCACTAGCTTTTTCTCTTCGCCGATCCTGTACACATTCTTAGCATGCGTCACGGTTTTTCCAGCATAGTTTTCTCGAGTTGCAACTGTCAAAGAAAGGGGGAAAAAATTCGAAATAGGTTTCCCCGATTTGACTCGGCGAGGTAATGTGGAAGGAAGAAAAACCCTCGAAGTACTTAACCTGTTTCCTGTTATCCCTTGAAAGCCTCTTATTTCGCGGATGCCACGTTGAATTTGCACGAAATTCGTTGTTGCACGCAGTAGTAATTAAGTGGACAAAAGGAATATAAGGGAATAGGACGGCAACATCGGAAAGATGGTTTCCTTTTTCTCGACGTTAAGCTAGACAAAGTAACTGTAATTATTTTTCTTTTACGCCGGCGATGTTTCTTTTTATTGTCTAAAATATTCACCGTGTCTCGTCGTCGCTGTTCGACGAAAAAAATTCGCGACCTACACCGTCGCGAATGTTTCTATTCTATCGCAAAACCACGCTAAAACACGACGCTGTCTCGTACCTGAGCTGCAGTCTGTGAAATAATGTTTCATAACTTCTTCAAAAGATTTCCATTCTTCCACTTGTGCAAGCTGCACTTCGAACCATTTTTTATAGCGAACTACAAAATACTTTCTCATCAAACTTGGTTAGCTTGTTTATACATGTTTGTACAATATTTATGAATTTTTACACTCAGGAATTTTCATAATTGAAGTAGTTATTCGTTACGGAACAAATTCGTCGTCGTAGGTATTCTTAATTTTTATTTCCATTTCTTCATTCGTATGCAAGATATTCTTTAAACATTTCTTGTTGTTAAATTAAGCCACACTTTTTTTTAATAATTGCCTAAGTTATTTGTGCATGTTTGAACTATATTTATGAATTTTTACACTTAGAAATTGTTAAAACTGCACTAGTTATTCATTAGGAAACAAATTTGTGGTCGTAGGTATTCGTACTTTTTATTTCCATTTTTTCACTGGTATGTACGATATTCTTTAAACAATTTTTGTTGGTAAATTAAGGCACACCTTTTTTTAATAATTACCTAAGTTATTTATACATGTTCGAACTATATTTGTGAATTTTTGGATGTTGATATCTTTAAAACTGTATTATTTATTCACCGAGAAATAAGTTTACAATTGTTCGGCGTCTTGACAGGGCTCGGCAGCGATAGCGAACCGTAGTCTGACGTCCGTCTCACAACAGTTGTAAATTGTCGTGAGTAATAAGAGAGGCGTAAAGAAACAACCGATACACAGCTTGAGTTACACTTATGGACTTTAATAATATATTTACACTCCTGACTAGACCGTTACACTATGTTCAAATGTTGCCTGTAACTTAGTAAAACTGATTTTAAACTATGGATAACCAGCGTCGCAACGCGTGGTTGAATCAAAACAGCGCTTATCGCGTAAACGTAAAACAGCCGCGCGAGCCTCGCGCTGCACAAATATTTATATTAATTTCTTGATGGGGTGGAATTTTAAAACAACTTGATAACAGTGAGAATAGTAACACCAGTAATTACATTAGTTAACTTTTAAATATAGTAATCGTTATCCTACGATTTCAGATTAAATTGCAAAAACCAGTTGTTTCAAGGATGAAAAATCTATTGTTATACAACGTGTTGAATATCGAATAGTGTTTCACACCACAGTCTACGCTAATTTTTTACGTTCCCTCTGTTTGAAAGAATTGTTAGTGTGTTTGAAGGGAACCTCGCAGTTTTCATAGCGGCTAAACTTTTTCCTTCATCAATAACTCGATACCATGAAACACGATATTAACTGCAACAGAGGAGTATTTTCAATGAACGAAATCATTTCTGACAGCCATACAAACGGGAAGTTCGCCTTCGCTGTCATTATATAATAGCGGACGGAGCTGGGAGGCTGATTCGGTGTCGAAGAAATACTGGCAGGTGTAACTCGACACGTATTACTTCGCGCAAACAGAATTAAATTGCGCTCGATCATGGAACGTTACTCTTCCTCCCCGATCGACCGTCAAACTACTCGCAAACGACGGAAGATCTTAATCACGTTTGTCCGGAAGAGTATTATCTTCGAGGAACAACTGCTGGCTTCGGCGATGACGTAAAGAAAAACAAGAGAATCACTGTTATTAAAAAGTAAAGAATTATTTTCACATTTTCTTGGGGCAATCGAATTTCAGTCTTTCTATCTGTAATCTTCTAATGGTGGATCTTTTTTATAACTATATAATTAACGATTTTTATAATTATTTAGACCTCTGAAAAGAAATAAAAAATTATTTTTAATTCTTCTTAGGGCAGTTAAATTTCAACATTTCAATTTTTAACCCTCAGAGGGTGGACCATTCTTAGTATGATACAATTAACAATGATTAGAATTCTTCATAGCTTCGATTATGATTTTTTTAAAATGAACTTCTTGTAAACACTTATAGTGCTTCTAAGGCGACACTAAAAATTAAGCTACTATTATCCAAAACAATTTTTATATAGCTATGTTTGCACTCAAAGAATCGATGAAAATCGTGGAGTGTTGCACGTACGATTACTAGTAATAAACTTCGTATGCAAGGAAACGAACTTGATATTGAAATTAAAATAGTTTTGAGTACAAAGGGTAAATATTTATACTTCGTTAAACAATAATAACAACACAAGGCAGTTTCACGAACAACATAACAAAATGTTCACAGGTTTGTATATCACTTTATATTCATAACACGTAACAATTTCGGCCAATGTCCGCACGAGCTTCATCAGTATTAAGGACTAGCTTGATTTGATAAGCGTTGCACTCGCAATTATGCTAATTGTGCGAAAGCAGGTAGGATCTACGTATGCCATTCAATTAACTAACCAGCTCTTTTCTTTTCTTTTCGTTTTTTTTTTCGTCGTTTAACGAAACTTTTTGCCACGCTGTCGCTCAAAGAAAATTCTTCGTTAAATACTTGAAAGAGTCAGGAACTTCGAGCGAAATTTGAACAACAGTAATTACATTTAAACGTTCCATAAAACATCCTTTTGAAAACGAAGAGAGCACAAGGCAGCATCGCCTCAGTACGTAACAAAATTCCACTTCCTTTTACTTATTCTTTTTTCTGGCCTCTCTCTCTCTTATATTTCCTTTTTCGAGAAGATGAAACTGAAATAACGAGAACTTTCTGGTCCGCCGGCACGAATTAAACATCATACAGAATGTACGGTTACAGCATCGAAGACCAATTATTACATCTCTTTCTGTGTGTAATGGAGCGCCATAAAGGGAGAAAAAGCTCGTTTATAATAATGATCGACAATTTTCTGCGTTCAGCTTACGTGTGTCCAGAGACTTCGTAATGAATTACAAAGCTTTTAACCAATTATTTAAAACAAATTCCGGGCGCGTCCGGTTATATTTTTTTAAACCGATTCACGACGCTCCCAAGATAATACTCCATCGAAATAACGCTCAATTAACTTCAATTATAAAACCGTCATCATTAAATTATTGCTATTGCAGATTACGTGAACTGTGAAAGAAAGCTCGTTTCGACTCTTGATCGATCTCGCGAGTAATTACACATACAAAAAAATGGTAATACAACATTTTTTACAGTGTACTCAGCTCTTAACATTTGTGCACGTTCATTAAATCGAAACTAGACAGTCAATTTTTATGTTAAACTCAATTTTTATTCGAAACGTCTAACTGTTTAGAATTCGCTGTCACCAAGATTGAATAAATGGACAAAGTGGCCTTGATATAATGATTTATTCTGGAGACCCCAAAGAGACTAGCCTCTTGGTACTTATTGGGTGTCTTCGAAGATGATTGGAGCTAGTTCATGATTTTTTTCAAGTCGGTAGCACCGATATTGTGGTCGCGGCAGATAGATACAGAATCCTTCATTTTTTAAGGGGTGCCACCAGAGAGGTGTAGCAAAATGGCAAAAAAATTCAATTCACCGATTCTTTTAAAACTCCGGACATATGTTCTAGGATGCATGGCCAGTGTGCTAGTCAAGCTTCAGAGCCATAAGGATCGAATTGCAGCCGTGGTGCGACATTGAAACAGCACGGTGTTGAAAATCAAAGAAACAGCCAAAATGACCTTGATATAATGATTTTTTCTGGAGACCCCTGACATGCTAGCCTTTTGGGACTTTGCAGATACCTTCAGAGATGATTGGAGCTATTTCATGAATTTTGTCAAGTCGGTAGCACCGGTAGTCTAGCCACGGCAGTTAATAAGAGCAACTTTCATTTTTATTAGGGTATGCAAATATGGCCACTATTTTTATGGGGGCCGCAAAAATCAATGTCGTCTACGTGTTCATATATTACTATACTATAAACGTGAAATTATGGTAACTACGAAACCAAGCAAGTCTCGTCTGCCACATATTTTCTAATTGCTACAAGCGACCGAGTTATTCAGATTGCCTGTTTCAGATGCCGCGCCCTGTATGCATGCAAGTTCGAGTGGTTGAGCACGCGTGGTTGTAACGTCGTTTAGTGTGTCAACATTCATTCTCAAGGGGTTAATTGTTAATTTCTCGATTTACCAATTACTGTTCGCGAGACAGAATTTGCAGTATCACGGCGTGCACCTTCCGGTGTTTCGAAGTTGAAACTAGGAGGTCACGATACACCAAGTTTAAAAGGATTCGATGCGGGGCGGTAAAGGGGAAGGGGGTTGGAGGTGAACGAAGAAACACAATTCTTTACGACTTTAGTCCGCAGTACATACAGAGTTAGGTACTTAAGTCCCGTCTCGTCGGGGTATTCGAGGTTAAAAGGATTTCAATAAAAACAGGAAACAGGCCAAGGACTTTTCGCTGATCGGATAAAGTCGTCCACATCGTTTACTCGATTCTCGGCATATGCTTTCCTGAAAACGACTTTCAAAGTAACCGACCAGGACATTTTATGGACACAGGCCAAATGGAATACTCGCTTCGACAAAGAAACGATATTTCTGAGTATCCTTGCGATCGAGAACATGCTTCGGAAAGAAACAAAGTACACCGTACCTGTAGATCGTACGGGGATCACCATGATCTCGGTGGCCTTCGCTTGGAAAATATTTGTTGAAACTTTGTTTCCGGTTCGATTTTTATTTTCAAACTGCAGTTCGTGAAATTCGAAGGAAATGTACTAAAAAGTAAAATAATCCCTCCTGAGCATTTTGTTATGTACGTAAATCAAGTATTTGTTTCTAAACAAAAATGTCTGTTTGCAAAGTAGTTTTTCAACGAACTTAGAAATTCGAAGGAACTGTTCTAAAAAGTGAAAAAATCCCTCGTGAGCATTGTCATGTACGTGTATAAAGTATTTGTTTGTAAATAAAAATATTTGTTTGTAAAGTAATTTTTCAAGAAACCTTGAAATTCGAAGAAACTGTTTTAAAAAGTGAAATAATCCCTCATGAGCATTTTGTTATTTACGTAAATCAAGTATTTGTTTCTAAACAAAAATATTTGTTTGCCAAGTTATTTTTTCAAGACACTCATCTTGTTTGATCAACATTTTCAGAAAATCTTGTTTTTCAAGAGAGATGTTGCGAAGCTGGCTTAAATAAGCAGCTCGCGATTACTGTTCATTCCGTGCATGTTTGCGCAAACATATGGAGGTTAATATGCACAGTATGCACGTTGCATAAGATAAGTATAAACTACGATGTAATTATGATCGCGTGCGTCTTACAACGTGCAAGAGAAAGTTTTCCGCTTATCATCCGGGCTCGCCCAGAATCTGAATAAATGAACCAAACGGATCTTAATATTTCACTTTCGCGGCTGCATATTAAACCATAATCATTTCTGAATCCCAGCAATTCTTACGTATATCAAAACCGTCAGCAATACTACTACTATTTAACACCAGAACTACCGAATTAGTCAAAATGACAGGTTTCTAATCTTTCTTCCACAATTATTGAAATTGTAAAAATATATTCACCTGAAATTTTCGAACAAATTCATTCGTTGAAGCAGACATTACAATGAAAATTGTACGAGGTCTTAATAAATGCATTTTTGTAGTTATAACAAATTATTGTCAATTTTTGTTACGCTTTCGTATTCAATTTCGTAGCATTTTCAACGAAAACCGTAACCCTAATTTATTTAACGAAACAATCGTGGTTCAAATGATAAAATTTCTCAAGAATCGGAAATTTCGTGTTCAGACACTCCTTGGATTCACTGCGAATCTCAAGGAAATACATTCATAAATATGTAAAATAAGGTTCAAATACGTGTGCGTTAGGTTCGATCGCTCCTGGAAGTGGTCGATAACAATGGTCGATTATTCGATTAAAGCGCTATTCGGGGGCGAGTTCGATGAGGCTCTCGTCGGCGATTCGATGACGAACGAGGTTGGCAACGAAAAGGAATTGAAGAGGAACAATTGGCGGGACATTGAA
>CM052083.1:9046444-9056562 GCA_028453745.1 Agapostemon virescens | reverse complement strand
AGGGACTGACATAGCATTCAACGTGTTAATACTAGAGCTGCCATGGCGGGTCAAATGACAATTTTCAGAGTCCTTATTTTGCAATTGTTGAAATTATAAAATTCCCTTTACGGAAATCGATTGAATTGATTTCTTTAGTGAAAAATTTATTGTAGTAAAAATTGCACAAAATCTAAATAAATGAAATTTTAACATTTGTGTAAGATTATATATACCAGCCAATTTTAGTGCTCGGTAGGTTTAATGTTAACTGCATAACTAAAAATCTCAACTATTCCATGAAAGTTAATTTTATGAAGCCTGTAATGCATGGTGCATAATAATCCTTCAACCTTCTTATATTCTTCAGAATTCAACTAAATTTGGTGCAATGGATGTATTAATGTTCAAATTTATTTTTAAGTATGTTTAACTATTAAAACAGCAGAAAATATAATTTAATTATTGTAGTAATACAAGATCAGTATATACTTTTATTTTCACAAAGAAAATAAAATGGCAGTCAAAATGGTGATTTATGGTTATGGTATCAGAAGTTAAATGAAAATGTATTGTTTTCTTCCAATAATTCTAAAAAGCTGGAGAACATGTAATTATCTTTTTAAATTCTTTTAACGTCTTTACATTTTGAAATGTTACTTGTTCGTCATTCGTGCACTGCACTAGATATTTCTGAACTATTCAACTAACTTTAGAGTAATGATAATGCCCTTAAAGAGAATCATTTATCATTTACTTACACTACTACTTCTGTTACTGATATTTCTTTTGAAGAAGTAAGTAAACAATTTTACCTTCTGTATCCTGTAATAATATATGGAGACAATTATCTTTAAGCTACATATATTTATACATTGTCAATTATTTTAAATATTCTGCGTACGATAAACGTTTCACAGTAAAGTTTTGTATAAGGTGGAAGAATTGCTTCATTTTGATTGAAACTCGCAGTTGATTAATTTCTTAAGGGCATCTGTATGGAATAAACGTCTAAATTAACGAAGTCTAGTGACAGTAATGCTCGCAATTGGTAAGAAGCAATTGACAGGCTATTCCGAGGTTTCTATAGAGGTTCGTTCGACGGTGGATTCTTAATTATAAGAGTTCGAGCGGGTCTAAAGAAGTAGGGTGAATCAAAAATATTGCCGCGAGTGGACGAGCCGGCTTTCGTTCATTTGATCGGTGCATCGGAACCCGTTGATTAAAATCAAAGGCGATAGTATTCGATTCGTTGGAAATCTCATCCGCAAATTCCTCTCGAGCTTGTTCGCCAATTGGCAAGAGGAATCGGGCCGAAAGCGACTAACGAAGTGGAGGGAACCAGGAGTAGTACGGCCTTGAACTTTTGGCCCAATTGCACCGCGATTACGAAGATAAATCTTCGGTCACGAAACACCGCAATTAGGTTACGGTGGAACAGGCACCGGGCGAATGTAAAACGCCGGACGCGGAACATAACTGGAGCAGACAAACAGCAATTATTAAATTACACTCCTTCTACTCCTTCTGCTCCTCTGAGAGAGAGAGAGAGAGAGAGAGAGAGAGAGAGAGAAAGAATCGGAAAAAATCTGATTACCATTCGACAAAGCCGCGATTCGAGCGGCACAATTTTCCCAAGGATCCCCTCTGCTCTTCGGGAAAAGAGCGCCAATTGTGACAGTAATTAAATGGAACGAACAGAGTATTCTCCTACATGAAAACACTGATTAGCTCCGGCGGGTTCGTGCCCGGTTTAAAAATCCCAGAAGTCCGAGGGAAACAAGGGGTGTGCTTTCGGTCGGAGATAAATTCTGTTTTGTTTGTGGGAAGAATCGGGAAATCGAATTGAACCAGGAAGAATTTCACTCCAGAGTTAACTCACCTGTACTTACACGGGAACATATTCAGATGCGAAAATCCGATTTTCATGAAACTTACGGGGGCTTATAGCTTTAATGTTTAAACAAATAACTTTTGTTAAGATTTTTTTGCGCGACTACATTTTCCATTGAAAAAGACACAATTTAAAAAAAAATTCAAAATTTTTCAACCTCTGGTTTCCGAGATATCTCAAAAATACCATAACTTTGAGGGCTGTTTTCACCCCTTCAAAGTGGATGGTTGCCGATAAAAAAAAACACATGTCAAATATTTTTCAAAGAACTATAAGCTCCCATAAGTTTCATCAAAATCGGATTTTCGCATCTGAATATGTTGAATGAAATGGCAAAATTTAATTCATTCTTTTCACCGTGTCTGACTAAAGCGTCCTTAACCCCTTTCGAAGTTCGCTCGATTTTTCTGCGATTTTTCTACACTATTTCGGCGCCAGAAGCATTAAACCTATCAATTATAATTGGCTAGTGCATATTGCCTTATAAAAATGACAAGACACTCTTTCTGGATCACTCTGTACAGAAGACTGTTTGTTGTATTCGTGAAAAAACAGAATTCAACACGAATAACTTGAGTTTGCGTCGATGGAAGAGGATTTACTATAACAAATAGCTAAACGATGCTGTTTTTGCAAACTTTCCAGTTAAAATGATCAAATTTATAATTTTTATAGAATGTAGAATAATTTATAATTTGTAAATTATTTGATTGAGTGGAGAAAATCGGATACAGAAAAATGGAAGGGAAGTTTGTGCAAACTTTTCAGTCTCAAACACTAAAAACTCGCGAATTTGACTGAAACAGTTACAGTTTATAACTGCATTAATCTGCATTTATTAAGGATGGTGAAATACGAAAGTATTCTGGAAAATGTTTGGACAAATTTCATAGTTCCGCAGTTATATATTTTGTGCACACAGTCATCAGAGGCTGCAGTCTGAATGTTTATTCGATTACTTTGAAGTGTTTGATTGTTGTAATTTGTACAGAAGATAATCCATTTCGTTGAGCAGGGTCGCAGCTAAAGGAAATCGAGCGCAGAACAACTTAAATCTGTGCTGATTAAGAGTAATCGAGTACCAGGAAGAACTCTGTGTGCACAAACTTTTCAGTTTCGATTTCTAAAGGCTCGTAGATTTCCTTTCGATCCTCTCCCTTGTCGAATGCGAATTCAATGTGGGTCAGAGTGGCGTCTAAAGTTTGACAACGTCACTGTGAGTCGTCCTATCTACAGGGAAATGGAAAAGTAATGCTGGATACAATGGGACGAGACTGAATGGCGAAATAACGATCGGATTTCGAACGCAAATAGACTGAGAAAGTAAAAGCTAACAAATTTGAGGAAGGGTGATCCGAGAACGATCCTGCAAAACGGGAAAATTTACGAAATCGCATCGCTAAAGATATTTTACAGTTTACGAATCTACTCTGACAATCAATCGTTTAGATTGATTTTTGTTAATGTCTACTGTTGCACATTTAACACTCAATTCGGTTGCTCGTGAACTGATGTAATTCTTGCACAGATTTAAAATATAATTCGTTATTAACGAGACACATAGATATTCACTTTAGAAACAAAAAGGATTATTTAAAAGTAAGGAAATTATATTACAAGCAAAATGGTTCCTGTTTCGTAAATACAAGTACATACATAAAATTGTTAATTGAAGTGTTCATTTTTAGGTACGATAAAATACGTTCTGGAAATTGTTGATAATATGCAGAAAAATTATGTTAACGAATTTTGATGCGTTTAAAAGCTGTCGTTTTATAATATAATGTTTTATAAACTCAATAATATTTGTTCATTCTGTTCGGTCAGTGTATTTATTTTTGTCGAATTTTGGAACAATCGTCGGATTGTTGAAAAACTAAAATTCAACCATTGCTAAAACATTTTCTTACTCTGGTACAATGATTATTGGATAATATTTACAAATCGCCAAACAAGTGGCATTGCTAACATGATTAGTAAATATTCCTTTTTCAATTTTTTTAATTTACAATTCTTGATGTTACAAGAATGCCTTCATGGAAATTGATTACATAGATCTCTTTACTCGATCACATACTACTATAAAAATCGCACAAAATCCAAGTAAATAAAATCATGCAACCCTCTTGGCACTTTTTAATTAAATTTTTCACGTAACTGGAAACAATTCATCGGCAAACCGACTAAAACACTTCTACCCCGAAATAGCAAAAATAAAAATCATAGAAAAATCAAGCAAACTTCAGAGGGGTTGGGAACAGCTTACTCAGCTGCAGTAAAAGGAATTAATTAAATTTTGTCATTTCTATGAAAACAGTGTACACTAGTCGATTTTAATACTCGGTAGGTTCACTGTTAATGATTCAATCCCCGTGGTACTTTTTAATTAAATGTACCGTGTCGCTTGCAAATAATTCATCGGCAAACCTAATAGAATACTTCTGGCCCCGAAATAGCAAAAATAAAAATCACAGAAAAATCAAGGAAACCTCAAAGGGGTTGGGAACAGCTTAGTCAATTACAGTGAAAGGAATGAATTAAATTTTGTCATTTCTATGAAAACAGTATATACTAGTCGATTTTAATGCTCGGTAGGTTCACCGTTAATGATTCAACACCCGTGGCACTTTTTAATTAAATGTACCGTGTCGCTAGCAAAGAATTCATCGTCGCAGCTAATAGAATACTTGTGCCCCGAAATAGTGCAAACAAAAAATCACAGGAAAATCAAGCAAACTTCAGATGGGTTGGGAACGGCGTAGTCAGCAGCGGCAAAGAGAAAACATCGGGCAAAAACGTGAAACGGGAGGATAAAAGCCTCCGGCTCGATAAGCCAGCGTAAATTTTGTGGACCCGCGGTTTGCGGGCGCACTTCGTTGCCGATCGATCCGTTGGCTTCTAACTCGATCGGCCGCATGTCGCTAATGAACTGTTTCTCCGTTCTCCGCGATTGCGCCGGAAGCTCTCTTTGTCGAGGAACAGCGGGTTAATAAAATTGTCAAACGAACGTCATCGGGGACGCGGAGTTCGGTCGCGGACCGAGTGTTGATTGAACTCTGACATTAAAGCGTGTTTCGGCCGCTCAAGTTCTCTCTCTCTCTCTCTCTCTTATCTTTTTTCTTTCTCAGACAGCGGAGGCGCGGCGATGGGGGATGGAGGATATTGTTTGAAGAGATCGCCGACAATGGAGGGATACTTTCAAGTTATCGTTGCTAGAGGAACATCGCTGGCTCCCCGAGGGTCAATGTTTTAATTCGACTAAAAGCGTAGAATTTTCGTTCGATTGCTAGACAAATGACGGAAAAGTTTTCCGGGCCGATCTTTGCATTTCGAGCGCCACTCGATGGTGAACAGCATAACCGAGACCGCCAGAAGAATGAAAATTAATCGCTTTCGACATTTAATTTTCAAATTGTACTGAGAAACTGTTTGCGCGAAGACTCATTTCATATATTCCTTTATTCGTGCTCTTCACTTTCGTAATATTTCCAAGACGTCAGAAGCTACCCTTCATAGTTATCTACTTTCGTTTCATTTTAACCGACGCGGTCCCTACAGGCGAAATTTCATTTCCGGTACTTTCTGGATTTGAATAATTCAGTCGTATGTGTATCTGTGTAAATCACAGTTTGCCAATGATATTTTATCATCATTTTAATTACTGTGTCCCGTTACATTACGGTGATACTTTCACGAATATTAATCACTCTGCAAAAAGTCCGCGTGGCGAACGTGTGCGACTACAATTCGATTCTCTCCGAGTGAAACGCAAAACCGTGACGCGTTGGTGCTGACAGCGAACGTGTTAATCGATTAATAACTGAATGGACGATCTTCTTACCTGGCATTGCTGTGGTCCCTGTCGGTTGGGCGACGAAGCCTTCGGTCTCGGTTTCTTCACCCCCAACTTTCCAGGATCCCCGCCGCCAGGTCTCGACTCCTCGCTGCTACCTAGAACCGGAGAGAGGAGACATCCGTGAGGTGCAAGATCGTTTGCTTTTCGTCACTAGCCGAACGACAAATCGAACATCCTGATAAATCGAGACAGACCCGGAGTAAAACCACGGCTCGCGGAAGAAACCCGTTTTCCTGTTCCGTCGATCGGGGGGATGAAACCATTACCTACACCGCCGCCGAAGCCTCGGGATCCACGATCAACGATTTCTTGCGATGCCCAGCAAGATTTCCTACACGTACACCACCGTGCAAACTCACCTACACGCGCGCGCCCGCACACGAGCTTTCGGCTCGTGCAAACACACAGCACCAGCGCGATCGTTTCTTCGTACGATCGAAGAATAGGAACCTAGCTTCTTCGAGGCTACGACTTATGGAAGATTGATTGCACGACGTGTCCTTTTTTGCGCCAGGCACAGGATACACTTAACGGCCGATTGGCCCGTCGTCAACATCGATCCGTGTTCCGACGAAGAAACGATCGAGAGGCGACTGCTCGTCATTGTGTATCGGGACCCGTGATTTATTGGCCTGAACGTCGATCTTGTCTCGACTCTATACCGATCCGACGTTACCCCGTGTCACGACAATTTCTTGACCGACTTATTAGCTCTCTCGCTGCGTGTATCATTGCCCGACTCCGGAGCTTTATGCATTTACGAAAGGTTGATAAATGCAATTTTACAGTAAACCTCTACCGAATATTAACGCTTTACCGACCGGCGAGTATTTCAGAATCTTTCAAGGTTTATTGTCCATGATTGAAAACTTTTCAATGGATCTTTCAACGCTGACAGAAATTTTTATTGTAAATCAACGTGATATTCTCGGTAATGTCATCTAATAATTTGGTTAAAAATTACAATGTAAAAGCAGTTTGTAGGAGGCTTCATTTCGTCCTAATAAGTCCCAATTCAGTCCTAATAATAGGCTTTTCAATATTCGCGCTGTATCAGAATGAAGCTCAAAATTCTATTTTCACATTCCAATTTGTAACAAAATTATTAGACAATATTATTGGGGATGCATTGTTGATCCGCAATAAAAATTGTTGTCAGCGTTGAAAGATCTATTAAAAAGTTTTCAGTCAGATACCTATGTATAAACTTAATACGACCGCAAAGGGTTAACATTACAACTAAGGTTTTGTTTTTATACATTCTTGCAAAATACCTCTATAAACATGCAGAAATGAAATTGAATTGAATTTCTCCTGTGTATACAATTTTATTAAAAAGAAAAGAACTTTTAAGGAAATATAGTGGGACAAAATGATAGCACATTTAACTAAAATTATGTATAAAAATAAATCAACGAATGATATTTAATGCTTAATATCTTGTGGCTCCTCCTTTACATTCAATAACAGCCATCATGATCTTTGGCAAAGATTTATAGAGTTTTTTAGTAGTTATTTAACTTTAATTCCTCCCACTCATTTTCTTAATTCGGCAATATTTCCAAACTATTCGAGGATGTCATCTTACATTACGACACGTCATTATAGTGATTTGAGTAAACGCAATTGTATCACTAATTGTTAAAGTAAATGATTAAAGTTGAAGCATATGCATCATATCTTTAAGAAAAATTATAATTTAGTTATCAAAAACTTCATTTTAACATGCTCAACGCATTTCAACAGCCGTACATAAAATTCAGCCGTATGTAAGAGGTTAAAGACAGTGTTTTTTTGCAGAAAGAAGAGTGCGCATCTCCGAGTGAACCGGCGATCGAGAAGAATCGCCTATAAAGATAATAAATTCGGCATCGGCCGAGACAAAGTCGCCAAGGAGTTAATCCTATTAGTCCCTGGCGCGGGTCCAGTATTCCGGAATCATTTGTCCCCGAATCGCAATAGTAGGGTCTTCCGTCAATCAGCGGAAGAGCGAGCCAAACGCACAGCTCTCCTAACGGCGTTCATTCAGTCCTCGAACTAAATACAACTTCCCTTCGATTGTAACATTCACGGCATTGTGTCCGTCAACAATAATAACACGATCTAGGTGAAAAGGTTGCCGGAGTGGAGAGTTCGCCGTGGAACACGGCCCAAGAAGAGGAAAGGAGGAGTGGAAGAGAGGATAGGGGATGAAGACGGAGAGGTAGCAAAGTCCCTCGACTCCGCGCGGACATTTTCAATTATAGCGGACACATCACAAAGAACAAAATGGAGAAGCCCTCTCTGACCGGAGATTGTACTCGGCAAGGCTCATTTCCGGCCGAAGAGCAGCCTTACTTCTCCGATTTACTTTCAACGTTCAAGGAGATACGCCGCTTCCTCCCTCGAGCATCCCCTGCCCCCTCTCTCCCTTTTCACTTTGCACCCCTCCGGGTCCCCCCTCCCACCCTCCCACCCTCACCGTTGAATCGTTGTTACTAACTAGCAACACCTGCGACCATCTTTCTCCGGTACCTGGCCGAGAGTGCTTCCTCTTTCATCCCAGCTTCACGGCGTATTTAATTAATGATTGTTCCCCGAGAGTCCCGCCGGTGGCTCGTCGTGCTTTATTTTGGCGCGCGCGCCAGCGGCCGCCCCGAAGGAGAAATGGCCTCGTTTAGGATTTAATTATTACACTCCCTTCCTCCTCGCTCCCCACACTCCCCCGGGCTCGCCAGATGACGAATACATCCTCAGCCATTCAAGCGGACCGTTCTTTTTCCATCGGACATCGGGGATCTGGACGGATGAAAGACGCTCAGACGACTAGACTGAAATGACGACCGGGATACGATTCCGGGGGTTGGGGATAGGGGTTAATTGTTGAGAAGGGGGGCCACCTTGTCTCTCTCTCTCTCTCTCTCTCTCTCTCTCTCTCTCTCTCTCTCTCTCTCTCTCTCTCTCTCTCTCTTTCCCTCTCTAACTACCTCTTTCTACATTTCTCTCTATCTTTTTTGCACACTTTCTGTCTTTGTCTCTTTATCTCTTTCTGTCTTCCCCCTCTCTTTCTCTCATTCTTTCTTTCTCTCTCTCTCTTTCCCTCCCTCCTCTTTCTATTCCCTTTCTAACTACATCTTCCTATATTTCTCTCTGTCTTTCTTTCACTCTTTCTGTCTTTCTCTCTTTCTGTCTTTCTCATTCTCTTTCTTTCTCTCTCTGCCTCTCTTTGTTCTCTCACCCTGCCTCCTCTTTCTATATTTCCCTCTAACTACCTCTTCCTATATTTCTCTCAATCTTCCTCTCTCTCTCTTTCTCTCTGTCTGCGTCATTCTGTCACTTTTTCTATCTTTCTTTCTCTCTCTCTCTCTCTCTCTCTCTCTCTCTCTGTCTTTCTCCTTCTCCCTCTCTTTAACTATCATTGCCACTATCTCTTCCCCTTTCCTTCATCCGCCTTCCTTCCTTTTTCTTCCTCTTTCTCTTTCTGCCTCTAGCTCTTTCTCTGTCTCTCCAGATTTATCTCTCTTATTTCTTCTCTGTCTCTCTACTAACCTGTTTCTCTATCTTCCGCTGTCTCTCTTTCTGTATCTATCTGTTTCTGAATCTCCCTCTTTGTACCTAGTTCTTTCCCCGTGTCTCTCTGTCTCTCTCATTCTCTCTGCGTCTGTCTGTCTGCCTCTCTCTCTTTTCTTCTGTCTTTCTCGGCTTTGTTCCCAAAGAATTAAGGACGCGAACGGGAAAGAGCGAACTTTTGTGCGGATGTAAATGTTGGGTCGTTTACGTAAATTCGGAGGATTCGGCTAATGCGAGTCCAGATGCGTCGGTGCTAAGTGCTGTCGTTCTTCCATCGAGAGGAATTCGCCGAAAATGTTTCGCTAATGATCGAACGTTTAGGTTTAATAGTACCGAGTCGCCCTTTCGTGAATCCAGCGAGATACTTTGAACGAAGAAACGAGTGTACGATTTTTGTAAGGGTCTTTCCATTCGGTAGAACGTCTCGAGGATCAAAGTGTCTGTTTGAGTGGAACGAATGAGCTTGATTTTGAACTGCGAAAAGTTTACACGAAGTAAGACACGGAAAAAGTCTTGCTGCGAATGAAGATTTATTGATAACGTAATAAAACATTTCATCTAGTCAAATGGTTTTTGTGTTTTCTAAGGTTTATTACGTTGTTGATAAACTTTAAACAGTTACTGTTACATTGGAGAACCTAACAAACGATTCAATCAGCAGTAGTTTAAAAGTTCATTCAGTAGTACAATTGCTGTAATACTAGTAGAATAGAGTAGCAAAATTAGCTATACCTTCGAAGTTCATTCACTTGTACAATTACTAATAGAATTAGCAGCAGTTTGAAAGTTAATTCAGTTGAATAATCGCTGATATAATTACTAGTAGACTTAGCAGTAGTC
>CM052083.1:9015265-9040012 GCA_028453745.1 Agapostemon virescens | reverse complement strand
TTTTTCTTGTACCAGATATCTGCTAAATTCACAGTGTGCTATTGTCTTTAAAATTGCAGTGGGCCCATTAACAATATTATATATTTCTCTTGTATCAAATATCTGAAAACTTCACAGTGCACTGTTGTCTCTAAAATTGCAGTTGGCTCCGTTACAATATTATATATTTCTCTTGTACTAAATATCTAACAAATTCTCAGTGTGCTGTTGTCTTTAAAATTGCAGTGGTCATATTTACAATATTATATATTTCTCTTGTACTAGATATCTAACAAATTCTCAGTGTGCTCTCTAAAATTGCAGTAGGCCCTCGCCTTACTTGCGAATGGTTAGCACCGCACAAGCATCGCCATTCGAGTACAAATGGTTAAAAATCGCAGCTGTAAGGGAACGCAATAAATCGCGGGTTTCAGGAGCGAAAGAAGGGTAATCCTTCGGTGTTCTTAGATCACGTTCCAGTCTGGAACGAGACTGTGCAAGCGTTCGCGGAGATCACGGCTGAAATATTCCTTAAATCGTCGCATTAATGCGAAACTCTCTCCGGAGAACTATTAGAATAGCGGTGCGGAGCCACGTGCGCACGTCGGGTCGCACGTGCGGCTTGATCGCGCGATGCAATTATGCACACTCATCGTCCTCGTCGTCGTCGTCGACGTCGACGTCGACGTCGGCGTCGCCGTACCGTGACGCTCCGTTTTCTGAGGGACGCCGGATGAGGTAGAAAGGGTAGAAACGGCCCGAGAAGATACGAACGGCGAATGCGATCGTGACGAGGTCGCGTACACCGGCACCAACTCGGTTAAGTACACTTTATTAAGCATGCCGTCTGCGCGTTGCAGCATCCACTTACGTGGTAAATGGAATTACAAACGCATCCTCGGTGCTCGTGGATTTCTCGGTTGTGGCTGACACCTTCTGCACGCTCTGGCTACGCGTACACAGGTTAAATCAACGATCAAGGGAAGAGGCGTTATGTTTGAGCGATTCTCCAAACGCCCACGCGAGCTCCAGCTAACCCTTCGCGAAATCGGACCGGCAGATTTCACGGGATCGCGAACCTGAGTTCCGAACCGTTTGCGGAAACTGAGAATGATACGAAGCTCGGGGACATCTCCATCGATATTTGTTTTTGATGATTATTTAATTATTTCGCTGACTATTTCGAGGGAATTTTCAGGTGAAACTACGTCGATCGATTAGAACGATCACTGGTGCTTGGATTAGGGTGGTCTTTAGCTATAGAAGTTAACACTGGAATTACCGAGTATCGAACTAGAATAATATATGTTTTTTTATAATAACGACGAGATTGTAATCTATTAAGATTCTCTGGTCATTTTTATGTTCGTGCGTGCTTCAATGAAGAAAAGTGTGAAAAGTGTTCATGGAAACGTTCTTCTAATTTTAGTAAAGAATGCAAGAAGAAATTGGCGACAAGTCGGTTACCCCGTCTGGTACACCTAGTGTTAAACAATTTTTGAGATTTTTTTGTATTGTCAGTGTAAATTGCGTTGATTTTATAAATTATTGATTTCCGCTGATTTAGCTCGAATTTAAGGGATGTTTTCACCCTTTGATGAAAATTCTAGAGGGTGGTCTTTAACTATAAAGGTTAAACGTTTTGTTGAGTGTATTTATCTTACTCCCCTAGATGTATTGATTTTTGCTGATTTAGCTAAAATTTAAGGGATGCTTTCACCCTTCTATCAAAACTCGAGGGTTTTCAGCAATAGGGGATGAACGTCTTCTTGAGATTTCCTTGACGTATCATCCTAAATGAATTAAGTTTCGTGAATTTTTGCCAATTTAACCAAAATTTAAGATACGTTCTCACACTTGGATGAAAACCCTCGACATGCATGATAGCCGAAAAAATTTGTGTCGGATATTTTTCCAAAAACTGCCTCTCACTATAATATCTGAATCTCTATTAGATTCTATCGTTGAATAGAACGGTAAATCAAAAAGATTTCATGTCTTTTCGGAAGTAAGACGTAAATCTCAATTCAGAAGAATAAAATGGAGAGAAGAGATAAAATTGAAACTGTACGCTTCGCTAAACGTATCTGATAATTTAAAATAATTTTCCAAATAATTAGTTTCGAGGAACCTGTTAATTGCGTGTAATGTTGCAGGTTCAAGGTGCGGCGGATTAGGTGTATTAGCAGAATCATATTCTCATGCATCTCAAATCGAAGATTTAAGCACTTCAGCATTGGATATTCCCTTTATCCTGGAAACCAGTTCCGATAAGCGATTAGCTTAACTGATACTGTTTGACAGTATCTATCAATCTGTTACATGCGTTTGCGTTGTGATACGAATTTCGTAGACGCAGATATGTCACAAATATGGACATGGAGATTCTAAATAAAGGAACGTTCGATTTTTCAATTAGTAGCAATCGTTTAATTATTGTGAACCATTCGATAGCATGAACCTATAAATTCTAGTACAACTCTGTTCCTAATATAATCGTGAACTTTCGAATATTATCGTGGTGCATGTTTCATTTAGAATTCAGTAAAACGTTAAAAAAAGATCGTATATCAAACTTTACCCTTTCTCACTCGAATGGCTCCTCTGAGGCGATACTAAAATTTCCCATGCTATTATTCAAAACAACTTTTACACGACTGTGTTTGCATTTAACACTCAACCTACCACAGCGGGTCACATGACGCTTTTTACATTTTCTATTTTACAATTAATAAATGCAATAATAATTAAAATTAATTAAATATGCAATGCAATAATAATTACAATTAATTAAAATAATTACAATTAAAATAACTCTGTGTTTCGTTATACTTTGTAATGAAAATCGCAAATAATTCAAATAAATGAAATCTTGGCATTTTTATAAAACAATATGTAATATAAAAATGATAATATTATTGTTGAAAATCAATCAAAATTGAAGAGCTACATGTACGAATAATAATAACAAATTTTATATACACGAAAGAGAAGAAACTATCTTTACTGGAATCATTCTCGATCGAATTGTCTTCTCTTGTCCAAATGTCTTAATTTCGGAATTAATATTGCTTGGAGTGCAAAGGGTTACGACATCGTTTTAAAGGGGAAGCTTCGCTCTTCAGATTCGTGGTAAATTCAATTACGAAACAAATTTTGTACTGTATTCACGTGTGTTTCAATTTTCACCGTTTCATACACCCAGTCTCATAAACTTGTCTTCAGTTTTCCGTTAGCTACATCATGCTACAACGTCTCAGAAGAAAATGAATGATGGATTCGGTAAACAGAGGCTTTCAACTTTAATATGCGTCCAGATACATCATCGTACGATTCTTTTGCACGAAATTATAAAAATTTCACTTTAAATGTAGTGTGTAGAAGAGTGACTGACATACACCGCTTGGTAAAAACAACGAAATTGAATTTACTTCGATGTGGTATAACTTTGATCGGAAATATAATCATTAAAAGCAGGTTTAGCTGTCAAAATGACTTATTCCAATATTTTTAATTTACAATTTTTAACCCTTAGCACTCGAATGGTGACTCTGAGGCGCCACTAATTATTGCCACATTGTTATTTAAAACAATTTAAAATAAAATACTCTGTACGCACAAGAGGAAATAAATCCTGTAGAATGAAAATATTTTAGGTCACAAGAAATGCCTTGTTTCTGGAATTAAAATAGCTTCGAGTGCAAAGAGTTAATATTATGAATCTGCATCCACGAGGAATTATTCAACAAACTTATTGCTTCGGTTATCTACTACTAAAAAGGTGACTAAAAATATAAATGGATACGTTCTCGTTATTTTTATAAAATAATGTAAAATAGCCGGTCTTAATCCCTTGACATATTACATCATATTCCAAACTGGTGATTAAAATTTTGCACAAAGTCTAACAAATCCTCTCATGCTTTCTTCTCAGGATAAAATAAAGTTTTATTCTTTCTTAATTAATATTTAAGCATTCAAAGAAATGTAACAGTCAAAAAAAATATTACGACAAGAGATTAATGCTGTGTAATTTTAACCCTTTGCACTGCGAGCAATTTTAATTCCAAAATCGAGATATGTTTTTAATCCCAGAATAGTTTTATTGTACATGATTCGTTTCCCTTCGAGCATGTAAAGTTTATTACTATCAGTCGAAAGTGTGACATTCCAATTTTAAACATTTTCCATAAATTTAAGTATTATGAAGATAATGATCCTAAACATAAAGTCAGAATAGTTCAAGAATACCTTTTATATAATTGCCCAAAAGTATCACCAGATTTGAATCCCATTGAAAATGTATGGGATTTTTTGGACAGGAAAATTCAAACAACACCGATAAGATCGAAGGAAGAATTAAGGAAACGATTAATTGAAGTATGGACACGTATACCGCTAAGTTACTCACAAAAAGTTATAGACAATATGCCCAAGCAGTTGCGGCACGTAATTAAAGCTAAAGGTTATCCAACGAAATATTAATTATTGCTTATGTTAATAATTTTCATGTTTAAATGTTATAGTTTGTCGAGCGTCCGAATATTTTTGCGACGATAAATTTCGACATAATTTAGTTCACTGTTTGGTGTTAAGAAAAGTATGTGCAACAAACAAATCAAATTTATGTTATTACAAACTATAATGAATGTTCTGTTATATTATAAAACAATAACTCCAAATTTATTATTGCAAACGATCGAAACTAGCAACAATTTTTTGAATAGCACAATGTGCGAATATTAATAACAGTCACTGTACAATTAGACGGTATTCCGTCGTCGTCGTCGTCGTCGTCGTCGTCGTCGTCGTCCTTCTGGCTAGCCTTCGACCGTTATACGTCATTACGCCGTTCGCCAAAGAAAAGCGAGCCTTTTATTAGAGGAGAAAGAGAGGAGGTCCAGCAAAAAGGGCAACAGATATCGCAGAAAGTTGTAAAAGACCGCTTTTCAGTTGCGAGCCGCGCTGGTCTTAATTATCCGGCTCTTCGAGCACTTTACAAGCTATGCAAAACATCGTCCACGCGGCGGTATGCGCAACAATTTTTCACGAGTTCTGCCGCATTAAGCCGCGACCTGCAAAAATGTCGGAAACGCTGGAATGCGTGTCCCTCCTGTCCCATGTTCTCCGCCATCCTCCTCGTCCCTCTGCCGTCCCATCGCCGCGTCCGATCCGCGCGTCGTGGTCAGAATAAATAACGCATGGGAAATAATTGTCGTGGCTGTGCGCGTTCCTTGCGGCGGTCTTGTTGCTTGCAAAACATTGTTTACAAATTCCGCAGTGAAAGAAACTCCTGGCTACTCTGGCCAACAATAACGGAAAAACAAAAAAAAAACGACAGGGAACATGCGCTCCACTGCTTGTTAAAACAAAAAAATAACTCTTTGATTGAGATATTTATGCGACAGTTTCGGCCTGGACATCGTACGCTACTCGCACATAGTTGCGCCGAATGTTTTACGATAGTATTTCTCCGGTTTGTGCTGCAAAATCGCAAACTATTTGCTATCGGTAATAATTTGGGGGAATGCGTTTGGCAACGTGGACACGGAAAAGTCGAACTCGGTTTAGGGATGGGAGAGTAAGAATGATAGATAACCATTTTGTGCTAGATCTAATTATTAAATCCATTTTGACCTAACCAGATTGTGCTAGATAACCTTTTTGTGCTAAATGTCTAACCTGTGGTAATAAATAGCAACAATGACGATGAAAATTGTTATACCACTCAAAATAGTTTCTACATTAGTGAATTCATATAGGTTTGGCACATTGCTAATTGGTCAAATGTTGTACAAGAAAAGAGGCCCACTTTCAGGCGCGTAAAATAGAAAACGGGTTGAATTTTAAGCATGGAACATTTGTCGTGTGTTGGAAGAAATATCTGGATTTCAGAATTTAATCCTGAAGACTTTAATAGCTCCTCTGAGGCGACACTAAGAAATTGTTAGACTGTTATTCAAAACAATTTTTACATTACAATGTTTATATTTAAGAAGTTAGTAAAAATTGAAGTGTTGCATGTACGATTAATAGTAACAAATTTTAAATATTTAAGGACAAAGAAATGCATCGATTTTGGAATTAAAATTGCTTGGAGTGCAAAGTTTTAAATTGCTGAAAGTGTAAAAATTTAATGTAGTAGAAAACCTGATAGCTCTCCGATAGACGACATTGTTTTATAAAGAAAATTAGTTACATAAATATATACGAATTTTATCTAGAAAATATTAATTTGCAAAGGGTTAATAATGAATCGTAAATTAAAGGTTAGAGTTTATAATTATATTATAGGTTTATAATTGCCATATTAATGTAGTATGGCAATTTTTAGTGACGCCTAGAAGCGCCATTCGAGCGCTAAGGGTTAACCCTACAACTAGCTCAGCGGATAATGTAACCCTTTTCAGATTTCCCATTTTAAAATGATTAAATTATACAGTTGCCTTCATAGGAATCGATTCGACAGATTTTGTTACTCAATTATATATTGCAATTAAAATTGCGCAAAATCCAGATAAATTAAATTGTGCCATTTTTGTAAGACACAGTACGCTGATAGAAATATGATGCGTTATATTGGCTTCGAGTAGGAAATCGAAAATCTCAACAGTTGTGAAAAAGAGGATGTCTATGCGAAGCGATAAGAGTAACACGGAGATATAGATATTTATTGAGAATAGGTAATTCAAGGCAGTAATTACCAACCGCTGATAGTTCCTTGATTGGTAACGGGAATTAGAGGTGGAATCTAATTATCTGGCATTATCGTTAAATCTGATCACTGACGGACAGTGGTCTCTTGCAGTGGCCTGGCCTTGCTATGTTAAATCCCTGAAGCCAAAATCGATTTCAGTACTGGCCTAGGTGAACAGGTAACAACTTCCGTGAAGGTAATCATTCATATCCATCCCTGCGTCAGCGAATTAAATCCGCGACAAGGTACAAACGCCGATGAAATGTCCAAATAGTATTGAAATCTTATGAGTACTCGCACATCAGGTTCGACTATCTTACCGACTCGATATTATTTCGTATTTCTCCTTAAACCTAAACGATTCTACCATGAACTACAATTTTCGATATTCAGTTTAACCAAATTGGAGGCCCCAATTTGTATACTATTTAAGCAATTGCTAAAACATTTAGATATATACGATCTCGTTATTTACGCAAAGTAACGCAAAATATTTTACAGTATTTTATTAAGGGGAACATCGTACGGTGTTAGTTAAATTTTTGTAGAGGTGCTGGTTAGAACACCAAAGGCTACTGTTTTACATTACTTTATAAAAATTACAAAAATGTGTCTATCAAAGGTTTTAGCAATTTTTTAAATATTGTATAACCGAAGAAAGAAATCTGTTAAACAAATAAAATCGCCTTTATAGGAATCGATTCGATAGGTCTCTTTCTTAAGAGATGAGATCGCATAGTCACAGATATAAAATCGTAAAGTAACTTTCAAAGAATCATTTTCAAGAAAAAGTTTCATTCTTCGTATCTGTGTTGCATTCGAGCACGATAAAAATGTTCTCATCCTCCTAGTGACATTTGAATATGCAAAAAGAATTAAGTGACATGTTTCTCTCTCCTGCTACGTTAAGCACAAATATAATCATCATTTACTTATCTCTTTCGTAATTACTGAAGTTATAAAAATGTTTTCATTAGTAATTTTCCGATGAACTCCTGTAACACTTTAACTGTCCAACCAACAACCTCAAAAATCCCACAAAATCAAAGTAATTTATTTAACACGTTTTTCGTTCTGCTATCGCGGCGCGCGGTATGTTACCCGACTGTTTATACTCTGATTCGCCTATCGACGAGCGGCCCGCCTGACGGATAACCGTGGCTTGAACGGAACGGTACAGAAATTCGGTGTGGCGCTTAACGTGTTAACGAATTGAAAACCTAAAATGTATGACACAAAGTTATCCTTCAACCTTCTTCTATTCTCCAGATCTCAACTAAAAGTGCAACGAATATATTGATGAACAAAATTTATTTTTAAACATGGACAAATAATTCTGTCACCCATATATAGATGACGTGGCAGTGAAAGTGTTAATTTTATTGGGTGGTTCGGAAAATTCGTGCCGATTTTGCGGGAAGATTGAAACGCAACGCATACAACCGAAGGGTTAAGAGAGTGTCCGAATGCCAATGACTTCGACGAACGAAGCAAAAAGAATCGTCGCGAGTGGAAGTTCCTCGACAACAAACCGCTAGAGGAACGCCTGCATCGATCGGGGCCGACGGTCGGAGCGCATCCAGCGACTCCATTCACGATGCATCTATGCAATTAAACGTACAAAAAGACACGTGCGCGGAGGAGGCTCTCGTCGACCGTGAATGAATGCACCGGAGTACACGTGTACGCGGCTCGAGTGCAGAGTACAAACACGCGTACTCCCGCGAAGTTGTCCATCATTCCGTCGTTCCGGACGCACACTCGCGCACAACCCTGTCGCAATAAACACGGGCACACGATTTCCGCGTGCAAGCGCCGAGAATCTTGCACGCCAAATGCATTTCACCCGGCTACAAGAAGAATCTCTGCATCTCGGATCAACGTTCTCTACGAAGAATTCGCCCATTCACTTTTCCAATGTTCCTTCGATCCGGATTTCCGACTTCCACTTTCATCCCTTTGCCTTTCACACACTCTGTCGATCCTTTTCTACTTTTATTTATCCATGTATTTAAGACTTAATCCGAGTTGCTCAATTTAGCAAATGCAGAGTAGTTACGTGTACCAGGCACGTAGATATGAAACCGGAATTTTTTCATGGAAAATACAAGTTTATCGTATTGAAATCCCCAACAATAAACCACCCCTACGTCCAACGCCTTGCGACCAGGTGCAACGGCCAAACCGAACGTTTATTATTTAACGTTTCATTTATTTTCGTATGAAAATGATACAAACTGTTTTATTCGAAGTATTGCCCATCGGTAGCTATACATTTCACTCTTGTCTCTGACAATTTGTGGATGCCACACCATGATTACCTTGGCTGTACAGAGACACAACGAGATGAAAATGTTATAAGGATTCATAAATTAATTGTTAGGTGACATTGAACCTGCCTCCCGTTAAAATTAACCAGGGTACATGTACTAACTGCTGTATGGATATATCGGGTAGCATTTACATATAATTATTATAAAATTCGTAAATTTGTTGCGTCCGTACATGTTAAACGAAATCCTCACAAGTATCAGTTATATAAATGTGAAACTGGAATATTTTAAAATATGGAAATTAAAATTAAAATTCTATATGGAATATAGAAAATACAAGTTCATAATACAATATAATATATAATACAAAAATATAATATAATAATAAAAAATATATAACACAATGGCGCCTCTGAGGCGACACTAAAAATGGCGATGCTATTACTCGAAACAATTTTTACATCGCTATGTTTGCATTTAGGAAATCTGTAAAAATTTAAATGTTGCAGGTAGATGTAATAGTAATAAACTTTCTATGCATGAAAGGAGATGAAGCATGTACAATGGAATAATTCTAAGTCACAAAGTGTCTCTAGTTTCGAATAAAAATTGCTTGGAGCGCTAACGGTTAAAACCTATGCTGTTGTATGAAACTGGTATGGTCGTGACTTGAAAATCTGTATCAGATGTCGAAACAAAGTGACGTCAATGACGCTGTTGGAAGGTAAATTGATTGATTTGAGGGTAAGGGGATTTGAAGGTGTCATTGATAACTAGCGCCACGTATGTGAAAATTCCAGTTTCATATTTAAAGTCCTGATAAGTATAAATCAGAGTCGTCGATCGAAAAACGTTGAAGCAGCAACGTTCGTCGGCAGCAAACGCAGAAAATCAGAATGTGCAGAGATTTCTACGCGTGCTCGGAACAGAATTACAAGTTGTAGGGCGGCGGGGAGGAGGGGGATAGCCCTTTTGATTGTGCGTTAACGACTACAATTTAAAACTCGCCGGACTTTTCTATTCAGGTTTGCAAGCTTTGTAACCGGCGCGCGAAAAAGTATTTCCTGTGTGCTCCTCTATTTATTTCAAGCAACCTTTTTTCACCGGCAGTTGCTGCCGGCCGCTTACTTTTACCGCAGCCGGAGTTTCTTTTATAGCGGGTACTTATATTTTTAATTCCCCTTTACGTTTCCATGCTTCCTCCCCTTTCATTTCTTATCCTAGCGAGACTGCCGCGTTTCATTTTTAATCTGTTGACCGGCGGTTTCCGAAATACGCAACAACGAGGAATGTTCGGGTCTCTGGTTCTGGATTCCGTCGTTCTTTACCACCTGCAAAATACACTAGCCGTGCCACAGAGATACGATAGAACAAGCAATAGGAAATATTCTGACGTTAGAGTACCAGGAAAAAGAGGCCGCCGTGCTAGAAACATTATATAGGCTTCCGTAAAAGTATAAATGATTCTCTGAACGTTTTAATACTTAGAGGTTCTTTTGAAGCATAAACTGTGGAACATCTCCTCAAAACTGTTTTAATAGCTGATAGAATATGTTTAGAGGCGACAGATAACTGTTCGCAACAATCTCTAATTGAAAATCAAAGCGCAAATTCAGTTTATTTTCGATTGACGTGCACGAAACAAATTCCGAATAGCTTATTCGCGAAAGCAAACGACCTATTTCGGTTAGAAGCTATTTCGAAAATAAATAACACTATTTTCATACACATCATCGCCTTGTTTATACGTCCTAGTGTCGATTAACACCGCTAAACGCGTACATCACGTATTCGAACGAATTCGGTAAACGTAGTGTTGAATTTCGTGCAAATTTTATTATAATACACCTTGGTGATAGCTATTTGGCGATGGTTTAGTGTTAGCCAGAACAATATGGAATCAATCTCAGCATCAGAAACCAACACTAAAAATTGCGTTCTCGTGAACTTTGTCCAAGAATGTACTTTAATCATCGAACAACGTGGTTTGCGGTGTTTTCCAATGGTTACGAACGCAATTTGATTGTCCGACGATGCAGAGGATGATGGAATGTTTTCGCAAGGCAGGAAGATCATGGTACCGAGTGGAAATCCAGGGCACCGAGTCCCTTATTATCCAGGAGCGTCTTGAGCTTCTCCCGACGAAGGCATCAATTCTTTTCTCAGCGAAACAATGCTGTCTCCCGCGGTGCGGAATGCAGCTAGGCCAACAATGAGCCGTCGCAATATCTCCGCGGATCGACAGAGCACAGACAGATTAAACCCGCACACAAATGGCATGGCGGGCGAGGGTTGCACGCGTGTACACCAGCCACGGTAACATAAATTTTATAGCCGGGGCGGGAGTGAATTCCCGTGGACCAGGGCAAACAGAATCGGCTCCACGCCCGAAACACACCAGCCAACAGAGACGTTTGCGAGGAAGAAATACGCTGAAGGGTTTATGGGAATCATCCCCGGCTGAACCGGCTCTCCAGCTACCCCCCGAGTCGTTAAATTGTTGTTAAAAGAACGTGCAAACGAGGAAAGGATCCCTGGCCGAAGAGAAATCGGCTGGGTCGATCTGCGTGGCTGCGGGTTCTGCTGTTTTACCATTTTTTTTTTTTAGTATACATTTGCTATACAATCCTACGAGGCTTGGTTTTAATTATTTGCAATGATTGCATACGTATAATTAATGTCATATCTTTTTATAGAATTATTCGAAATTCATCGTCGTATTCTTTTGAGGTGGAAACAATTCCAAATTTTTAGTTGAAATTTTCTCGGATTTTTGTTGCACTTCAGTGCACTTTTTCAATATGTTATGAACATATTCAGATTTATTGTTTAAACAAAAAACTTTTGTTAAAATTTTCTTGCGCGATCGTATTTCCCATTGAAAAACACACAATTTAAAAAACAATTCAAATTTTTTCGACCTCTGGTTTTAAAAAAATACCCCAACTTTGAGGGCTGTTTTCACACCTTCAAAGTGGATGGTTGTCGATAAAAAAAATACTAAATATACTAAAAATAGAAATTAGTTCAGTCAGTATACAAAGTAATAATGGATGGAGCATTACCTCAAGATCTTCTGCATAGTCGTTTTTATACACATATTGCAGAACGAGAATTTGTATAAAATACATATAAAAATTCTATTTTGCTAAATAAATTTTGAAGTTCTTAAGGGCATCTGAAATTTTCAGCTGATAGCTGAAACCCCTTTTCTTTTAAATTTCCACATACAGTTTTAAATATTTTCAACATTGTGAATTACAATCAAACACATAAATTAAACTTGTAGTCATTGGAATACCTATTGAACAAGTTCAAAGTGAAATGCTTCGTAAAACTTCTAATTCAAATAAACTGCCAGACTCAGAAGAGTATTTGTCGCGTTGAGAGGAAGAAATTCACGAATTCCTCAGTTTACGATGGACATAAAGGAGTTCGGTATTTTAGTGAAACTAGAATTTAGACAATGGTATGCACGGATCATGATCATAGTATCCCAAAATAAATGGCATGGTTTGTTCCTTGTTTTCCTTCCGTAAAAGTAGACGAAAAAAATCGTACAGCACTTTTCAAGTAATTCTTGTGAAGAGCAAACTTAAATCATCGAATCTATGGTGAATTTATTGACGAAAAAATTATACAATGCTCTTTTAGACGTTTCAACCTGCAGGATTTTCGTGGGGAAATCGCGACACCAGTTTTTCATCATCGGCAAAAATAGAAACTTTAAGTTAGAATGCAAATTCTATGTTATATTAATTTTTTTAACAAAATTATCGCAGCTCAGCTTATCGATTTTTCTAGAACCGGTGGAGTTTAAATATTTGTTTCGGTTCGGTATGCACTAATAGTCAACCAGGAATTATTCACAATTGTAGAAGAATTATTGCGTGGTGCTTTTCATATTCCGCAACGTTACAAATGCACAAAATCAGCCATCTATTTGCAAGCGGCGGTGCACGCGTCGTAACCCGTTATAATTCGATATAAATCTCGCAAGTAGAAACAGAAAATCATGGTCAGCCGCATTAGTCCGGCGCATTCAAAGGTGCGCGTGCTTTTCGAGTGCGAGTCACCGCAGCTAGAAATTCCGCGCGATGAAATTCCATTTCGCATTTTTTCGTTGTTGCAACCGTGAACGTTGCGACCGGCGTTCTGTAAACCGATATGAAATTGCATTCAAGGCTTTGCACTTTCGTTTCTTCCAATCGTTCCGCTCGCGAGGAGAAATGCATTGCCCGCGAGCTTCTGTATCGACGTTCCCGTCAGACCCGTTACAAAACTGCCAATTTTTCTGTTAATAAAGACCGCGTGCTCGCGTCAAACGCGGCTGTGCCCCCGCTGCGCTATGAAAGTTAAATTTTATAACTCGCGGCAAGGGCCATCATCTCTTGCTGCAAGTAGATATTCACGAAAACGTTACTTCCACCGGCCGAGCACGAAGCAATCTCGTTACTTCCGTCGAGTCGCTTGTTTAAGTAAACATATTTCGCGGGGAACGTATAGCGTGGAGTAATGCGTGCAGCACAACCAACGCAAAAACGAAAATGCCACGCTGATTCGAAAAATACGATGCCCAAAGATTTTTTTTCTCTCCGGCTAGCAACTCGGTTCACAGCTACACAGTTACACACGCAAAAACCTGTGCCGCAAACTTCCTCGGAATTAATTGTAAGGCAAAGAAATTAAATAATATTGTTATTCATATTCTACACGCAGGAAACCAAACATTTTACAAGAGAGAGAAAGAGGAGAATCAAATATTTTGTAATTTATAGATCACTGAAATGTAACTCGATTGGGGAATTTGTTGCAACTGCAATATTTTTTAAGTCATTTGGAATTCACAGAAATGATACTAAATGGTAATTTTTGTTTTAAACGCATGATATCAGACGTTCTAGAATGTTTAGAATCAAGGTTAAAAACAAAGTGGAGGATTGAACATTTCACAATATTCAGATTACTAAATTGCAACTAGACTGGGGATTTTTAAGCAACATTTTTTACATCAATTGTAGAATACAGGAATGAAATAAAAAGGTAATTCTTGTTTTAAACGCATGATATCAGACGTTCTAGAATGTTTAGAAACAAGGTTAAAAACAAAGTGGAGGATTGAAAATTAAATATTTTGATAAGTGAATAGTTTCTGTATATTAATTTTTAAGAAAAGCTTGACGTAAGCTTTTTTAATTGATTGCCATTCAACGAATGGCGATAGTAATATTCTTCAAACATTAAATTTTAATATTTTGATACGCGAATAGTTTCTGTATATTAATATTCACCGAATTTGTTTGAAGCCCCATAAGCTGGAAACGTATATTACACAATAATTATGGAATAAAATCAATCCCGGACGCGAAACTGAATTTCAGAGCGCAGATATCGAAATATTGTGGAATGTTAATTAACGGTTCGTTGCAGCTCTGTAATTTAAGACGGCCAATTTATTTATCAGATGTCTACTTCCTCATCCTTGGAAAATTCCATCGTTTCCTTAATTAGATATACCGATGACGGGAATATTCAACGTTCCTTTTTCCCTCCTCTCCGGTTGGCTCGGGCAAATTTCGTTAATTCGGGAAACGAAGCTGGCTCCGGTGTTCCTTCACAAAGACTCGAATCTTGATTTAATCTGCGTGTTTCGTCGTTGTTTAAATTAATTAACATAGCGGGACAATGCACAGCTGCGGATGGTCTTTTGTTCCGTGACAGCTTTATGAAATCAAACCAGCGATTGCGTTTGACATCCAAGCTTGGCGTGTTCCTATTTTCGACTGCATTACGAGAACGCGTTCGAGATTCGAATTCGTATGGCCGCTCGCGATTTTCTAATGATTTGGCTACCGTCAGCGTTTTTCCGTGCCCGGAGAATTGTGTCATCGAGATTATATCGAATGGATCCAACTATACGTACGTAGAAAATTGTAAAAAACCAGGTTATTACTTCAACATTTATCTTGTTCCGTTTTAAATTTCCAAAGAAAAGTTTCAACTGTAAAATGACTGATCGCTATTTTTCTTGATATCTATAATAATTTTAACGGTAGCATAATTTATTCTTGCTTGTTTATGCATTATTTAAACTTAACCAGTCTCAACAAATTGTAGACGCATGAGTTGCGATGTTTCTACTAAAAGGAATAAAACTCCGTGAAGCTTGAACTCGTTTTAAATACTGAAGTCTCTAATTTTACTGTTTAAGAAGAAAATTGGGTAATCATTTTCTACAAAATGACACGAATGTTGAGCGAGCTCTCCTATTTCAGTGAGATATTAATAGGAGGATCTATATAAAGATTTGATCAAAAACCAAACACAATTGTTAATTACGAATTTCATTGCCAAGGCTCGCCGATCTGAAATTGTTCTTAATTCATCTAACATAGAAGTTGAGTCGCATGAAGTACTATCGAGTGATGAAAATGACATCATACCAACCAAGAATAAAAGATTAATAGTCTACGAAAGTGATAACTGTAATTAAATTTTTAAATTTATACTCCTTATTTCTATATGTAAAATGAATTACATACATGTACCTTTATATTATTATAATGTTATTTTTATATTTCTTAATTTTAGTCTATTTTTATAATAGACCGTTATTTTTATGTTTTTCAAGATATATTTAGTTTTATTTTACGTTGATATAAATGACTGAATTATGCACATTCTAGTTTGTTCTCGACTTACGCGGTTTTACGTATAAAAATCTACGATGTACTGCAGATGAAAAAATGATATCCCGTTTCATCTCGAAAATCTTGAACTTTGAATGATGTCGCGTTTCATTTCGAAAAAAAAAGAAACGTGAACCTTGAATAATAGAAATCGCGATTGTTCTTGATATTTATGATCATTTTTAGACAAGCATAATTGACGCGAGCTACCTCGTCCGAGAAACTCTTGCATCATTTTTCTCCGGCTCGCTTACTTATGTATCATTCGAAAAGATTAAGAGCCAAGAGTATTTATCAACAGTTTGATTAATTGTTACTTCGGACACGTACCGCGCAAATATACAGCGCGGAACCAATTAAGGAAACGATTAATTACCGTCACCTCAAGGTAGAGCCTTTGTCTAACCATTTTCAATGAATACTTTTCATTTCTCCGCGTAATTTATCCCATCGCAATCATGCCGCTCGCGCATCGCCGGATATAATTTGATCTCCTAAATCCATTTGTTATTCTCGTAACTCAAATTGGAACGCAATCCTTTCGATTATGTTGAAATACCCTTGTGAATATAATTGGAACCGGCGGATTCTTTTAATCCAATTTATTCGAACAACGTTGTTCTTTCTAAATTAATTTTGTAATTAAAATGACGGAACGAGCCGGACGATTTATCGAAGAAGTTTTGGTGTTTCAAATAATCCCCGGTTAAATTGATTCCGGTCTAATTGCACGTTACGGACGACACTAAATTAAGCGGTGCAGTTAGTTTTCTTTCCGCGTGATTGATAGTATTCTGCGGACGCTAGGGATAGTGGATGTTAACTATTCCCTCCGCTTTCCGCTAATATATTCCAGGCCAGCTTGATAAAAAGCTGAACTATCTATGACCAGACTTGCCCACGATCGTCGGTTTTGCGCCATTGGCTCTGGCTTCATATCCATTACCGTTGATCCGGAACGATAACGTAGCTTTTTACAAGGACTAACGTCGGCAGACGTATAACTTCAGGTTGTTTCTTGCAAATGGCTGTATAATTTTCCGAGGAAGAGTAATATCTTATTGATTCAACATAAATGTGCTTCGAAACACTGCTCTCGGTATGCAATACTTGTTAGAATTCAATCGCGATGCTTCAGTTCCAACCGAAAACTCGCTCTGGATTTAATAATAATAAATCGACCACAGCAGGACAAATAACTTTTTTAAGATCTTTTATTTTATAAAAATCTTCTAACCATATTAACCGTTTGGCAGCGGACAGATTTTTTCTAATTGCGCGTATATAGGAAAAAATGGAAAACACTTATCATACAATAAACTCACTTGTATTGCATTGTGACAACAAAATTTTATAAAAATACCATTTATTCACTTAAATCTGTAAATTCATTTTGTGGATAAAAGTAGTAAAAAGTATTTATAATTCACACAAATTAACACAAATAAGTTTTTATGATGCTTTAAACGAGTGGTTTGGTATACAAGCGCGTGATTTCCTTTTTATAAATAGAAAAAATTAAACATACTCGTCCCGAAGTGGTTAGCATTTCACGGGACTTCAGGAAACTACCTTTTATCAACCCCATTTTTCCGATTTTTGCGATTTTCACCAGCCCCAAAATTTCAAAGTCGCGCCACGACCGCAATACGCTTCCTTCCTCATTAAGTTTGGACGTGTCATTGATCTCAGCGTTATTTCACAGAGAAAAGAGAAAGCATATTTGAAATATGTAATATTATTAACAAATAGAAATCATATGCTCCGCAGACGCAATGAGCTTTACTGGACGCACAACTGTTACGGATTCAGAGCAGCATTATTGCGCTTTACCCATTCTTGGCATAACAAATAAGGAGCGCTATCACGCTCTTCGCAATTTTGGCAGAACATAAGAGGAGCACGACAGCGCTCCTCCGCACTCAAACGGCTAAGAAAAACGTTGCTATGATCTGCATTAAGATATACGCGAAACAGAGTAAAGTTTCATTGTCGGAAAATTAATGCACACGAGAACTACGTTGCGTTCATTGCAGAATATATTGCTACAAATTTATGGTGATTAGTTAATTATAGAGTGTATGACGAGGGTCAATCAATCACGAGGACTTAAGCTACCAACGAAAACAATTTGTCGTCAGCCAGTTGTCAGACTCAGGCAGTTGGGCAACATCCTGTCGACTGAACATGGTTTCCATGCTACGCTGTCCGAAACTGCTGGGTCCAAGAAGTTTCTGCGAAGCCAAACTCAATAGGATTCTGCTTTCGCGAACTTGGTCCTTTGTAGAGCAGAATATGAATTTCGAAGGAGATTTTACTTTTTCTTCAAATAAATTCGGATCCGCTGGCTCCGTGCTGCTTTTCGAGAATTGGAAGTGCTGATTCACAACGAAGAAAGTCAATTTTCTTATGTGAATTCTAATCAGATTGCAAAAACTTATTCGTCAAGTTACGATAGAATTTTTAAAATGCGAGGAAATACATCGACCAGTATACAACGACAAAAATTTACCCATTAACCCTTTGCGGTCAAAGCAATTTTAATTCTAAAATACAGACATTTCTTTCAACATTGAACATTTTTATTCTGTAGACTCCTTTTTACATTATGAATTTGACGCTAAACCTGTTTTCCTGTTCAACAGTAGAATTGTTAACAATTTATAGGATACAAACGAATTTAGTAATATGATCACAGTTTTGGAAAATGCTATTGCAATTTTTGATTGGTTCCTCAGAGTTGCCACTCGAGGGCAAAGGTTTAAAATCTAACGCTACAATCGTGCAACATTCTTCGGTATATTTTTATAGAATTAAATTCGGCTGTTCTTGTTACAGTTGTTGAATGAGAGATTTCAGACATTTATTTTATTGTTTTTATTATTATTATTTCTTTCGTTGGATACTACCTTATTTTGAAATATGCGCAAACTTAATTATTTATTGAGAACTGCAATATGTCTATTTTATCTTTTATCTAAAATTATGAGCATCCTTTTTTGTTATATTGTTTATTGAATTTTTGTATAAAATCTTGCATTTTATTTAGTGTATAAATTATTTAAATAAAACATTGCTGTTTACATGACAAAATATTAATTTAATGTAATATTTCCCTCGCAATTTTTCTTCGTAAATTTGTTTAATTAAATTCTGCTGTCCTTGTTACAGTTGTGAAATGGATTTCAGACATTTACTTTATTTCTTTTTTCATTATTAATATTTCTTTCTCTATTTGAAATCTACCATATTTTGAAATATGGACAAATTTAATTATGTACTAAAAACTGCAATATATCTATTTTATCTTTTATCTGAAATTATAAGGATTCTTTTTTGTTTAATAAATATTTGTATAAAATTTAGTATTATATTTAGAGTATAAGTTGTTTAAACGAAGCATTGCTGTTTGCTTGAGAAAATATGAATTTGCGAAGAATTTGTTCCACTTTTATGAAATCTTGCCGTCGCTGCAGCTGTGTTAATATTTTTATTAATATTTCGTCACGCATCAACTGCACGGTGAATTTCAAACTAAAATATCGTAGATCCAATATTATACATACATTCGTTCAAACACAAGCATACACCTTTCTGCTCGATTCTCTTTGTATAGTATGATTCATTAAAAAAAGAATTCTATGGACCTTTAATAATCTATGAAATATTCCAGTCGACGAATATTTTAGAATATTCGTGAAACATGTCTCGTTAATTAACTCTTCCAATTACAGTAAGCCATAATATGAAATTCTTGAATGCTACCGAACCAATTGCCTCAATAAAATTAATCAAGTTTTCATCAAAAAGTATTGCAGCAAAATGCACCACGTTTTATTTCTAATACTTCCGGGATCAATAAAATTTCAAACAATGCTTGTTTCTAGGTATTATTAAATGCTTCGTTTCTCTTTTATTTTTTAATTCCATTCTCAATATTCATAATTATAGATTTCATTTTCAACGAAATGTATGGTTCTTCTCTTTGCCTCTAAGCGTTGTAAAATCTTTGGTTAGGTGCACTTCAAAGACAAAATTACATTTTTTAATACATGTGCTGTACAATTTATGCAGCAGATGTTTATTCCACATAAATATTATAACGTAATACTGTCTGCGTACAATGTAGTAATCTCAATATTGTGAAATGTTGAATTCTCTACTTTGTTTTTGACTTGTTTTTTTATGTCACTTTTTAAAAAAATTTACAAGAACATATAAGAACACTTGTTAAATGTTATTCTAGAAGAATCGATTGGTTTAACACACATCTTCCTTTAAACAGTGAAAATTTAATTTCGTACATTAACTGATTTCCTTATAACTATTTAGAAATTTCAAATACGCCCTTCTTCTACATATTGTAATTACACATTAGCATTATCAAAGCATCTCACTGTCAGCTACAATATGTAAAAGGAGAAAAATAGATATTTGCAACGCGTAATCAAATTGTTAACGTTCTAAGTGTCTTCTCTGATTTAAAAAATATGCGCGTTTAACCCCTTGCCATCTTTCTTATAACTAAAGTTACTACAATATTTTCATCGCTAAAAATGTCACAAAAGAGCGATTTCAATGCTTAAATATTGTTCACAAATGAACGACATTTGATTTCGCCTAAGAAGAAAGGCATAATATCTATTATATATTTGTTAGACTTTATTTAAAATCTGCAATACGAGTCTGACTCGTCACATGTCAAGGGGTTAACTTACACTTATAATTTCACTCTTAGTTAAGCTGAAATGAAAAATTGCAAGCATCAGCAAAAGACTTGCAAACTCCATTTCTGTTTCCATGTTTCAACCAAATCTACTAAGACTGCGTAATTATTTTTAACTTTATATAAATCGTACGTATTAATAAATGCTGCACGACGAGTGTACACGACAAGAACGGACCGCTTACAGTTTCACACTCAATGTTGTCTAAAGGTCACAAATATTATAGGTCATCGGACCCGTCTTGACCTAAGCTATCTCTTAGCGACGACAATTTCGTCAGAACTGACCTTCAGAAACTTTTGTCAGCCATCCAGGTCTGCCCTCTTCGGACACGTTTCCGATCCCAAAGAATAAGGGGTAGATATTTAGGACGTCGAGGTTGGAACACCCTGTGCATGTCTACGGTCCACATGTATTTACGACGAATATTACCGGAGGGTAGAAGCCGGCCATACGTCCCGATTCAGGATTTAAGAGGGGGCCGGCCAAGGCCGTATATATACGCGCATAAACGCGCCAGGCGAAATTCCATTATCGGCTACCGGCGATAAATATTATAAATTGAGGTGGTTGCTGTCGTTTCCCTCGCACGGCGTCCCGCTGTTATCCGGCTACACGAAACACACCCCCTTCTCGCAACCGACCCCCTATTCACCCTTCCGTTCTCGTACCCGGCACCCAAAACCCCACCCCGTTTCTTCGTCCAGTCCTCTTTTCTCAACCCTCCGCGAGAACGGCGTTCTCCTTTTCGTTCTTTCTCGGCTCGTTCACAAAGCCACCCCCTGCGAAGAGGACTCAGGGCCGGCCCAACGAATATATATCGTCGTCCTCCGTCTCCCCCGGAAACCCGCCCGGCCAACCGTTCTCCTTTTTTAAGCCCTTTTGCGATAAATCTAGCCCGAGGAGGGAACGGTTTAAGCGATTTTAACGGCGGGGATGGTCCGCGCGTTATTGGGCGACGGTATCGCAGCGTTCCCGTTTTATTTCTACCCCCTTCAACCCCTGCCTCAACCCGCCCCCACCGATCTTTTGCAACGAGTTTCCTTCCTCTCGATTTTTTCGCGGTCTCTCGGTCTTATTTTGTTTCTTTCTTTTTCTTTTCGTTTTTTTATTTTTCTTATTTCCCGTTCGCTCGTTTCGTACGTTTCCTTCGATTTCTCTTACTTCTCTGCGTTCGCGCGATTCCGGCACGCTTCAGTCGAAATACACTCGGGAAAACGACGCTGCAATGGAGAAGAGGGTCGGGACCGGCTGCCATCGTCGATCGCGGACGCAAAATGACGACGATGAAGTCCTCTCGCGAATACAGACGCACGTTTCCGACGATACGATGCGACGCGAACGCTTCAATTTTTCTTCGTTTTCTTTCGTTTATTCTCTCTCGACTTTTCTCTCTCTCTCTCTCTCGCTCTCGCTTTCAAGCGTGCTTTGTTCAGCTGCGTCCCGAGACTGATCATGGGTTTGCAGTCGATGTGGCGGATCCGCAATTCTTCACGGAATTCGAAGAGCGAGACAGTTGTTCTTATTTGCATTATCTTGAGAAAGAGAGAGGGAGAGAGAAGCTAACGGCAAAAGCGACCGATATTTTCCGTTTCCATCTTGAACGGTCACGATCTGCTTTTTCTTTTAACGATCTCTTTTAACGGTTTAATCAGGTGGGAAAATTTTATGCATAATTTGTGTTTCTGCGGCAACGTCTAAGGTTCACGTGTCTCGCTGTACCCCTGACAAATTAGCTAGCGTACTCGAAAGAGTACTGAAAGAGTTTACAATAAACTATTTAAATCGGCTCCGAAGAAGCTGATCATTTTGTAAACACCGCACGCAGACGAACGAAACGGCAAACAGACGACCAACAATAAATCACGACTTTCCTGCATTGATAGATTCCCACTCCTACGGGTATACTCCTTCCATCACTCTCACAATTAAAAATTGCTATATTCCTCCACCTCAAACTACCCTTAATCAATCACGATTCGAGGTAACGACGGACGAAATAGGAGAAGACTCAGACAGAAATCAAATATCATACTAAAGCGCGAACAACTACGAAAGTTGTACCAAAGCGCGAACAACTAGTTCGAGAACAACAATGAATTCGACTGTAAAAATCGCTAACAACCAAGACGTTGAATATTACAGAAATTGTGAACAATCAAGACGTTGAACATTATAAAAATCGCGAACAACCAAACCAGAACATTAACCCATTTGCACCACGATTTTACATAAGTTTCCATGTTCAGACATCAGCGACGTTCGATTAACTATTGACCTGTATCACTGCGCGCGGCCGTATATCGGCAAATTTATGACTTTTGTTAACTTCTGTAGTACAATGTTCAATTCTACAATAAATAACTTCCGAATAGTTCGTATAGTTTAATTAACACTGTATTCTTTAAAATGATAGTAACAGTAATAAAGATCATCGTAACAATTAACAATTAACAATTAACAAACGCGAACTGTTTCATTTGCGGAATATTCCACGCCTAATGTCCCACGCCCAACTAAAATTCAATCATTGAGAAATCCTGGGAAACCATGGAAAATCGCAAAAATTGTAATTTGATGTAGTAAAGTATATATTTAGATTAACCTCTTAGGCAGTGAATTGAAAGAATGAAGTTTTTGATAATTAAATTGTAATTCTTCTTAAAGATATGTTGCGTATAGTTTAACTTTAATAATTTTGGAATGAAGTTTATCATAACTAAATTGTAATTTTTCTAAAAGATATGATGCATATACTTTAACATTAATAATTTACTGTAATAATAAATAATAGAATTGAGTGTGCTCAAGCCACTATAATGGCGCATCGTAATATAAGATGACATCCGCGGAAGCTACTATAGTGGCGCATCGTGTTTAACACTAGAGTACTTATTTAATTACGTATACCTTACAATAAGAATTGCATGAAGCTTTAATAGATGCAGTCTCGTTATTATTACAAAGTAATGTGTATCGTTGGCTTCATTGTTCGGTAGTTCTAGTGTTAAGAGGTTAAATCCGTGCAGATATTACGCGACCCAGATGCTCGATGTTTGTTTTATGCACACTGAAAAGAAAGTACCACCACCGTGCTTGACTTCGAATACAATTTGAAAAGGAAACACAAGCGTTTTTGAGTAACACGTTTCCTAATGAGTAGAGTGCGGATTTTGTCGCAAGCTCGGGGCCTCCGAAGGTTCTAATCCGCCACTGACTTTCCTCTCCATAAAATCGTGGATGTTTCAGGCGAAAATGTGCGGGTTCGAGCAGCCCTGTCCCAGATTAGCGATTTTCCAGGTGGCAGCTCTATCTATCGAGCTCGTCCCATCGAATCGTCCAGGCCGCAAGCTACATATGCGTTCGTGTTTATGCCCGCGCGCGGATAATGCGTCCGTTATAAATTCTGGCCGACAATGTAACGCGATCTACGTGTCTATTTGCGCCACCACGGCGCATCCCTCATCCCTCCGAAACCCCCGTGGGTTCGTCCCATGACGCGGCACCACGAGGCAGCACGCGCAAATCCACGCCGCAAACTGAACACGTCACGGCGTGTGACCGGTTCGCTAATTAACCCTTTTCAATTTTGTCACAAATATTGACGTGCGCCCGGTTCGTGGACCGGCCCCACCCTGTCGATCCCTAGAACGCCGACAGAAGATCAGAGATTTCCGCGGGATTGATCACCGATCGAATCGCGGGCGCTGCCGGTCCTGATTTTATTCATTAACGAGCAACCGTTCGCAAAGAGACACCCCGGACACTGTTTGATCCGGGAACGACGAATCCGCTCGAACGACGATCACCAACGATCGTTGCACGGGTTTCACTGGTTTCAATGAACGAGCTATAATGCGACCCTGATGGATCGACGAATTTTCTAGTTGACCGTTTGCCGAATTTCGATGGACTCTTTTTTTTTTATTTTATTCGACATGCCGTGGGATTTTTCGACGAGGTATAACGGAGTGCGGAGTATGCGCGCTTTTCAATTTTTAGGGGAGTTTAAAAGGCTTTTTGTTCGGAATGTTGTACAGATGGTGAACGATGCTCGTCGGTGAAGGGGATACTGGGATGAATTGCTCGTTAGCCCGGTAATACTGTAACGCGCGATTATTACTGGCTAACGCTCTAATATCCACTGTTTAGAACCCGCCGTTTTTAGGCTGCTCGCATTTTATTGGGTCTGCGTATGCTAGCTTGTCAGCCAATGGAGAAAGAACAATTACCACAAACAATTGCACTTAATGGAAAGCACACTGTGCAAAAAAGTTCTCTAGGCTCTAACGCGTAACAGTTTAATGATTGTTGCTGGGCATGGCCCATCGTCTTTAATCAGTCAATAATTTCATTGCATCTGTATATGCTAGCTTGTGAAC
>CM052083.1:9001750-9015255 GCA_028453745.1 Agapostemon virescens | reverse complement strand
CAATGCAGAAAAAAAATTATCATAAACAATTGCAATCGACGGAAAGCACACTGAATAGAAAAGTTCTCTAAGCTGCAACAAGTAACAGTTTAATGTTTGTTGCTTGACATGGCCCACCGTCTTTAAACAGTAAATAATTTCATTGTATCTGCATAGGCTAGCTTGTCAACCAATTGAGAAAGAACAATCACCACAAACAATTACAAACAATGAGAAGCACACTGTGCAGAAAAGTTCTCTAAGCTGCAACAAGTAACAGTTTAATGTTTGTTGCCTGACATGGCCCACCGTCTTTAAACAGTAAATAATTTCATTGTATCTGCATAGGCTAGCTTGTCAACCAATTGAGAAAGAACAATCACCACAAACAATTACAAACAATGAGAAGCACACTGTGCAGAAAAGTTCTCTAAGCTGCAACGAGTAACAGTTTAATGTTTACTGCTGCTCATAACCTATCGTCATTAAACAGTAAATATTTTCATTGCATCTGTATATGCTAGCTTGTCATCCAATTGATAAAGAACAATTACTACAGATGATTGCAATCGATAAAAAAGTGTTGTGTCCAATAGTGCTTAAAGTTTCGATACGTAACAATTTCATGTCTGCCGATTGAAAGAGCCCACAGTTTTCGGGCAGTAAATAATTTTATCGTGCCCACATGTGCTAGGTTATCAACGAATGGTTCAAGAGAAATTACTACAGGCGATTGCACTCGAAGAAAATGATCGCGCGCATCGTAGCGCCGTAAGCCGCGATATCATGAAACAAAATAATCGTAGGCGACGGAGGCTCTTTATCCGCCTTTAATTTCCAAGCGGAATCGTATAACAACATTCACATACGCCATAACTCCACTGCGATGCGTTCCCGAGCGAACAACGGGAACTTTACGACGTCGAAGTTAAACCGGAAATGAAGGCTCTCCGCGGACTTGAACGCGGGGATGCGTCGCCGGTGTCACGTCACCGCCTTAATTACCGATTTTCGGCCATAAATTCGAAGGAAGTCTAGCTGAAATCACGCCAAAGCTGTCTATTAACCGTTGAATACCTCTCGGTATTCACTTCGCCGAGGACTGTTCGAAATTCTTGCAAGGTCGTGGGTGTGTGTACGTGTGCGAATCGACGTTCGTGTGCGCCGATTCCTGGCTGTTTGTGTAGGCGCGTGGGAATCGTCGTTTGTGTGCACCGATTCGTGGCTGTGCGCGCGTACACTCGCAGACGACTGGCGCGAAGGGGATGAGGGAGCGCAGCTAGTCAAGGCGAATTTCTCGATAACCCAAGTTATTAACTCATAAAGGCCGAGTTAAGGCAGGGTTAGGGGGATGAAGCATCCTCCGCTATTATCGCGAATTTACATACCCGAGAGCAAGGGTGACGGAGATGAAGACACAACCGCTTACCCCTACCGACAACCCCCCGCCGAGCCTAAAGAAACCTCCGACAATAAAAGCTTGCGAAGTAGAGTTATAGCGCCGAATATGAGACGCGTGCTTCACCCTTTCGACCCCAGTTCCATCTCATTTGACTCCTCTCCGATTTTCTTCACAAACCAATTCCAGACGTTACAATATTTCTTGATGTTGAACAAACAATCGCTACATTCTCATACTTAATTATTTTTCTGTGAAACTCGTGCCTGTACGTTCTTAACATTTTTATGGTTAACATTTAACTATCACAGGGGGTCAAATAACCCTTTCTAGGGACCCCTTCGTGATCCGTTCGTCGAAATTGAATTTATACGCTTCTGCGTTCAATTACGTGTTATAATAAAAATTGGTAAATTTTATTAAATCTTAAATTGGGCTAGTGAATGTAATCCAAATTGTGGGCTGTTTGATCTCATTTCGATCACACTTATTTTACAATAACAGTGATTAAATTTGCTTTGTACACGATCAACAAATAAATAAAATGTCATTTTCGTTTAAAGAAAATTAAGGAAATATATGTTTAGAAGATTTATAACTAAGATAAGGACATATTGCTACTGCAGCATACTTAGAATCATTAATATAATTTTCAAACGTACCAAGACATCTTCGACTGTCGAATAATTTCAGTATAGAGTGGCCCAAAAACAACTGGCCAATTTAAAATTCACGTATAGAGGAATAAATATGAATTTTTTTAAAATAAAAGTATTACTCCATTTTTATATGGTGCAGTATCTTTTCAGCCTACGTTTTATTTTACAATATTGAAATTATAAATATGCTTCCGTGGGGGACGATTGAATAAATATATTTAACACAGCACACACTGTAGTATGTCCCAAAACTGTTCGACTTCTTTGAATAGAGAAATTGCTGACGTTATTTTAATAAATACTCTCCTTTTTCGTTTTCTAGCCAACGAAATACATGAACCAATCAGAGCGAGAGTACAATAAAGGTACCTCGGATTAGCCAAAGGTACCAAAAATGGCCTGCGTTTTTCGTCGATAACTCCTTAACGAAACCACGAACAACAATTTTGCAAAGGAAAAAATTGTGAGTGATGATTGTTTAGATTGTATGGAAGTTAAGAATGAATGGTATAGATGGTGTTATGAACGAGCGAGAGAGTGAGAGGCTAGTGTGTGAGAGTAAGGTTATATTCGGAGAGCGAGCAATGTGCGCACGTGTTCGAGAGTGTTGATTATGTTAATTATGTAAGTTGTGTTCATTAAATTTTTATGTTATATACGAATATACATTGTCCCACTTATCTACCACAAAAATTTCTTGAAACAATCTCTGAAATCTCCCCGTTCAAGGAATTTTAATACTTTTGGCACTCTGCATAATATGAATCGCATAAAATGTATATAAATGCAATCTTGCCATTTTCATAAGGCAACAATCTATATCCCGGAAGGGTTGGCGTTAACGAATGCCTAAGGTCTCGGAAATGCGAGGACGAATTCGTTCCTGCCAAAATGAAGGGACGAACAATTGCATAGGTCTTTTTTTATTGAAAAAACGGGAACGGTGACCCGATTTCGAAGATTGCCGACGGACAATTAAGCCGGACTCGTATCCGGGCAAATTTTAAACGAATTACGAGCGTCTCGGCGTAATACGTTTCTTGAACGTCCGAAAAGCGTTCCACTTGCGCGGAACAATTACCGCTGCGGAACCGTAGTAACTTTTAACAACACTTTTCTCTTTATGGTCGTTATAGAACCCGATGGCGATGCAGGCACAGCCGCGTAAACAAGTACGTTTTACGGCCTAGGTTTAAGATGAAAGTTTTTAATGACTGTCAGTGGACCCCGTAACTGGATTGCATTAACGCTTCCAGGTGTCCATTGTTATGAGTTAATGGATCTTCTGGTGGGAATACAAGGGAGACCGGGGACACGTTATTTAGCAAGGGCCGCGACTACGAAATTCTCTCGTCGAACCGAAAATGCGGGACGAAGATCTTCGAACTGGAGCGAAGTTAATTGCCTCTGTAAATTTCACTTTGTTCAACCAAAATAAGTTATCGCTTAATTATGCATTCGCGGGATACCCGCGGGAAGTGGCGCGAGCGTTAAACGCGCGGACAGGAATGTTGCTTCGCCTAACTTTTCCGTGGACGCGATACCTCCGAAGTGTCTCGACACTAAAGCTAACTTAACTCGTTGGATCAAATGGTTGTTTAGTTAATGGATGCGTCGGCTAAATGCCTAGAAACGCGGCAGCTAAACATGTACACAGTACTAATACTATTCGGAATGGTTCGACCACATGAATCGAGCAGCCGCCACTGTGATTGTTCATACTTTTAATATGAATAACATTTCAAGCTACTTTATGCAGAGTGTCACCAAAAATGTTAGAGTACCTTGAAAGGATTATTATCTGAGGTTACTCTAAGGAATTTTGTTCTTTGATTAGCGGATTGAATTTTCGCAAAGGAAAAAGTTGCTTCAAATAACCTCGAGAATACTTTCAGAACACCCTGTATATGATTGGATATAGAAATCTATTGAATCGATTCTTATGAAGGCAATTTTATAATTTCAATAGAGATGCCTTAACACTAAACTTATCGACTTATAAAATTAACTGAAGGATATGGCCTTATAAAAATGGCGAGACATAATTTAGTTAGAATTTCTGTGACTTTATATGCAATATATGATAGCATAAAGAAATTTAATCAATCGATTCTTATGAAGGCCATTTTATAATTTCAATATTAGTAAAATAGAAAATCTAGAAAGGGTCATTCGATCCACTTTGCTAGATTTAGTGTTAGAACAATTTCTCTGACGTTTAATAAAATTCGCGAAGTTGACAATCATAATTGATAATTATTTACTTGTTTGTTATTACATCGACCCAACAGGACATCCCAGTTGCCTTAGCGAACGGTTTAATCTTGCATCAATTGTCGGTGTTTCTTTTATCAATTTCCCGAGCATGGTTTCCTCATTGCTTAGGAACGAAACGAGGTCTTCGTTTATCTCACGCGTCGATCATCCCCGCGCGTATCTAATTTTCCGCGAAGAAAAGCGGTACGGGAAAGCGGCCGAGGATAAGAAGAAAAAGGCTCGCCGGCACAATAAGACGACCAGCGATAGCACAATCGGAATAAAGACAAAGAGCGGCCAGATAAGGGACAGTGGAGGAAGGGTCGGGAAGGGAGAGGGTCCTGATAAAGGGAGAGCAAGTCCGTCGAGATGTGAAATGGGTTTAATTAATCGCCGCCTAATTGTGTCGGAGACCTGAGATTTCTAGGGACGTATTAATTTATGCCGCCAAATTATGCAGCTCCGGCAGGTGAACGCTTCTGCCATTTCTCGTCCGTTCACGACTTTGCCGGATCCGCGTTGTAATTGCATTGATTGCGAGTTCGCACGGAATCCGCGAATCGCGAAATTCTCGCATCGAGGCGTCCCCGTTTTCTATTCCATTTTCCTGTTCGCGAGTATTCAAAAATCTGTGTACGAATTTTATAGAAAATAATTGAACCCGTTGCTTCCAGAACCGAACGGAATTTCGATTAACGCTCGCACGCTCTGCGAGTGAAAATTTGTCGATTTCAGTGCTTGGACATTTTAATATTTCTCTATCGTTCTATTTACGATTCAATCGATTTGTTCAAACGTGTTGCTTCTGTACAATTATTTCGCGAGAGAAGATAATAAAACGAAATTTAAATCTACGCGTTACTCAGCAATAATTTTAGGGTACAATCCATCCCTAAGGATTTCTTAATATTAGAACTAACGAGCACTATTCTGATTTCGTGCAATTTCTATGTTAATGTGTATTTCGATGAAAAAATTTATTTAAAAAGTCTCCGTAGCAATGTTCTTATAATTATAATAATTATAGAAGAAGAAATCAATACCAAATTATTTTGACCATTCCGGTAATGTTAATGAATATTCCAAGTGCAATAACAATTGTATTTATGGTTTTTAGATTAGCTAAGGATTTTTTAACACTAGATTTGCGGAGCACTTAAAGCGACTATTTTACATTACTGTATAGAAGCAACGAGAATGTGTCTGTCTAAATTATAAACTTTTTTAAAAATAATTTATACCCAAAGGAACAAATCTGGTTATCCATTCCTCATAGATACGTCTTTAATATTCCTAATACGTGGCTCAAATAAAAAATATTTAAACAGTTCCCTTTTAATTTTTGTAAATTGCAACTTTTTCAAAATCCATTTCGCATATCGTTTAACTCTTTGCACTCGAAACTAGTTTAACTAAAAAACCCAAAGCATTTCTTGTGACCTAGGACATTTTCATTCTACATAAATTATTTCATCTTATGTATATGGGATTTTTTTTACTGTTACTCGTCCTTACATAGCGATGTTAAAATTGGTTTAAATAATAGTTTACCAATTTTTCGTGGCTCCTCAGAGTCGCCACACGGGTGCAAAAGATTAATAAATCAATACATTTAATTGCTCAAGAGAAGTCAAGAATGTTGGTCCAATCTTAAGAAAGTTACTTAGGTTTAAAAAGTTTTCGAATACTTTCATGAACCACTTTATACAGGAATGATATTTAACGTAATCGAATGTGTGGTAAAGTAGCGAAATCATGCGTGATAGTGCATCGCTGATACTTATAACTATTCGAATGGAACAGACTGAAAGTAGACACGCTATTAGTCCACGTTAATAGAACATCGACTCGCTTTCAAGACGAGCGCATTTGCCACACGCACACAATGCTTCTTAAACCGATAAATAATTAATAATTCCCTTTGCGAGGCCCTTAATGCTCTGCTTCTTGCCTGGAAACTTCATTCGGAATTCAAAAAGGAGCTCTATCTAACCGATATTCGAATCAATAATTCAACGTGCCTAGCGAAAACTCTCATCATCGATGCTTCATCGCCGAGTTGCAGCTGCTTACGCCAATGCTAGGTTTTTCGATTATCTCTCAAAAACCACTCATGCTTCCTCATCAATTCTCACACGACTTTGTCCCGGGAGAAGTGCTCGCTCTCGAAAATTCTTAAGTATTCCTCCGATGATAAATTAGTTTCCAACAAATCCTTGATAACTGTTTTTGATTATTAATGATTATTGAAGTTATAAAGTGGCCTTCATAGGCCATTCCTCTGTTATTTCTATCTGATTTTGTATTCATATTTTGGGTATATGACGTATAAATCTGAAAACAGGAGAAAGCACAAGCTTTATCCTAAATGTACCGAAATCTGCCATAATAGCCCACTGTAACCTCAAAGTTACAAAACTGTATCGTTAAAAAACAGTAACAAATTGAAAATTGAAATGCAAACAAATAGGTTGTTATTAATATACGAACCCAGAGCTATTATGTGCACTATTCTTAGTTTGGTAATCACTGACAAAAGCACAAATAATATCAATTGGATCAAATGGTTTTGCTTATTTTTACTGCAGACAGTTTGCACAGCATTTATTTTGTTATTTCAGGTTGATGAGCCTAGCAACGGTCATAAATATTAATATTGGTTGTCTTGGGCAATTATTATGCGCCATCTTATGAAAAAGCTATAATTATTTGGTAAAATGTTGATAAATTAAAATGTGACCTGAAGGTTACACAGGCCCATAGAGAATTAACTTGAAAAAGTGGGAGGCAGAAAGACGTCAATGGCAATCGTGCGTTATATTTCTCTGGCGAAACGTCTCAGCAGAGAAGAGGGTTTCGGTACAGGCGACAGGCGCAGGTGCGAGAATGAGAGCGCCTCTTAAAATGGCTTTACACGACTGCACGAAAGATGGCCCCGCACCGAGTGTGTGTCGATTCGCTGTTGGCCGTGTGAGTAAACTTGCGCCCTTATCATGGACGAGTGTGCAGCCAAGAGATAGCGGCCGGCACGTCAAAGAGAATAAGCGATCGATACTCGATAGCCCCTTTGTCGAGGGATTAGCTCGCGGCTTCTATGCGCGCAAAGGAGAGGCCCTGGAAGGGAAGAAGACGAGCCAACAAAGACCTGACGAGAGAAATCCTTACGTGGTTCCGTCTGAACACGATCTGTGGCTGCTCGAAACGACCGTATTACAAGGCTGATCGTTACAGAAATTCTGTTCGACCGAGCAATTGCGACGGCGACAATACCGGCTGCGCCCGGTTCAAAAGAGCGCCGTGAAATATTGCGCTTAGGCTCGCGGTCGATCGTCTTTCAGATCTTTAAAACGACTCTAATTGGGCTGCAGATAGCGACGGTCTCCGGAACACTTTGAATCGTGTCCAATATCTCTCACGAAAAATCCATACCACTTTCGTGCTATATTTCTGTGTCTAGCGTTTGTTCTGTCCGAATTGCCGTTGGTTCAAGGCAACAACCCTTTAATTTAGCACAATAGATTAACGTATTTTAATACATTAACATACTATCGGTGGGAAGGGTATTAATCCTTTGCATTTCGAGCAATTTTAATTCTAAAATCGAGACATTTCATTTGCTTTCTTGCATATCAAATTTATTATTGTTATTCGTCCGTACATCAGTTCAATTATTAACGATTTATTAAATGCAAATATGTCTATGTAATAGTTGTTTTGAATAATAGTATGGCAATTTTTAGGGTTATTGGATGAATAACAACTACGTTTGACAATGGAAGTACCAGACGGGTCGAAATGGTTAGTTACTGATTCCTCTGTCGTGGTTATTGAAATTATGAGAATGTCTCCACGAAAACTTTATAAACTTTTTCATTAGAGCACACACTAGCTTAAACGTTCCGCGAAGTTCATAGTAAATAAAGAAAAAGCACTTGGTTTTTAGTAGGAGTTTTATTCGGCGTGTGATGGTTGAGAAGAGGTATTCCTCTTTTTTCGAAGACCCCCATTCATTCTTGCCATGTCTAAATATGGGCGTGAACATCGTCAAAGGTCCGAAGGCCCGTCGTCGCTCGCAACCTGACGCCGGTCAACCCTACTTTCCTGTTTATGGCCTTTTTCCGGCCCACACCACGCAAACGTCCTAACGCATACCTAAACTCTATGACTAAAACTGTGTAGCAGGTGTCCGAATATTCTCGGGGTATCGCAATATGATAATATTGTTAGGGTTGTACGGTTAACTCGAAGTCTTTGTAACGCCAAACTGCTTTGTAGTGGACAATCCCTTAAAAAAATAGTAGCAGTGACTTGTTGTCAAGGAAATTGTTGTATCTGCTGCAGATACAATATTTTTAATATTATTTAGTAATATTTTTTCTAGGTTTTCCAAGCTCCCAAAATATTTAAAACTTACGTAGAAAAATATAGTCTTTAAAAATAAAACTTGACGTAATTAAACTTCTAATACGTGTAAAATTTTACCTAGGTTTTCCAAGCTTCCAAGATATTTGAAACTTACTTAGAAAAATATAGTCTTTAAAAATAAAACTTGTAATTAAACTTCTAATTCGTTTAAAATTTTTTCCAGATTTTCCAAGCTCCCAAGATATTTGAAACTTGCAAAAATTTTAAAAGCGTGACATTTAATACAACTATCGAAAATAATTGCGATTCTTTGAGACTTCGAGACATTGAAGAATTTCTGACTTCGAATAAATATGGAACTCGTGTGAAATTCTGTGGTGATTGATTTGCTTGAACACTGGCAACGCAGAGTATTGAATGCTCATCCCTAGCTGCGATTCATGTCGATGAATTAGGCTGCCTAATCAGGGGCTGTATCAAGTCATTCATCGATCCCTGACGGTATTTTCAATTGTCGTATGTCTTAGTATTGACTTTAGAATTATAGTAATCTTCACTTCTGATTGAACGCTCTAATGGCGAGTCTGGGGCCATTTTGAATACAGTGTTCAGAAGTCTCATCTAACTAATGTAGCTAATTGTATTTATCAAAACTGATAAAATGCAGCTGCAGAAGTTGGCGAAGGTCTGAATGGACCTAACGTCGTCGTCTGCGCAGTCGTGAGACGTTTCCGCCATTTGCAAAAACAAATCGATTTTTACGTGTGCGTTTGTATTCCGGAATTAACCATATACAATACTGAAACCACAGATTCTAATACAAATTTAACATGTTTCTATTAGGACAGTAGAAAACTATGATAAAATATAATCTCTTTATCTTCGTTAACAACTTAACTGCTACATGGATCATACATGATAGACAAGATTTTCTGAACAGATGATAAGATTCATTTTTATTATAAAATATTCTAGTAAACGAAACATTTCGATATTATTAATATAACTTTGATGTTGTGGTATGTTTTAAGGTTGTTACTCTGCGGTAAATGTATTAACTCTCCAGTGGGGACTCTGAGACAAAAATTGACATACTGTTATTTAAAGAAATTTTAACATCGTTATCTTTGTATTTAAAAAATTGATAGAAATTTAACGGTTGTATTGGCGAGTAATAGTAAAATATCCCATGTGCATAACATGAAATAAATCGTGTAAATGAAAATATCCTAATTCGGAAGAAATGTTTAGGTTTTCAAATTGAAACAGCTACAAGTCTAAAAGGTTAATAGATGAATGTGCTGATTTAATTAATTTTCCAGTGGACAAGGTGCGTGTTCGAGGAGCTGGCGAAGGGAATTGCCACGTTTCGTGTTTTCCACGCATCATTTCCGAAAACACGTTGATTTGATTCGTTCGGATGACGGCACGAAGGACATTACGCAAAGATGAAAGGAGACGGCGCAGGACTGAAAGGAACCGGGAATCCCTCAAATAATTCCCAGAAATGGAAAGAGCCACGCTCTTATTGACCACAGAAAAGAGATGAGGTTAGACCGCGTTACATTTGCTCTAGCTGCCGTCCTCCTTTTGTCCCGGCTTTCATTTTACAGATGGATCGCGGGGGTCCACGATCGTGTGATGAACGAGATACAATCGCGCTCTCGTTTTCTATTCGCTTTTAGTTCCGATCGATTCGGGACGTACTCGACATAATAAATCTTTATTTCCTAGCGCAGTTCTTCTACCTGTGACTGCGTGTACAATGTCTTATTTCACTGAACATTTTCATTTAACAAAACTTCTCTCCGAAAGATACATCAAAATAATTCGGAAAAGGCACGAAATACTTCATATTCGTATCTGTTTATTCTTCATTAATTTCTTATACTTCATTCATACACTTTTTATGGAAATGGAAATTTTTATGGAATTTATGGAATATACGAACTCAAATTCTCATTCATTCCTCAACCTCTTAGAAAAGTATACTTTTCGTCCAATAATCGTACAGTACGAAATTTTTATGTATCTTGAAAGAAATATGAAAGCATTGTCAATTAGTATAGACCAGTAAAACTTGTCGCACAGACTGATAAAACTATGCAGCAGTCGATATTATTGTCAGCGAATGAAAAAGCGCAACACATTAACAATTAATTTTTAAATATTTTATGAGACAGCTACGGTAAAAGGGAAGCAGCCGCCTCTTATTACCAATCTAGTGAGCAAATAGTTATCAAGGGACCGCGTGTTGACGGCAGAAGTCAAACAAGATGAAATTCTTTTCGTCGGGAAACGCGATACTCGATTATTTCGCTTTTGCAACATCTTCTCTGTTAGGTGAGGGCAAACGGATTGTAACGTTCCGCAGGCAGTCTCGTGTTCACTTCGAACAAATCAATGACTCTTCGCCGGTTGTAAAGATCGTTTGTCCGTTATTAACTCGGCAAACAGCGAGTATCACGGAAGACCAATATTTTACGCTGGAAATACTCTGCCGTGCGCCGATCGTATTCGTTTGGAGTTTGCTCTCCGCGCTCGATCTTTCATCGCCGTTGTGTATTTACACCCCCTCTCTCACTCTTTCTCTCTCTCTTTTCTATCTTTCTCTGTCTTTTTCTCTCCCCTCTCTCCAGCCTGATGCGCTTCAGAATTATGTAGAGTGCGGAAAGGGAGATCTCAAGGAAGAACAAACTTTTAATGCTAAATCTACCGACCGATAAAATCGGCTTGCGAATATTCTCATAAAAATTTCAAGATTTAATTTATTTCTATGTAAGTGCGATTCTTATTGCAACGTACAGTTGAACAAATGTATCGAATCGATTTTTGTGAAGTCGACTTTATAACTTTAATACCAGGTATTCTCAATCATGGACTGTGGACCTTAAAAAAATTTTAAACAATCGCCGGTGGTAAAGTGTTAAAAACTATGCTGTTGTATGAAACTTGTATGGTTGCGAATTGGAAATTTTTGTCATATGTCGAAACAAGAAAGTGGCGTGAATGACGCTGTTTGGCCGTTGGTACATTGACAGATAGCCCCACGTATAGGAAAATTCCGGTTTGTTATTTACAGACATGGTGAGTCTCTAAGAATCAAAGCAACATCTTGACCAACGATATTATTTAACAAGAAATTCATGCAGGGATGCAATCGACGAACTCAATCGAATTCCTCAGACGTTATTTAACTATATAACAAAGTTGTATTTTTATTAGTCGCACAAGTCCGTTGTAATTCCAGAATGACGGAGAAACGTTGAAGTGAATTTCTATGCTTGACATAATAACAAGAATATAAAACAAGCGAATGGTTCTACGCTAATGAACATGTTCAACGCTATTAAAAACTATGCTTGTATGGTTGTGAATCACAAATCTTTATCAGATGTGAAAACAAAAAAATGAAGCGGTTTCACGGTAACTATATTGACAATCACGAATGGCAAATTCCGGTTTGTTATTTACAGACATGGTAAGTCTCTCAGAATCAAAGCAACATCTTGACCAACGATATTATTTAACAAGAAATTCATGCAGGGGTGCAATCGACGAACTCGATCGAATTCCTCAGACGTTATTTAACTAACCTAACCCAGACCTGGTAACTGTGAGAGGTTTAGCGTTACAAATGCGAAATGATTTATTTGTGTCGAAGCGTGTCGTATCTGAACGGGGACTCTTTTTCTCTCTCTCTCTCTCTCTCGTTTGTCAAATGGAAGTCAGCCGATTAGTCGTGCCGAATCTTACACTGAAAAAGAATAGTTGTCCACCAGCGAGTCGTCGATCGCTCAGCTGGCCATTCCACGAAATCAGAAGAGACAACCGCGTGCCGTACAAACGGACATTAGCGCGAGACGTTCTTTTACAATTATTACGTAACGTTTCGTTTATAATGACCGCCGCGATACGCGAGAGTAGCGGGAACGAACCTAACGGAGAACGAAATTAGCTTCGCTGTATATAGACCACGACTGATCGACTGAGTAATGGGCGCTCGCGTTTTGAGAACATTCCAAGAACTTTGGCGTCTTTGCGTCGAAGAAATAGAGCGCATCTGATGCAACTCGCGGGAAAAGTATTCGCGATTGTCTAAAGATTATGGTTTTTCCTCTAGAGAGCGACGGAATCATGGAAAAAGAGGTTTCGCGAGAGACGGTCGTTAAAGCCGCAGTTCTCCAGAGAAATTGGAATAGTTTTTAGTTGAATATTGTTTCAAGTCCGTTTGACTTCGAATGGATCTTTTGCAAATTCTAATGACTCGGAGATATTTATGTTGCTCGAACGAAGTTCAAGCCAACTTTTATGTTCTGTTAATGGCATCTTTCATCTCATCGTTCGAATATTTTCAAAATATTTACCAAATAAATTGGTTGCTCAAATTCCCAATCGATGCAATTTGCAATGGAAGCAATCAAGTTGTCGATGGAAATAGTTATCAAGTAGTCTAGCCTAGCTGTCGACATTTTAACTATATTAATAATCACCGGAGGTTCAACAAAGTATTTTGAAGTAAACTGTAGAATGTACTACTTGAGAAGAAACAAGTCCTCTTTATAGTATTGATTAGTACCATTTTATAATTATAGATTTCAAACATACCGCCTACACGTGACAGCATCTATTAGTTTCAAGGCGAAATGTCAAAAGCTACAGTTTGAAGGCAAAGTGTCAATGGGAGGAGTTCCTACATAGTTTCACTATCTGTCAAAATCGCAATATTAACAAATCGGTGTTGGACAATGTCTCCTGAAGTGAACTGTAGAATGTACTATATAAGAAGAAACAAATCCTTTTTATATCATCGATTAGTACCATTTTATAATTATAGATTTCAAACA
>CM052083.1:8983900-9001740 GCA_028453745.1 Agapostemon virescens | reverse complement strand
TGTTGTCCACACGTGACGGCATCCATTAATTTCAAGGCAAAGTGTCAAAAGGAACAGTTTCAAGGCAAAGTATCAATGGGAGGAGTTCCCAGCTGGTTTCGCTATCTGTCAAAATCTCAATATTAACAAACCGGTGTTGGGAAAAGTCCCCTGAAGAGAACTGTAGAATGTACTACATAAGAAGAAACAAATCCTCTTTATAATATCGATTAGTACCATTTTATAATTATAGATTTCAAACCTGTTGTCCACACGTGACGGCATCCATTAATTTCAAGGCAAAGTGTCAAAAGGAACAGTTTCAAGGCAAAGTATCAATGGGAGGAGTTCCCAGCTGGTTTCGCTATCTGTCAAAATCTCAATATTAACAAACCGGTGTTGGGAAAAGTCCCCTGAAGAGAACTGTAGAATGTACTACATAAGAAGAAACAAATCCTCTTTATAATATCGATTAGTACCATTTTATAATTATAGATTTCAAACCTGTTGTCCACACGTGACAGCATCCATTAATTTCAAGGCAAAGTGTCAAAAGGAACAGTTTCAAGGCAACGTGTCAATAGGAGGAGTTTCCAGCTGGTTTCGCTGTCTGTCAAAATCTCAATATTGACGAATCGGTGTTGGACAAAGTCTTCTGAAGAAAACTGTAGAATGTACGACATAGGAAGAAACAATTATTTCTGTACCATCGATTGTTCCCATTTTACAATTACAAATTTCAAAAATGCTGTCCACACGTGGCAAGTCTTATCGAATTGGTTTCATAGCGAAGTGTCACACACAAAAATTGTCAAAAAGTGTCAGTTCCTAGTTTCACTACCCATCAAAATCTTAGCAATATTTCCAACGACTCGATGCTGAATGAAATCTCCTAAAGTATAATGTATAGAGTGAAGTCGGGTTAAATGTCACCATTTCGGGTCCGAAAAGTTGTACGTTAAACTCGTCCGAACAGTTCGAGTAACTACAGGATAACTGCCACAACATTGTCCTCGCTATTGCGAGATGTACCCGTCGAGGAGTGACGCAGTGCATTTCGAGTCTTTACATGATAAGTACAACGTTTCGAGGTGGTGGCACTTAAGGCGACTGTGCTGTAAGACAGGCATTTAACGCGATATTGCTGTACCACACACGAGGAAACAATTTCTCCCTGCAACCACGGATTAGTGGAATTTTATACGGCGCGTTATGCTAATGTTGCCGAGGGTAGAACCCCGGCATGTTGTCCACACGTTACGCGCGTTATGGCGAATTAGTTCCGGTGCAGGTCGGTTAGGGAAGCGATTGAAAACGTTTAGAAAACGTCGGGGGTGGCTCTCGCGTCCTCTCCAAGGTTTCTCGCGTTTCGATCAATGTTTCACATCCCCTCCGCGCTTGCGAAGCAATCGCAGCGACAGGAACGCGCGCGGTTCGCGCAAAACTCCCAATTACAGTTGGTGAAGTCGCTCGACCGTCATATGTATGTACGTGTAAATGTACGTGTACTTTGTACGTGTCGGTGTGTGCACGTTCCCACTCTGTGTGCGCGCCTTTACGTACACGATCCAACCGGGAAGTCGAACGCGGTGCCGGTCGATCATTTTCGGCTGGAGAAGTTCGAGTACCCTCGCAGTTTCGAGAGCTGGATTAACGAGTTTCCTCAAAGCGGTTCCCAACCGACGTACACACGCGTACAGACAGGCACACACGTACACGCATACACGGTCACAAAAGGAGCGGAAGACCGGGGGCAGGCGGGGGCAGGCGCTGTCAGAGATTCCGGGGAATGACAAAGTCTCGAGACGATCGTTAAATTCATTCGTAACTCGAGAAACTGGTCGCTTTGACTGATGGGAGACGTCTCGCAGTTAGAACGCATCACTTTTCCCTTAATGCCTCAGACGACGCTGCGGAGGGTGTTCGAAAGGCTAGCATTTGTATTCCATCAGCGAACCCGTTAGGGGTAGAAATCGCGCGTTATAAACTCGGCAAGTTTCGTTCGCGGCGTTCTCGGGTTTAACGTGTTAGCGAAAAAATCGACGCGCCTTTAACGTTAAACCTACCGATCATTAAAAATGGCTAGTGTGTATTGTATTAGAAAAATGCTAAGATTTAATTTACTTGGACAATTTGCGAGATTGATCGCGGTGTTCTCGGGTTTAACACTTTGACTGCCATGTCACCCATATGTGGGTGACAGAATTTTTCGTCCATGTTTAAAACTAAATTTTTACATTAATATATTCGTTGCACTCAATTTAGTTAATATCTGGAGAATACAAAAAGGTTGAAACTGAACTATTTATCATACATTTAAAATTTTTAATTGTTATTTTATTAAGTAAATTACTTCCAATTCGTGAAATTTTTGAGATGGTTAATTCGGCAGTGAAAGTGTTAACGTGTTATGGAAAAGTCGACTTGCACCTTTTAACGCTAAACCTACCGATTATTAAAAATGCCTAACATGTATTGTATTAGAAAAATGCTAAGATTTAATTTTCTTGAATGATTTGCGAGTTCCTTTCGCGGTGTTCTCGGGTTTAGCGTGTTAGCGATAAAGTCGGCTCGCACCTTTAATGCTGAACCTACGGATTATTAAAATTGGCTAGCGTGTATAGTATTAGAAAAATGCTAAGATTTAATTTACTCGAATGATTTGCGAGTTTCTTTCGCGGTGTTCTCGGGTTAGTGTTTAGTTCATTCAGATTTAGTTATTTTTGTAAGGCAAGAGATTTATCAGAGGATCTTCCAATGTAAAGGATTAGCCTTTGCACAGTTCGATATTGCAGCCACCCACATTTTTATCTCAAATATCTAGAAGCCACAGTCTAGTAATCAAGCTGGAAGGATCGAAACATCCCATTCCAGAGTGGTGCACCTAAATCTCTTAAACCACGATCATGAATAGAACATTTTTGCCATTTGTTACTTTTTAATAGAAAAAATATTGTTAGACAAACAGAATATGATTTCAGTTTACTACGAACGAATAACACATACTAAAAAGATGTTTTCTTAAATTTTTATAAGTCAAGAAGTTTACCAAAGAATCCTTCAATGTGAAAGATTAACCTTTGCATAGTTCGATATTGCAGCCACCCACATTTTTCTCACAAATGTCTAAAAGCCATAGTCTATTGAACACACTGGAAAGGATCGAAACATCTCATTCCACAGTGCTACACCTACACCTCTTAAACTACCATAACGAATTGAACATTTTCTCTATATGAAACTTTAAAAACAAAAGTATTGTACAAGAAACAGAATGTGGTTTTAGTTCATTACAAACGAATAACACATACGTAAAATATATTTTCTTAAATTTTTGTAAGGCAAGAGGTTCACCAAAGAATCTTCCAATATAAAATATCAATCTTTGCATAGTTTTAACTCGTAGCACTCCGATGGCTCCTCTGAGGCGACACTGAAACTTGTCGGACTATCATTCAAAATAATTTGTACATCACAAATGTTTGTAATTAAGGAGTTACTAAAAATTGAAATGTTGCCGTACGATTAACAGTAACAAATTTGATATGCACGAAAGGAAATGAACCACGTGCAATGGAATTATTCTAGGACAGAAAAATGTTCTGAGTTAGGAATTAAAATTGCTTAGAGTGCAAAGGGTTAACATATATCTAACGATCTAACTGGTCTAACGATCAGACTGGAAAAGGGCTGAAACACCTCGTTCCAGAGCGGAGCACCGAAATCGCGAAGAAAGATGCGACCGTGCAGGAAGTGGACGAAGCTTCCAGCGGTTGGTCGCGAAGCGTTTTATCATCGGTGGCCGGCGCAGCTCGGAAACTTGCAATCCCGTTCCGTTCTACCGTGGTGAAACTACTTGGTCGGGAACTACTCTACTTTATTACCGCGTTCTAGTTCGCGAACGTGTTCACGGTTCTGCCGGCGGTTCGGCGTTCGTCCGTCGGCTGGAACTTTCGAACGGGTCCCGAAGATTTCCAGTAGCCAAGGCGAAAGGAGGGTGGGATTTATCATCGCTCAGGCAAGCGGCTCGGCGAAATAGACGCCTAATGAATAAACACCGGAGAACTATAGCAGAGCCGCGGCCGGCCTATCGCCACTTGTTGCTTAGAGTCGCGCATGCCATGGATGCCCGTTTAGGCGTTTCTACCTGTGTGTGACCGGCCGAGGACATCCTCGGCAGCAACCCCAGCCCGCAAATCGGCCCCCAACGGAGATTCTTCGGGCATTTTTGGCAAGCCGCCAAACGCCCGAGCGTTTGTTATATTCCCGGCAATTATACGTATTGTTATCTTGGCAGAAATCGGCCGTGTATTTTCGGATAATTAGTCCCAGCCACGGGCCGGTGACGCTAATACAGAGGTGCTCTCCGCCGCCGTTGCGTCACTCGTTCTTGGAAAATTGTCATGCTGGACGTTTCGCGAATTCGTGCTGCTATTATTAATTAGCTAACCCTTTGCGGCCGGATTATACGAGCAACCGCTTCTCCGTTAGTTGCGATCATTCTTTTGTTTCTCTCGGTTGACGAATGGCGCGCGACTGTTATTACTAGACTAAGGATTGTCAAGTGTTCGTAGTAGAGTAACCGTGACAGTAATCAGCCATTTAAAGCGATGCTGCTTATTATTAAACTTTTAAGTGCGGCTGAATTTTCCGCGGAGCTGTTTCTTTGTACGGCAGAGCACGTTGGAATGAAGTTTTTGATAACTAAATTATAAGTTTTCTTAAGGATGGATGCAGATACTTTAACTTTAATAATTAGTGATATAATGTGTTCTAGCCATTATAGTGGCGCATACTAATATAAGTTGACATCCGCAAAAGCCATTATAGTAGGTTCACGAAGCACTGACGGTGATCGCCTTACAGTAGCTTATAAAAATAAGGAGAATCTCCAAATTTTTAGCCAGTTTTTTTATGATATGAAAGAAAGAACTTCGAATAATTTTTACAAGCTTTACAATCTGCATAATCATGAAATATAATTAGGCGCCATTTTGACGCGTCCCATAAATCTAGCGTCAGTTTGTTATTTTCTGAATATTTAATGCGAAGCAACAAATTGTAAGCGAAGAATAGAGAGATTATTGGACTATATATCGTTATTTATTCGGGGTAAGGTAATTGTGTCAGTAGTCAGCCATTTAAAACGTTAACATCGCTATCAACGCGTAAAATGTAAAAATAACAGGTCTCTAATTTTTTCTTTTGCAATCACCGAAGTTATAAAAATGTTATCATTAGAAATTTTATGTAATTTGAATAGTTGAAATTTCATTGTTATTACAGAGTATATTGTTGGATTTATTGTTCGGTAGTTCTAGTATTAAATGTGGGAATAGGAAGCTACAAATTGAAAGTGGGGAATAGGGAGATCATTAGACTGCAGGTCTTTATGCAAACTAAGTATTATCTTCGTTCATTTCGAGAAGCAGGGATTTAACATTTACGTGCTCATGTTCTTAACCCTGTAATGACGGACTCCTTTAGAATAATTGTAATTGATAATGTTTAGGACCGTTAGGAATTATAATTATTTATTTTCTAGAATGCATTTTTAAACATTTAAACAAACAGATACTTAAAACAGATATTCATCTAGTGCAACTGCTAAAAATTTAACCCTTAGCACTCGAGTGGCGACTCTGAAGTACCACGAAAAATTGCCACAGTATTATTTAAAACAATTTTAACATCGTTATCTTTGTATTTAAAAAACTTACAAAAATATGACGGTTATAGGGACGAGTAATAGTAGATAACCCCATATACAAAAGATGCAATAATGCATGTAGATTGAAAATATATTAGGTCAGAAGAAATGCTTTGATTTTCTAGTTAGAACAGCTTCGAGTGCGAAGGGTTAATACCCAAACGACCAACTCGATACTCTGAGTTAAAATGAACGCATCTCCCATAATCAAAAGTTTAGGATGCTGTTTCTACTTCGCTTATGGAATTTTCTGCTTGGTAAATCGGGTCTCCTCATCATCATGGTTCCTAGAAACTAATCTATGGAAATTAGAAATTGTAGAAAGATTCGCACACTCTTCAAGCAACCGATATCATTTCTAAAACCATGGATCGACGCAAAGATCATCGGCCTGACAACATCGCCATACTAATCGATATTTCCTCCACTTCGTGTTCCACTATAATAATCGGTCCCTCCAATCCGAGCAGTACGCGTATTCGCACGCTCTTCGACTAAACTTACCCCTCCACCCAACCTCTCGTCGAGCCACTCAATATAATAAAACTATAAGGCTCACATAAAATAAATGTGAACTGAGAAACAGTGTCTGTGAACGTCGTGCCTTGATCCAATTTACAAAAGAGGTATTTTGGCTGCGGTCATCTGAATTTACGAGGTGTTAGGATCGCAGCAGAGTGGCCATCAGGCTTCTTTCGAGAACAAAAAAAGAAGGAGAATAGTTAGCCGGACAGTTAATAGTGGCAATGGCAGTGAGTCGATCAACGTGACACTGTGGAGAAGCAGAAAGATATATTATTAAGCAAAGATCTGTGGAAATTTGTATTTTGGCAACGATGACAGAATTTGAACGATGGACATTTGTGAATTTAGTAATGACGCGATAAATGCCACCTCCGAAACGTTGCACAGTACAGTTGCTTTCACTGTTCCAATAACTACAGGATGACTGTCACAATATTATCCCCACCACTGCGAGCACAACTTCCAATATCGTACCTATACACGATAAGTGCAACGTTTTGAATCCGAGGTAGTGGCATTTAACGCGGCTTTATTATCTGTTGCTAACATTAGCAGCGAGAAGCCTAAGTACCACCAGTCCCTACGAATATACTCTTGCACCCATTAAAGACGAATAAGTTTCTTAAATGTGGATCAAACGGATTGTACTTTTTTCTGAGGTGATAGAAGGATTAGTTTTCAAGCTAATGTGTAAATTGATGTAATTTTAAACTTTCCTATTGAACGCAATAGTGAAGAGAAAAATAAAGACATTCCTTAAAAGCTTTAAACAAAATTGGCAAATATTGCTTGATACAAATGGCGAGATTTAATTTGTTTATGTGGTTTCTAGTATTTACGTTATTCTTATAATTGTAAAATAGAAGATTTATCACTGGTCAGTTCACCGGTGATTTAGTGTCAATTAATTATGAGCCATGCTCTGGCTTCAGTTCAGTAGCGTCCATTTTCGAAAAGGAATACTAACAGTGTTGTAAGTGGTACTGATTAACTATGAATTACGAAGCAAGGCCAACCTACGCGCTGGTCTAAATGCAGCTTCTGTCTCCCAAAACTCACAGCGTTTCTTATATAATGCTGTTGTTGTTATATTGCAAAACAAGACTGAACGAAGAAAGCTAAAGCTTGCAAAATTGAAGGAATATTTAATAAATCCGTTTCTATAAATGGACGATGTAAAAATCGCCAAAAATTCGAAGAAGCCTGAACAAGGAGTATAATATACTAATTTCTAGTGTTTCGTGTTAAAGCCTCGCAAGTGCGTCCATATAATCGCGATTAACATCGTGTCCACATAACTTTGAACGCCAGTGTAGATTTCCAATCAAAAGTGAATGGCGGCAAAAAGGCAAAGCGCGCAAAACTCAAGAAATATTCAACAAAACTGTTTCCATGAACGCACGCTACGAAAATCGCCAAAAAATCGCAATAAACTAACTAAAACAAGCAACAAAACATAGTAACTTCTAGCGCCCCGTGTTAATGGCCCGGCAAGCCCGTATATGCGATCGCGATGAACTGGAGTGTCCGCGTAGTTTCGAGCGACGTTTGTAGACTCCCGAAGAAAAGGTAGATCGCAGCAAACCTCTGGAACTCAATCTGCAAGATCGGATATCACGGGGAATCGGCTCTTTCACGGGTGGCCGGTTCGAACCGGAAATGGTTTTTCGTGCTCGTCCCCTGATCCGTCGTTGGGAGTCAAGAGAAGACAGTGGGAAAGAGTGGATAACCGGCGCGGGGAGGAGCACATGGAGAAGCTCCTGTGTGGATATCTAACCCGTGCTATAGCTACAACGAGAGAGCAGCGTAGGTGAAGAGAAGAGAGGAGAAGAGAAGAGAACGGAACAGAAGAGAGAAGCGAGGAGAGAAGGTGCCTCTGCACTTGGCGTGAAAGGCTGTTAGCATAGGAATGGTTCACCCTCGAGTGAAGTGGTCCATTGTCGGGTCAGCCGTTCGTAGAAATGCCATCGGCCCCGAAGTGTCGTATATACCGGGAGAAGAACACCTAGCCGCCCTTTCCCTCCACCGTATCGAGAGACCGGGACAACAATGGGAGAGCACCGTCCCAGGCGTGCTCGGTGGATTCTCGTTGTTGCACAACCGTCTACCCATTGTCCCGGATGTTTGCGCTTTGCCGCGCCCGTGTGACGACGCTTCAACTCGCTCCGGCTCGCAGAAGCTACCGCCGCTGCTTGCTTGGCCTGTCGTTTCTTCCGCCGACCTCTCGTGAAACGATGATCCCGTATCGTTTCGAAATCGGCGGAGGAGGAATCGACCGATAAACTGGTTCGCCTAACCGCTCGTACGGCGCGCGCTCCTAATCAGCCTGTTCGTTTCGAGCGTACGAATAATAAATCCTTTCGTTTGAATGTTTTATATTTATCCTTGCGCTTCGAGCGCTTAACAAGGCTCGATATTTAGGGGTGGTGCAAATAATATTATAAAAACACACAGACTTGTTAGAACTGACTTTAACCCTTTCGCTTCGGCAGTCCAGTCCGCCGAAGTGCCGTCACTGAACGAAAGCACGCCCCAGAAATGTGCACGGTGCTCGTGGTTTTTGTATATACGTTCTTCTAAGTTTTAAATCATTACTATGCTTAATAAAATAATTGTTGCTCCAATATAGCACGTATTCTTCACATTTTTAATATGGAAAGACTTATACAAAATTATATTAGTTATTCTAAAAACATTAGGCCAATTACAGTTGACATTTTTTTTTGTATACACATCGTTATGGATGCCGGATATATCCGGCGTTCGTACGCACAAGTCGTCGAGCGGATGCCGGATGTATTCGGCGCTCGAAGCGTAAGGGTTAATAATTCTGACGTACTGATTTTTCTTACGAAAATAATACGGATTTATAAATGTTGGAATTTATTTTATAAATTTAGAACAAAATTAATTTATGTAATTATTTCCTAGACGGTTTCACAACAACAATTTAGGGATCGGTATAACATAACACGGAAGACTGACTTCTGGATTTTCTGGTTAAAGGTTTTGCTATAAGGGTTATTGAAAGTCTAGGCGAATTATGCTTGTTCACACTGGATGTTGGCATACCGTTTTTATGATTGACTGTTGCAATATATCCAAGTACTATGGATTTTCTACAGCAACAGACAATTCTTAACGTTTCTTAAATCCGAAAATCTGTTCACAAATTCCTTGACAAAGAAAAAACGTTAATATCTTGTGCTTAGCGTTGATCAAAATCGGAAAATTATTTAGTACTTGATTCCGTATTTCCTTGTATACTTAGTTTCTCTTCGGAAGCAAATACTTTATTCGCCATGTGCAAAATAATACCAGCCCACATACAAAAAGTCGCAAGACAATAAGTTCCCTGTAATCCGGACGATTGCCATCTTATCGGCAAACATTTTGTTCACCATGCAGTAAACTAATTGTTGCAACTTCTCGAAAGAGTCCAAGTCGTATGGTTCGATATTAAAAAAGTTATCGTCTTGTTAAGACCGTTCGAATATTAATGCCAGTGACTGTAGCTGAAAATCGATTGTTTATCGTTCCCCCAACAATGAAGCTCCGGGCACAAAGCGATCGGTTCCAGACCAAACTGATCGTTTATTCATTATCGCGGCCAGAAGGGCGTTCCCCATCGACGCCCGGTAAAAACGGACGCAATTACTCGGAGAAGCGAATAAATAAACATTCACCTTAGCTTTGACGGTGTAATTGTTTTTCCGGTTCACGGGTAGCACTGAGAAATTCGCGGTAAGTGGCCAGATGTCTGTCGTGCCCGAAGGCTGACATGTCGCGTCACCATTGCGTGGAAACATAAACTGCGAAATCCCTTCCTAGTTTTCGCGTTTATCTTCGCCGGCAGCGTGAATTCTTCACGGGTGTGCATTATAAACCTATCCTGCGTGTCCCCCACTCGTCCGGAACGGTTTCGGTCTTTGTCCATCGCGTCGTAAACAGGACAGATAAAACAATAAAATTATGGAGCGGAGCCAAGGAAAACCGCCCTCTGGCTCCCGGCTTCGGTCTCTTTACTCTTTCGTCCGGGACCGGCCTCGACGAACACCACGAATCGTCTAGTGCATAAAACGCCTTATTACCAAGCAATTTCGGGAAATAAGCCAACGCGGAAAATTACGGATACGATGGCCACACCTGTTCCGACTTCTCCTTTGCCCTGAGGACCCTCCGCCAGCTCATTAGCTATCGCGTGATGTTTCTATTCGATCGCAGCTACACGCACGAGCTCCGTTGAAATTCTTTTCTAACGAGACATAAGCTGAAATTTACTCACTGTGCCATTTACCAGTTAGCTAAAGGTAAAACAAAATAGCAACGTATTTGTCTTGTGCTGCTTGCTCTATGATTAGTCTACCCGATTATTCATGCCGGAGAACTAAAACTTATAAAAATAAAAATACATATTTTTGTGGTCTTATGAAAGAGGAGAGGCTGCATGGGAACGCAGTTATCGGGAAGAAGAAGGAACATATTAGAAATAATGCTGATAATTGACATAGCCGACGTTCTTTTTATTCTTCGCAGGAGAAAAATGTGCAGCATCAAAGTCGAAAATTTGTCATAATCGCGACGCGCAACAACGACCGTTATAATCGTTGATATTAATAATTGGCATAGAAGACGTTCTTTTTATTCTTTTCGCGAGAAAAATGCGCAGCATCGATGTTGAAAATTTGCTACGATCGCGATGCAAATGACAAACGTTTTAATCATTGATACTAATAATTGACGCAGATGTTCTTGTAATCCTTCTCAGAATAAAAACTCGCAGCATTGACGTCATTGAAAATTTGCCATAATCGCGACGCGTAACAACAAACGTTTTAATCGTTGATATTAATAATTGACATAGCCGACGTTCTTTTTATTCTTCTCAGGAGAAAAACGCGTATCGTCGATGTCGTCGAAAATTTTCCATAATCGCGACGAACAACCACGGCACAGTTTAATCGTTAATATTAATAATTAACACAATCGTGGTTCTTATTCGCGCCAGGAGAAAAATGCGCAGCGTCGACGACGTTGAAAATTTGCCATGATCGCGACGCGACGATCGACGTTTCTAGCGAGAAATTAATTACGATCGGTATGACGGAAGGCGTTAAATTTTCACCGGATAAATAGAGACGGAGAAGGGAAAGTAACGCAAATGTTCCGGTTGGTGGATCGCAGGAAACATTATTTCTTTTTGTTTTTTCAAGAATTCTCCCCCACTGGGAGTGACGCGTGAAAATGCTTCGCTCGAACGTTCCCGTGCTTTTTATTCGCGCGAGAAATTCGTTTGCGCATGTATAAACGAGACTGTCGCTCCGAAGTAGCCCCGGTGTTTGACGGCGAAATATTAATTATAACTTTCTTTATCAAAGAGGCACGTAGTTAACGACAATGTTTGAGTTTATCGTGACAACGCCGGCAGATGATTCAGCCGATCGATCCTCGTCGATGGATTTAATCATCGGGGCGAGTCGGGAACGAATAAAGTTTACGCAATATAGACTGAACCGGTCGGATTATTAAAATGGAGAATCCAGTTACTTTAAAATTGAAAAATACTGAATCGCTGCTTTTTATTATATCGTACGGAATGTGTGAAAAATTCGTGAAAAATCGTAGCTACGTGTAATGAAATATTTGTTTTGCTCTTAGCGTGGCAAACGTAACAATGGTAAAAATCGATTTCCATTTTTGTTCAATAATTTGTATGCATATAGTCAACGCTCGCAATTAAAAGGTATGTTTATTTGCCAAATTTATATACGCATTATTGTTTATTTCTGGGTTTCGAACAGAAAATTGCGTAACAAACGGCTATAAATATTGTTCGAGCACTTAGATGCTTAGAAAGTGATTCTGTAAATTATTATGAAATTACTACCGTATATATTAACATATTACAAATATTTATATGCAATGAAATTATTTTCTCAGAGAGTCAACTTCTTTGACATTTTAAATTAGCGTTACGTTTCAATGTTGTGTCCATTTTAGGATGTTATTTTCTTTAATTTCATAGTTGCGCTGCAACAAATACAGTGGAACCCGAGAGTATTTAAACGTCGATCGGAAAATCAGTTTACGGAAGCAGTATGTTAACGACGAAACGCCGACGCGACTAATCTTATCATCACAGCCTCTGCCGCGTTCTGAATTGTAAATCAGCGACAAGGGTGAACTTTAATTAATAAAAGACGATCGCTCCTGAACCGAACTTGCGAAGTATCTTAATCTGTAAACAATGTTTAGCGCCTTAAAATATTCGCGGGCAATATTGACTTCCGAACAATATTATCATTTCATTCTTAAAACTTTATAAACCATTAAGAAATACAGAAAAATTTGTACCAAATCTTGCGGAGATATATCTATGCCGCGAACGGTGCATTGCAAAAATAATTTTAGGAAAATGTCATCGAAAATTTTCCATAATCGTGACGAGCAATCACGAACAGTTTAATCGTTAATATTAATAATTTACACAGTTGTGGTTCTTATTCTTGCCAGGCGAAAAACGTGCAGCTTCGACGTCGTCAAAAATTTGCCATAATCACAATGCAACAACAAACGTTTTAATAGTTGATCCTAATAAGTAACGCAGACGAGATGTTTATTCTTCTCAGGAGAAAAACGCGCAACGTTAAATCAATATATATATATTGATTTAAAAATAAATGATTCAAGAATTTAAAAAGTTTACGAACAACCCCTATTTCTCAGCTGTTTAAAGGCATGTAGCCCGTTAATACAGATCGGCGTGGCACCCGATAGAACGAGCGCGAATCGATTAAACTCCCGTTCATGTCCTCCCACCGGGTTCTATCACAGAAAGGCGAGCCCGCCGCCTCTGCAAATCTTTGTGACGTTTTCATTAACACGCAACAGGGAACAGGGAACAGGGAACAGTGAACGCGGAAAAGAACGGAAGCGTGGGCGTATAGGGCGCGCGCGGCCAAGGGAAAAATAAGTGCGACGACTGCAGCCTGGAATAATTAAATACGCTTCCGCGGAAATTCATATTTATACTCGAACCCATTACACGCGGCCCACGCTTTTCTGTTCCTCTCGGCTTTCTCGCGGTCAGCTTCTCCGCGCGGCTCCTACCCGCGCGCGTCCTCTTGTCACCTTTCCGCTTGGAAAACGCGTCTGGAAACCGAAGTTACGTCGCCGAGGCTCCTTCAAAATTAACCGTATATCGTTTGTGTCTCGTAACGCGCGGAAACGGCACCGCTAAATGGCACAGTGAAAGACGGACCTGTTGAAACTTGATCGTGGACAACCTCTCGTTGGACACTCGACTCGTCACTCCGGTTCGTTCACTCGCAAAGTCGAAGAGGAACGGATTAACACTTTAATCGTTTGATTGCCACCCACACACGGCTCACGGAGTTATATGTCCATATTTAAACCTTTGCGCTCGAAGCTGTTTTAATTGATACAGACGTACTTCTTATTCTTCTCAGAAGAAAAACATGCAACATCGACGTCGAAAATTTGCTATAATCGCGACGCGCAACAACGAACATTTTAATCGTCAACATTAATAATTGACATAGCCGACGTTCTTTTTATTCTTCTTAGGAGAAAAGCATGCAACATCGACGTCGAAAATTTGCTATAATCGCGACACGCAACAACGAACATTTTAATCATCAACATTAATAATTGACATAGCCGACGTTCTTTTTATTCTTCTCAGGGGAAAAATATGAAGCATCGATGTCGGCGAAAATTTGCTATGTTTGTGTTGCAACGACAAACGTTTTAATTTTTGATACTAATAATTGATGCAGACGAGGTTCTTATTCTTCTCAGGAGAAAAACATGCAATATCGATGTGGTTGAAAATGTGTCTTAATGCCGACACGCAACAACAAGCGTTTTAATAGTTGATACTAATAATTGACGCAGACAAGGTTCTTATTCTTCTCAGGGGAAAAACATGAAGCATCGACGTCGATGTAAATTTTCTATGACCGCAATGCAACAATAAAAGTTTTAATCGTTGGTATTAATAATTGACATAGTCGACGTTCTTTTTATTTTTCTCAGGAGAAAAACATGAAGCAGGCGGGTTGTTTACTATTCTCAGGAGAAAAACACAGTTGTATTCTTTCCGTTCAACGTTAAATAAAATGTGACATGAAAGCTGGTCAAAATAGCTCCGTGTTCAACGTGTTAATGTGAACCGATTTGTAAAAGACGATTTTTCCAGTTCGTTTTCATGTTCGCCATGGACGAGGAAGTTCTTTGTACACTCTCCAGACACTTCTACAATTTTGAAAACAGCGCATCGTTTCCCGTTCCCACCCGTAAACAAGTAGTCTTCGGCCCCAATATTCGGAATTGCCAACCGGACGTTTTTATTCGGCCATTCCCTGCCATGGCCCGTTCCACCCTCCGGCAGCCTAATCGGCTCGAGCCGTTCCAAGGTAACATTACGTTCCCGGATTAAATTTCTACGGGCCGCCGTCTGAACGACTGACGTTTCTCTCGCGTTCCCGTAAGCATCGAAGTGCTTCCATATGCCTCCTCTTATGGTTGTTCGCTGGGGAGATATTCGACCTGCTGAAACTCTGAACGGTTCAAGTGTCTCTCCGCGTCCTTATTCGAGAACCCTTGCCCTGCCAAATCACGGAATTTTATCACTTATCCGACACGGTCTTTCTTCCACATTCCTCGTTACTTAACACTGCAACTATCAGACTCGTAAAAATGACTGCTTTCCAATTTTTGTTAATTTATTGAAGTCATAAATACGTTTCCATGACAACTTTTTGTTGGATTTTATATTCTAGAGATATAAAACTTGTCTTCAAAATACCTTCGTAGAATTCTGAGAGAAATGCATCCTCGTAACGTGGGTGTTTATGTTAAGAGCCATAAGGTCTGCAGATGTGCAACTATGGTTCGTCCTTTAACTTTCACTCTAGACCTCTCTTTCGAAGAGTAAAGACGTGTTTTATTCGCTCTTTTAAAATAAAGTCACTATTGTATTGAAAAGTATTTATTAAATAGTTCAAAGATTGTGGGAAATATTGATAAAAGCGATCTTTTAATTATTATAAAGCAATTAGTCTAGTGCTAGGTCGTCCTAGTGATAAAGCTCGAAATTAACGAGCCACCATAAAAACAGATAGAAATGATGAGTTGATCGTGAGTTAGCACGTAAATCCATTGTTTGTGTGACAATGTTCGAAGACGTTTATGTTTGAAGAGGTTCGCGAACGATTTTATTGATTTTTAAAGTCAAATACTGTAAACCTATGCATTTCTTTTTAGATTTCAATACTGTAAACTCTTGCATTAATTTTTGTACTTCGATAACGTAAGCTTTTGAATTTATCGTAGACGTTTGATTTTGCAAACGAAAAAAGGAAAATATCTTTATGCCATAATATCATCTTTGATAAAATACAATAGCTTCAAAGCTCGAATGAGATTAATAAATCCGCAGAATAATATATTGATGAGAATAGCATAATATTGAAATAATAATAAAACTTCTCGTTTCAATATCAGCATATGAATCGCAAGGAAACATTGATTTATTTCGAGTTTAAATAATACCACTGCTAGCTACGTGGACGCAACGTCACGAAATTCTTGTTACTTCCCTACAGAGGCGGTAAAAAATTTTTTCAACGTAAAAAACTACTTCGCGAATGGTTAAAAAATATTTATTACGATCCGTAGTATTGTTCTACACCGTTCACATTGTTAACGAAATATTGAATTTATCGTTCCGTCTCGATCGACTGGCAGGAGAGCTAAAATAAGCAGAGGCATTGTGGAAATAATGAAAATGGAATTGGTGATTGGGAAGCTTCCGGTTTCGTATTATTAAATATCGTATGATACGTAAATAATCCATGGAAAGTTAAAACATTGGAGATAATTGGATATTTTTAGTGGGAACGCAAATATGATTTTATATTGCAGGAGAAGCCTGTCTAAATAAACGGAGCGTGGAATATTGAAAACCGGACATGGTTTTCATACGTTCAACAATCTATCGCTGTACGTCAACTGTGTATTCTATTTTCTTTCACGAGTGCAAATGGAAAAGTTTCTCTGACTCCGCCGTACTTTGTCTCTTTCATTTGTAATATTTTCTTATATAACATTTCCGAACACCGAAATAATACAATCGAATATCACGCGGTATACTTCGTGTAATAGTTCGTTTGCAGTAATATAATACGTATGATCGCTTTTAATTCATTTAAAATTCGCTAATCTTCGTTGCAAACGTTACTTCGTTACTGGATGGTACATTTTATGCATTTATGTCAAAAAAGAGTAGATGATCGTTAAAATAACAGCAAAATCGATCTATTATTTTCAACGAATTCATATTGTTAACGAAAGAAACTTCTATTCAGTTTCAATATTTTTATTCTACTCGAAAACCTGCAGTTCGTATATAGCGCAATCAAATTCAGACAAATTCTCCTAAAACTGTTTCTAAATTTTTGAACATTTAACCGAAATGTAATATACCATATTTCACACATAATAAACCTTTTATGAAACCTTAAAATAGTTTTCATATTTCCAAATTCGTCAATATTCCATAAATTGATAAAAATTTAATATTACAAGAAAACAGTTCAAAGAAATACCTTAATTTTGTAATTCGAATTGCTTCGAGTGTATAGGGTTAACAATAGAAGAAACTCATTGATTCTTTATGCTTTAATTTATAGTAAAGCGCGCAAGATAGCCCAGATAAATTCCAGGTTTAAATACGTTAGTCAGCGAGCCGTTAATCGCAGTCGAAGAGAGAAACGAACGGCCGAGGAGCATCTAAAAACAAAGAAAGCGGATGATTTTTCGCAGGTGCAGGGCGAGCTTCATAATTCTTTCGCGGTGCTTTCTTTTTCGGTCGAAATAAAAAGAGGAGATCGGCCACGCTCGAAGTATTCAAACGGCAATGAGATCCCGCGGAGCTTGTAATCCGCAATAAATTTCTGGCTAATATCCTCAGTCTTTTTCTAATTGAACTTTATCCTCGCCTATCCGTTCCGGTGCCATTCGTTGCCCGTTAAATCGAGCTAAAGATGCGCGGATGTTAGACGGGCTGCCGTTTTCGCAGGAAACCGGGGCCACGGTGGATAACGAAAACGACGATGGCTGCGAAAGGGAGGACGAGGAGGAGGGTCCCTGGTTTCTCCTTTCCCAACCGGAAGTCTACGGTTAAGTTTCCGGGGAAATGAGCGGTTCCATGGATGGGTAGAGCATCCCCGCGAAACGATACGGTAACGACGCTCGTTTCGTCGCGACTACCGCGGGACAATCGCGCGGAATGTCTGCGCGAGACAAATTGCGGGAGTTACGGTGTACCGCTAATTTTTCACCGGCGAAATGGAGCGATTTTTCGTGGCCCCGCCCCTCCAAGCTGGGAAATATCGCCGCGGATTTTAAGCCGCGTTTCGAAAAGCCCAAACCCTCCCCCTCTATCCACCCTGGCCGCCGCATCAGCGAATTAATCGACCGACGAAACAAAGTTCGCGGATTCGTCATTTTTATTGGACGCCTCTGTTTCCCCGCTATGAACTGTGACGGAATTTTAGTAGTTCGGATATCGGGTGCTAACCATCTTCGTGTTTACGTAAAT
>CM052083.1:8947109-8983500 GCA_028453745.1 Agapostemon virescens | reverse complement strand
CCGTGAATATCTACCTTTTGTTTTATTTAGATTGCTTCATATTCTGTCCATGTTGCATTAAACAACTTTTTACTACATTATCTGCATTTAGACATTGTTCATATTGAATATAATATGAAAATCTGGATTTATCGAATGTCAAAAGGGATTTTAACAAAATGTATGCGACATCTGGATGCTATACATCATCATAAATCGACTGGGAATATATGGGCAAGATAAAAATTGTTAGTATCAGTTGCCAGAAGCAGTAACTACATAGAGGTTCGCGTCTTTCTTTAATAAACATAATTCATAAAACCTGCAGTCCAGTCATAAATCATGAACTGAAAGCTTTCTTGCGATTCATACGAATTTCTATCAATTTAATTGTGAATTCATTTAGAGAGTTGGTATTTCTTTTTAACTGGCTTGCTTCAACAGTTCTTAATGCATAATTTTCGTAAAGTAAACGTCTCAACTTACAAGCCTGTTCTTATTATCAATTTTCTCCGCTGGGGATATTAAAATCTATAAACAAACGCTTACGGTTAAAGTATTTAATACTTTCATTCTCTTATTAATAGCCAGCTGTTCGGTTTACGTTATTAAAAACTATAAATAGATGCGTACGGGTAAAGTGTTTTACTTTTAATTCTATTTTTACCGTAGCTGTATTGCGTGAAGCGTCTTGTGAATAAAGAAGTTTGAAATTACGTTTATTAATAGGAGAATACTTGTTAGCCAGATTTTAATATAATATGCGAAACGAAGAATTCCAAATTCATAGATTCTTACAACTGGCTACATTCATTATCTATTTGAATTAACTTCAATCAAAAGATCGATGTTGCTTGCCAAAAAGTAAATTAAGAAATATGTAAAAATAAAATCGATGCACGACAATCCGATTAGACCATGGCTGCTATGAGGGTTAAACAAATTTCACAGTTAAACTGCACACCAAATAAACATCTACAATGTTGTCCAACTTGCTATGAATTTTACGAACGAAATAAAATAAATTATCCTAAAATCGCAATCAAAAGAAATTGAATGAATGAATTTATAGAATGCACAGCGTTAAATGATTCCGTAAAAATTCAGATGTACCAAAATAAAATAAAAATCTCCCTAGTACTTACTATCAGAAGAAGTTCAATTCGTCGAGATTCAGGCTGCCCAGCATTTAACATTCCACAAAGAAAATAAAATAAATTAATCTAGCAGCACTACCGAAAGAAATGTATGAATAATTCCAAACCGACATACCATAAATCATCTGCTGGCTAGCCCTATAGACGAAACAAAAATCTCTGGAGCGTCGCGTTCGGAAGAAATTAAATCCGTCGACTTTCAGGCTGCGCATTGCCAAGTCGAAAGGGTTTGGTCGCATTAATAGGATTTAAATCGCGCGGCGGATTCCCGCGAGAGACGAGCATCGGTAGGAATACCTAATTACGCGGCATTTTGATGAACGATTTCGGGCGTGATGGATGCGCGACGTCGCGCATTGATATGCAGCCGCGAGCGAGAAGTAAATTGATCGAGACGGGCCTTGGCTGCCTAGTCTGCCCGGTCGAGAGGGTTGAAATTCGACCACGACTGAGCCTCCTGTTCCGGCTTCCTCCATGACATCCACAGTTTCTATTATGCATCCGCGATGCTCTGCATTCGCGACGCGTTCCGCATCAGAGAGAGAGACTGAGAGAGAAAGAGAGAGCGAGAGAGAGAGAGAGAGAGCGCGCCAACGCAACCCCTGAGTTGCATCGGGGGTGTGGGTTGCATCGCGCCGGTAGTTGCATCCGCGCCGTTACGAGTCCGGGGTTGCGCGACGGAACAGAGCAGGCAGAGAGAGAACCGGCAATTTAGCAAAGCGTGTGCACGCGACGATGAATTTTTATTAGTCCCGTGATATCGAACACGGGGACCCGGCTAAATGGAATAATTTTTCCCAATTAGATGTACGCGACCGATTAAATTGCCCCGCGGCTGGGACAGCGAAAAAGCTTCGGAATATACAGGGTGTAGTAACTGGATCGAGCTCTAACAAAGTTAGTATTGAAAATGGAAAAAGATTGTAGAGAACAGTTTTATGCGGTTTAATAAGCTGCATCATCCTATAATGCGTTTCTTTTTTCGCTGAATTGCATCGCTACAGTTCCGAGCTGCAACCGAAACGTTCATCTTCGTAACTGCCAACGGTGGAGGACGTTTACTTGAGATCCTGGGAAAATGTAATTTTATAAGTAATCAGCAGACCGGCTTTGCGCAAAACATACAATTTGTTCGTTGATTAGAAGAAATGAGGTGGAAAGTTCTTCTGCGACGGCAATTATGAATAATTAGTAGTTTTAACTAGGCTCGCGGAGTTCTATTAGATTATTATTTCTAGTGACCCAATAATAATAACTATTTTTCATTACTTTATAAAAATAAAGAAGACTGATGTTCTCAATGCTGTAGGCGTTTTTTTAAATAATTTATACCCAAGGAAAAAAATATTTTTGATAATTCCTCACGGTAGCAGTTTCACATTTTCGATAATCTTAGAAATATTGGAATCCGCCATTTTGACGGCTTACATGAACCTAGTGTTAACCAGAAAATTGTCAGACTATTATTAAAAACAATTTGGACATTACAAATGTTTAAGAAGTTAGTAAAAATTGAAGTGTTGTCATACAATTAACAATAACAAATTTGATATGCACGAAACGAAATGAACCACGTGCAATGGAATTATTCTAGGACAGAAAGATGTCTCGAGTTAGAAATTAAAATTGCTCGGCGTGCAAAGGATTAATATCGTGGATCTAATTCAAATATGTCTTCGTAACGACGACTATGGCCATGTTCATTCGTCTCTCAATTTTTTATTTCCATCACACATCTAGACTTTAACTGTCTTTAATAATTTCACTAGATTAAAAATAATATATTGTCACTATCCGGTCGTCTTCAGTCACTCATTTAAATGTTGACTACTCAGTTCTGTTATAAATATATAAAATCACCAGTGTGCTAATGTCGGTTGTACTTTAATACTTTTTTTATTCGGAGGAGTATAAAGGACCGACTGTAATTGCAGTTTGCAACTGCACCGATGCAGTTCCTTATAAAGTTACTTTAAAGCTTATTAAACTATTCAAAACTTTCCTCTCCACCTTCTTTCTATCTTCAATAACGATCGAGTTATAATTTGGTCCAGTTGTTAACACGTTAAGCGCCATGCCGGTCCCTAGGGACCGGCGCTGGACTTTCCGTTCAGGCCTCGTCGGTCCCTACGAACCGGAGACAGATTTTTCGTTCTGCTATCGCGGCGCGCGTTACGTTACTCGACTGTTTATCCTCTGATTCGTCTATCGGCGAGCGGCCCAGCAAGGCCCGCCTGACGGCTAACCGTGGCTTGAACGAAACGGCACAGAAATTCAGCGTGGCGCTTAACGTGTTCAAGAGGAAGGTTTGGGGGAAGATTTTAGCGTTTGAACCATGTCGATAGCTCTAATAGTTTGGCCGGGGCACGACTTCAAAGATTTGCCAAATATTGCCAAATATTGCTAAATATTGAAGGTAACCCCCTTCTATAAATCGCGAAAAATTGGGGAAAAATCTTAGGTCTCCGATTCTTTTGTAATTTTGGTTACACGTTTCTAGACACGTAGGCAGAGTGTATGCCAAATTTCAGCTCGATCGGAATCGAATTGCAGCCGTGGCTTGACTTTGAAATTTCGGAGCGTCCATCGCGAAAATGGGAAAAATTGGGGTTGATAGAAGGTAGCTTCCTGAAGTCCCCTGATATGCTAGCCTAGATTTTGAGAGCTCTGCTTAACACGTTAAGCTCATTACGTTACTCGACTGTTTATACTCTGATTCGTCTATCGGCGAGCTGCCCGGCAAGGCCCGCCTGACGGCTAACCGTGGTTTAAACGGAACGGCACAGAAATTTGGCGTGGCGCTTAACGTGTTAAGCACACACTCGGTATAAATTATTTTTATTTATTATTTTCCAGAATATTAATTCTTAGTACTCCAATGGCGACTCTGAAGCGACGCTAAAATTTGCTGTACTTTTATTCAAAACTATTTCCACAGCACTGCGTTCGCATTTAATAAATCTGTCAAAATTGAAGCGTTGCACGCACAAGTAATAGTAATAAACTTTATACGCACGAAAGAAGGAAAATCATGTGAAGCGGAATTGTTCTCCGTGATAAAATGTCTCGATGTTGGAATTAAAATTGCTCGGAGTACAAAGCGTTAAAAATGCAGAGGGATGTTTGTAGACACGAGTCCGAGTTGTGGAATAACAATTCTCTTAAATAATGATTTTTCTTTGCGAAACGGCTTGGTAAATTCGTGTAGCATCGCGTTAAAACCGATTAAGAAGCAAAAGTCGCAAGCCCCTCGCGCAAAAATTCGAAGAGCCCTGGGAGAATTGCATTCCAAACGAAACGTTAGAGAACGCGGTGGAAATTAAATCACGCGAAATGTGTTCCCGTTGTCAGAGAACTTACACATATTTTACCATTTAGTCTCATATTACGCAGCTGCTGGGAGTACATTAAATTCTCCCCTTTATAAAGCACAATTTTTATCGCAGCATTCTTGAGATTCCCCGTGAAATTTCAAGATATTAAACTGAATTTACGGTAACTGCTTATTAAAAAATGTTCCTCCCCCCCTCCCGTTATTTCTTCTTATTGTGGCAAGAACAAACTGTGCCACGTTTGTCGTTGAAAATAAATATTTCATCGACGAGCGCGGGAACGGCGACGCACAAAAACCGAAACCTTACGCGGAACCGATGCAACGATCATGGCAAAGAAATTGAATTCCGTGAATGGGAACAGAGACAATTGTTCGAATTCTATGCGAATTACTATATTAATCTAGATTATACGGACCACTTTGAATGACGGTATTTACTGTGAAACGATTCGCTATTTTTGTAGTTTCTAATTAAATCCTCTTTGCCGATAGGAAGAATCCTTGTAATGCGATTTGGTCCGGGTATATACAAAAGGGAGATTATAACGTAATGAAACGTTAGGGTATTATACCACGCGTGCACGAAACTATAGTACTACTGCAAGGGACGTCATTGACGATTATAATAAATAAATTGCGAAGCGATGTTAAACGATTCTTTTTACAAACTTTATATCTTTTTCCGGTGCTATGTGGACATTAACAAATTTTTAGAGTATCACAATATTATTATTATATTTGCTCACACCGTCTCAAAGGGTTGGAATAAGTTGCAAGTACAACTAAATTGATGTTTCTAGTTTTAGAACCTATTTTGTTTCTATTTTTTTATTTTTATTTTTATTACATTAGAATTTTAGAATAGTAAGAGAAAGTAATGGGTTCTTTGAGTATCATACAATTATTATGGCTATCTTTAAATTCGAGCTGGTGGACCATTCTTGCAATTCTATAGTTGACAATGTTTAGGACTACACACAGCTCTGTCTACCAATTTTTAAAAATATGTTTTCAGCAGCACTTCCTGCAGACAAATTAGTGTTTCTCATCATTGTAATGTAACAGCTGTTCATTTAATTTAAACGCTAGAACCTGTGTAATTAACCCTTAATACTCCAAGCAATTTTAATTCCAAACTTGAAAGATTTTCTAATCTAAAATAGTTCCATTATACATGATTCATTGCGTGAATATAATGTTTATTGCTGTTACTCGTACGTGCAACATTTTAATTTTCATCGACTTCTTAAATTCAAACATGGCGACGTAGAAGCTATTTTAAATAACAGTAAGGGAATTTTTAGTGTCGCTTCAGAGGCGCCATTGGAGCCCCAAAGGTTTGGTTAGGTTTGATCCTGTGGGTCAAACTAGCTTCGCAGTCAGAGGGCTAAGAAAACGTCAGAGGGCTAAGGGCGTAGAAAACCTTTTAAACTATGTTGCCACGATGATTTAATAAGATATGTATGTTTAGATTATTCTGTACTGTGACGCTAAACATTTTTCATAATTATTGTCTTTATTGTATCACATAAATGGCGGAGCATGTGTCGTAAGCAAATAGTTAGAACGGAAAGTAATTGAAAATTGATAACGAACAAATGGTAAGTGCCAAGATTGTGAACGTCCCACAGCTGTGACGACGATAACGCGATAAGATGCAATTGTTGCATCTTTCCCTGATGAATGAAATTGACGCACCAAACTGGAAGCCAGTTATGCATCGACCTAATACTCCAGAGGCTCTGCAGCTAAGAGAACAGCATTTTCGCGTAAAGGACGAGCAAGAACGGTGGCAGGAAGAGTAAAGAAGCAGGCCGAAGGAGACGGGTCTGTGTAACCGGGCCGACACGCGCAAGAAAGAGAAAAGAGGACTAAGGCAGGGGCGGATGAAGTGCATTTTAATAATCGCGGCAAAAGCGAGTGGTAGGCGTCCGGCGGCGCTCAAAGCCACGCGAATTGCCACTACATCGCTTCTGCTCCGAAAGTGGCGGAGTATTCAAATAAGTGACGCCCAGCTGGCTCTCTTTACGCGTGCTCTCGCGAAGGGACACCCTGGGTCCTTTTTAAAGGGAAGCAATTTGAATCGGCAAGGCGCCTGGAACCCGATACCATGGGCACTGTAACCGGGGATGCTTCTTTTCACAATCCCTTCGCGCTAGCTACGAATTTCTGACATTTTACAGGCTGAACCTATAGCACGAATCATTTTCAAAAGGAGAAATAACCACTGCATTTTATTGTTGATGGAAATGATCCTCCATATTCCGAATCCTTTCAGAATTCGTTGCAGAAGCATTTACTGAATTTGTAACACCTTGAATGCCTCAATTATGAATGCACACATTTTACAAACTGAACCTGTAGACCGAGTCATTCTGCAAGTGAGGAATAACCACTTAATTGTAATGTTGATGGAAATGATCTTCCATTTTTCGAATAATTTCACAATTCACTGCAGATGCATTTCCTAGATGTGTGACCCCTTGAATGCCTCAATTATGAATGCACACATTCTACATACTGAACCTGTAGACCCAGTGATTCTCCAAGTCAGAAATACTTTCCTGTAACGTTGATGGAAATAATCCTCCACCTTTCGAATATACTATAGTTCATTGTCGAAATATATATTTATTATATAACCCATTGACTACCTCAATTATGAGTGCATCCATTTAATTGCAACACAAATGAATAATAATATTGTTTCATGAAAACTGTCGACGAAAATGATTTTTTTAAATTCACATTTAAACTAGAACTTAATGTCACTTAATAATAAGATTGCTAAAGCTACCTTCAATTTACATACCTGCAAGTATTATTACCGGACAGGTTAAAATTACTTGTTACAGATTTTTTCATTCACAGTTGTCATAATTATAAAAATAATTATAAAAATGTTTCCACAAGTATTTTTCCAATCAACTTTTTCCTTAAAGTGCATATTAACATAAAAATTGCATGAAATCTGAATAAATGCAATCTATTCATTCAAATAAAGCAGAATGAGTTTCGCATAATCGTCGTAACCGTTGATTAATTGCACGATATGTTCGAATGCATAGAGTACCAGGTCGTTTTATTAAATACTGCGCTCGTTTCGTTGAGAAAAGAAGACGAATACCACACGCACGTACGCGCCGAAGAAAAAGGAACGGAACAGTTTTGCTCTCAGCGAGCTCCCAGCGTCCCGACCTTTCTTTCTCTCTCTTCCTGCTCCTACATTTTAAAGGACACTTTCAATTTAAGTTCGTCTCCGATGCGAACCTTTTCACCGACTCCGTCTGTCCCGGAACGATCAAAGAAAGGCTTTCTACGTATTGATTAACTCGACGGTCTCGCGAGGACCCGAGCAGCATTGTCCGATGTGGTTTGACGAGCAAGCTGACGGGCCGAGCTTTCTAGATAGTGGATGATAATGTGATTGGACGAATGTACACTTGCGAGAAGTCTTACAGAGCTGGCTGACAATGTTGATGAAATTTTGCTGGCGCATGGACAATGCGAAAAAGCAGAGTTCTTTGGCCGTAGTCGTTTGCGTTTAACACTAGAACTATCAAAACAGCCATTTTGAAGGGTCCCTAGTTTTTTCTTTAATGACGTATACCTTACAATAAGAATTGTATAAAGTTTTAATACATGCTTAATTTAATAGATTTTATATAGTCACTGGAAATGATATTCGGACAATCTTGAATAAATGATAATGTTTTTACTGTTGGACCATACCACTAGGATGTTTTTGAGAAGTTAGGACAATTAATTTACTACGTGATTGAAAATGAATTTTGAAACAATTGCGACTGGTTAAAATTGCAGGCAAGGATATTAAAAGGGTTAAATGTGGGGACTGATTTTGAGAATTTAAACAACACATTTTACAGATTTGTATGTATTATATATGTTCTAAAAATATGTCTTTATGTAGCGTTAACATAGTATGACACTCAAAGAATTTACAATTCTTCTGCAATATTATTTTCCGTTTATTTTATTGAGATGATTGTGTTCAACAGCATAGATAAGTTGCAGATCATCTGAAATTAGAAATATCTGCAACGCGTAATTAGTTAAAGATTTTTGTAATAGCGATACACAACATGTCTAACTATAGAAGCAATTTTTTCCGGTCCAGTTTTTCCATAATTCGATTCCCAGTTACTAAAAGCACAGAAAGTGTTACTAAAGGACGAAAAATGTTATTTAATTCAAATCTGGTTTTTACTTGCAGGTATGTAAATTGAAGGTAGCTTTAGCAATCTTATTATTAAGTGACATTAAGTCGGTTTCTTGATTAGGTAATTTGCGGTGTCGTAATAAAAGTTACGGACGCCATTCAGTCCCAAGACGAACGCAGTCCCATTTCAAACAGTTTTCTTTATAGGCGAACGCACAGAGAATGTATGACAGTGAACCTCATTCGAGAAAATGGAACGATAAATCTTTTTATTTACGCAATAGAGTGTCTCGAGGCGTGTATAAAAGTTTATGTAAGATTGTTGGAGTATGATTCATCGGATCATCCAGTTTAAACGTTTCGCCCTATAAAGTAAGGAATAAAACGCTGCAACGGAGCCTAACATTTTAATCGTTTAAATACAACGTAACTTCTCCACATTTTCTCAACTTCGGAAAACAATCTCGGCTTTTAAAATTTCAAAATAAACTTATACTCGGTTCTTAAAAAAGTTGTAGACAAGGAAACGATGATTCGACGAATTCTTCGAACGATCACAGTCGATTATAAAAATATCCAACACGAATAAAGAATAAAAAAAATTGCATTCGTTGTTTAAACTCTCGCGAAACGTTGCATTTCCGAAAATCGTAAATTTCCCGTCCTTACCTGTCGACGGTATTTACAAAATAGATTGCACCAACCAGGGGAGAAAAAAATAATGGAAAGAAATAATTCAAACAATTACGTATTTGTTTTCAATACACCGTGCACAGAGGAATCGCGATAAAACTGTAATGTGATCGCAATCACGATATTGGTATATATTTCCCTCTATAAATTCCAGACCGTTGGAAAATATTTGACGTATTAACGGGGAGCACGCAATAAAATGCGTTGGAAATTGGATACACGAAGGTCGTGTATTATTTTTAACAATAAAATATATTTTTCAATGGTGCGTTACTTTTTGCGTTATCGTCCCTTTGAATAACGGAAACCGTCATGACGCGTACCCGCTACCTGTTGAAATAAATCTGACAGAAAAACCCGGAAGCTTCGCCATTAAAACATTTACAGAAAAAAAACGAAAGAGAGAGAGAGAGAGAGAGAGAGAGAGAGAGAGAGAGAGAAAGAGAGAGACTAGTCAAACTTTATGTGGAAAAATGTAGCGAACTTTCGAAAAACATTTCGTTCGATTTTTCGCATCGTTTCTGTGCATCGAGTCTGCGCAATGGCTGCGTCTTTTGTTACGCGACTAATATACCGGGAATATTCGCAGTGTCCGACTAAAAAAATTATGACAGAAGATATTAAAGATCGTGTCGCGATCGACAGAAAATCGATACCAGTAGCCAGACTCGCGATGAACGTAGCAGTCCGACTATATTCGTGTACTCTGAAGTATTCAATACCCAATAACTCGTTTCATAATTAAAAATCGATACACCGAAAGCTCTCGATTTGTTCTCAAATACAGTTTCCACGTCACTCTGAACTTCTTTCATTAGAGACTTCAATCGGAGCCAGCCCATTATTCATAACGTGAATAATAGCTCCGCGATGACAAGTATGAAAGCGTGTGTCATTACTTGCAAGCGTTCTGCGTGAAAGCACGTGCTGTCTGACTATTCGGGCTGCGTAAAGTGCAACAATGTACACATTCTACTGATCTTCTTGCAGTCTAGAAAATTGTATCTGAAACGTACGTATAGAGTTAGCCAAAATAAGCTGTAGGAAGTTCTTTTTAAATAAAACACATACTGTTTTTAATTTTACTGTTTTTGTATATTTAATTATCAGTTATCATCTATAACAATTATGTGTCAAACACGATATCTGTCGAGTGATCACCACGACCACACTTACAGACATCAATTAGAACATTAAAATTTTCACCAATTTAATTTCTAATCTTATTTTTCAGGTTATGAATCATTGCTGGTTTGTTGGCATAAATTTTGTTTTTAAATAATAGCGAAGAAAAATGTCCAATGCGGTGAAATCATATGAACGAAGTGGTCATTCCTTGAAATTAATTGACCATTGAATTTCGATCGCAATAAAGCGATGTTTCACGTGTTATGTATTTTGTATTGAACACTGATTTGCACAATAAATGTTAATAACTTTAACACGCTTTTGAATCGTATACGACTACATTGTTAAAATTGTCCATCATTAAACATTAAACTAAGTACCATAAAAATCAAATCGAAGAAGAAATTTTATGTGAACGCAGCTTTTTTAAACATTTCTAAAATCGACTAAACATTTCTCGATCTTTGTGAAGTTCGAATTTCAATTTTGTCAGACTAGGCGTCAAACAAGCATTCGTTCGCTTGGTCCAAACGCTCCATAAGAATCGAATCGAAGGAGACAGTTCCGCGATAGAAAACGCATTCGTGCAGGTTTTCTTCACATTTCTAAAATCGACTAAGCATTCCTCGAGCTTTGGGAAGTTCGAATTTCAATTTTATCCGAGCGAAGGTCGAACGAGCATTCGTTCGCTTGGTCTAAGGGCGGCATAAGAATGCGAGAAAGAGTCGAAGATGGTCGATCGAAAATCGTTCGCGGTAAGACCGCAATTCGTTGTTTCTTTTTCCCCGTTGTTCCCGCTGAGTCTCGAGGTATCCCCGGCGTTAATTCGCCTCGTAATCCATAAACTTCCGGAATTCTCCGACCCCTGCACTCGCTATCTCGCTTCTGGTCCGTAAACAGCGTCGTAGAATGCTCGTTGGGGGACAAGGGAGTTCTGGTTGTCGGAATGCCGGGGCCAAGGCAACGGAAGGAACGTCGGCGAACGCTGAAGAGGCAGGAGGTGATGTCGACATAATGATACGGAGAGAGCGCGGAAAGTGCGAGAGACCGGGGCCGAGAGAGGTCGATGGTACAACCTCGTTGGCTCTAATGCGGGCTATTCAGCTCCCACAATGCACTAGTAATACGATTTTACCGTCTCGACATCCAGCGAGTCGTCCACAGGCGCAGGTGTTGCTGCGCCGGTTAGTATGGCCTCGTGTATGTGTACGAGCCTTCGTTGCATGACACGTAACACGTGCCCACACACCTGTGTGCGCACAAACTGGGTAGCTGGTTGTGCGACTTTTCGAGCAAAAAATCAACGATCCGTGTTTCAATTATTAACACCGAGACTCTAAACGGTTTTACGGCACCCCGGAACTGTGAAGACGGCTCCTTCGAGCCTGTTGCAGTTTTCAGCGAGTAATCATTGCTAAAAATGTCTGAAAGAATTCTCTTGGACAGTCTCGATTGAGGTAACCGTAATGATTTTGAAATATTTTATGTTACACATATGTGGATTTTACGAATCGTTCGAAATTTAAGTTCGAGGGTTGTTGCTCGAAGGATTACATCAAACGTAAATAGAACCACCAATGTTTTACTGCTTTACACGAATTGCGTACAGTGAAATGTGTGTACGCGGTTTAATCCCTTTCCCTACAAAATTTTAGGCCAAACTTGAATATCACGAGTAAGACTTGTTGTTTAATTTAATGCCAAACGTGGATATCACAAGTCTGACTCGTGATCGACATTTTGAACCAAACTTGAATATCACAAGTCTGATTCGTGGCCTTAATCTCAGGTCAAGTATGAATATCTCGAATAGGATTGTGTATCTCCATGCAGGATTTAGATTTGAAAGTATTTCTCAATTTAATAGATTCTTCATATTTGTTTATATTTTGGTTTTCATTTTGTGGTCTAGTGATAGTGACATAATCTGAAAATTTATTTCAGTTCAAATATTGCTGCCGTGGATTTGATTTCACTTATTTGTATTCCGCTATTAATTAATCATATTATTATTACTTATAATATTAATGTATTAATTATATATTAATGTTGGTACGTTTAAAACAGATTACAGTATTTTTAGATTCTACGAATTATTGGGAACTAAACGTTCAGACCCCACCCTGACGAAATTGAAATTCGAACTTTCAAAAGCTCGAGGAATGCTTATTCGATTTTATATCGTGTTCCTTGCATCAACAACTATTGCAAAATAGTGCATCTAAAATTCTCGTCATCGGGACCGCGCGATCGTCGCGGTGAAGCCGTTCGCATCGCACAATGTGACGACTGAAATCTGTCGAAGTCTCTTTTCGTCCTCCGCCAGCTTACACGGGTTCCCGGTTGTTCGCAGCGCAATTATCATGGCGAAGGAGGCGAGCATGAGCACCGAAACCGAACTTCCCCTCCGCCCCTGAAACAGTCTCTCCATTCGTCACAACAATTTCACTTCGGAGGCCCGAAGCGTCGCGACAGCTGCGTCGACGACGGGGTAGCTCTCGCTCTTTCGCCCTTTCATTACGTTCGAGCTTTTACGAGCGTTGCGGGCTGAAGCGGGCTGTAAGCGGGCCGAAGCGGGCCGAAGCAGGCCGAGGCGGAGGGGCGATCGGCTGAGTGGTAGTTCCAGAGATTGGATAAGGAATCCATAAGTTCCGACGTAATCCCGATGCGTTTGAAAGCGTGGAGTCTCGAAGGACCTGCCGGCAAAGTGATTTCTCTTCGACGTCGGGGAAAAAGCGCGGGGAGAAGAGTGGCCACAAGGAAAAACGAGCGAAAGGGACGCGTCGCGGGAGCCTCGGTGAAAAAGCGAACGGAAAACGCGAGTTTCCCCAACGAGCTGCGAGCTGATTCTCTTTTTTTTCCCCCTTTTCCTCTTCTTTCTCTCTCGAGCCGTCTCCTAGCCACCTGAACAGCCGATACCGACAGTCTTGTGTATCGTTTGCCGACGGAACTTGCCGCCTCCCTCGCCGTTTGCGAATCCTCGATAATGACTCGTTGTAATATTGGGTTCGGCGAGTCCCTTTGCGTCAGCCGCGGTTCGCAACTTGAGAATCGTTCTCTACAGATTGCGGACTTTGATGCGTTTTAAGTGACCTGTCCGACGGACGACTGTAATTTGCTTCGAAACACGAGATAACATACAGCGAAGTCGGGATAACACTTGACTCCCAAGCATTAAAATTGTTTAGCGTATGTTGTTTCATAAAAATTATATGATTCAATCGATTTGGAGTTTTTGCGATTTTTATTACAATACGTGATTCGATAAAGATGTCTATGGAATCCTACGAAGACAATTATATGACTGAAATTATATTTATAAAATAAAATGTCTGAAAACTGCGGTTTCGTGACAAAGATTTCGATCTGAATCTTCTAAACATGTATTTTCTTAATTTTCTTTGAACGGAAATAACATTTTATTTAATTGTTGATAGTATACGGTCATTGGAGAATAGCTAGGCACGCGGTAACTACAAATTTGTCTTTTCTTTTTGCCTTTGCGCGGAGGCCAAAGAAAATCTTGTCACTGTTAGTTAGCGTAACATAAATCGTAGGCCAAGGGGTCAATTTACATCCCCGTGATCAGTATATTACACATTTTGGATTTATACAAAAGAATTTGTATGTTTATAAGAAAATTCATTAGGTGATTTACAAAACCTTAAAAATCTTTAACGAATTTCAAAACCTTGTTACATTATTGTCGATACATTGAAATGATGAAAAGAGAAAATGTCTACGCTTTAATTCAACACACGTTGACTATAAACGACATGGAAAATGTTAATTTCATAAAAAAGATCTGAATGTTGCACGGGACTGTTTCTCTGTACGGCAGAGCACATTGGAATTAAGTTTTTGATAACTAAATTATAATTTTTCTTAAAGATATGATGCATATACTTTAACTCTAATAATATACTTTAATAATTAATAATGCAATTGAGTGTGCTCGAGCCACTATAGTGGCGCATCGTGCCTAAGAGGTTAATGAAATACTATTTTTCGAAAGTTGGAAAAATGAGCGAGCAAAGGTAAACCCGAAAGTTCGGTAAAGTTCTTGTCAACGATTGCAGCCAAAAAATCAGCGATTTTTGCAGCAATCGTGGAAACGCGATCACGTTCGAGCCATGGAGGGGTGAGTCGATCAAAAATCTCCGGGTCGCGTGTTTCGCGTTACGCAGCGCGGCACTGACAAATAGTAGCAATCATGGCGTCCCCTCGGCCCCGGTAAAATTGACAGTGGCGTTTGTCGCGTCGCGAGGTGTCAATAAACCGCTGTCTTCCGCGGGGGTCGCGTGTTTGTTCGGCGTATCAGCGTCAATCCCGGCCGGTGATTAAACTGGAAGCTCATTTCCCCGGAAATTCCGTGGTTCGATGAGAAAAATTTCGACGTGTCGTTTGTATGTGCGAGCTCGCGCCGCGTCGCGTCCGGATCGATGGCAGGATCGCATCGCGAACGAAAAACACTGGCAACGAAGGCAAAACCACGGACCAGGGCCTGCAGGAGCTGCCCCGATCCTACATCGAGATCTGTTCCAATCATTTTTCGCGCAATAATAGCGTTACTTCCGCGTAATGTCGGTGACGCGCACACTGACCCAGATATTCGCGTTGCTTGCTTGCATTCAGAGCCGATTCGCCTACGGCTCCATAAATAATGGATTCACGGCAAAAACTCTGTGACAGGAGTTGATATCGGCGGTTCGGACCTGATACCGAATAGGAAAAATGCGACCGGAAACTCTTCGTTGATTCGTTAACACGGCCCCTCCGCACACCTTCGACGACCCCAGCAATTTTTGACTCGTACGTCCATTTTCCTACTCTTCTTATTTTCCTTTTCACATTGATACACGGATTTTCCATCTTTCTATCTTTCCGTGGACCTACAGTGACTCGCGTAAGTATTCGGACGCTCTTTAACCCTTTGCACTCCAAGCAATTTTAATTCCTAACTCGAAACGTTTTGTTTCGTTCTAGAATAATTCCATTGTACGTGGTTTATTTCGCGCATATCACGTTTCTTATTATTAATCGTACGCGCAGCACTTCAATTTTTACTAACTTCGTAAATACAAACGTTGTAATGTAAAAATTATTTTGAATAACAGTCCGACAATTTTTAGTATCCCCTCAAAGGAGTGTTAAGGGTTAATACGTTAAACATTATGTCAGTCCCTGGGGATTGACGGTATCAAATATATAAATTAATGTATTATATATAATTTATGTAATATTAAAAAATATTCACACTATTTTAACCCCTTAACCTACAATCTATTCTCCACTGTTATTTTGAATGTTATTTTACAAGAAAATTAACCTCTTAGGCACGTCGCGCTACTATAGTGGCTTGAGCATACTCAATTGTATTATTAATTATTAAAGTAAATTATTACAGCTAAAATATATGCATCATATGTTGAAGAAAAATTATACAATTTCATTTCAAAAATTTATTAATGTTAAAGTATGTGCATCATATATGCATGTAACCATCACAAGTCTGCAAAACTTCTATCTTAAACTTCCATTATAAGTTGAAATGAAAATGTCTTGAAAAATGCCTTTCCTTTACTTTTATATGTAATTTCTACCAATTGAAATTATTTAGTTAACGTTTCCAAATGAATTTGTAACTCCGTAAAACTTTGAAGGTTGAATTTCTCATCGATTTCTTCGGCGACTGAAATAAACGCTAGAGGATTCTGTTTTGTAAGTAGAGGCGAATAAAAGGGATTGTGTACACTGTTCGTTTTACATTGTGCCAGTGTCCACTTGCTTTTATTGCGCTGTTTGTTGGCCCGAATGGATAGAACGTAATAAAACATGTTTCTTATTCACAAATTTCGGGAGATTGGCCCTGACGTAATGCTCTGGAAGAATATCAGTAGATTTCATTGTCAAGGGAGAGTAGGAAGTCACGTCGTAAAAAGTTGGCACAAGTTCGTCTTGGACAGGAAAGCCAAGAGGAATCGGGAAAGAGCGAAGATTTTTACGATTCTATTATGGTTCCCTACTTTTCCACAGGATATAGTCCTGGGACCGCTGTTTAATTAACTTTCTGTCCTGTCAGCGACGTTCCCGCTACTATGTACAAAAATTTTCACAAGACCTTCCTTCGATATTCTACATAAATTGTAATACATCTCATTATTCGATTAATCAAGTATTCTATCAGCTTTCTGCGTTAGCCTTCTTTTAAAATTCACTCTTTTATCTAATCCGTACAAAAATTTTCTCAGCTTAAAATATTTAAAAACTTCCTTTTTTGTAATATAATTCATGTAATTCATATCATTTGGAACATTTCCAAAATCCTTTTTAGACTTAGATTTTATTTAGATTTTTAGTTTACGTTAGTTAGACGTTATTTAGATTTGAAGAGTGTCCGAATACTTTCGAGAGTCACTGTAGTTGCTTATTTAATTTATTTCAAAATAGTTCGATTGTTCAGAAAAGAGAAAAGAAAATTTGCATTACTGATCCACTGTTCCAAAGTACGCTCACTCAGAAACGTCTTAAACTTTTAAAGCAGAATAACTTTTTTAGAATGAGTTTAAACAATTTAATCCTTTGCACTCCGAGCCATCCCGGACGTTACCTCCCAGCTACTCGGCGCCATTTTGTAGCAGAAACGTACACTTACAAGGCATTATAATGATATTTGATTTATATGTATTTGTAGACATTGACAGAAATATGTTCTTATAATTTTGTAGACTATGATAAAGTTTGAAGCATTCTGGATTGCTATGAAAAATTTTGAAGCAACCAATGCAATTTTAGAATTAGAGAATTAATTTAAAGGCGGTCTCGCGACGTGGCGATTGAGGGACAAAAGTAGACCGAACTTCTCGTTACCGTTCGACTGCAATGCAAGAATTTATCGAACACTCGGCACGAATTGCGGGAACAGCACACGCTAGCGCACGCTAGTAGCGCACGCTACTAGCACACGCTACCACCGACAGGGTCAATCATATCCGGCAATAAAGCGACGGCCGAAATGATCGCGCAGCGCGACCATAAAGCAGCAGCAGCGCGCTACATGCGATCGCGATTGGGTGACGCGGAATGTTTACGGCTTCCCGTAATTGATCCTCCAACCATCGTCTCGAAAATCAACTTAGGGCTGCCCTATAACAGGCAAAACAACTTCCGCACACAGATCTCCTGAAATAAACGCGCGCCAATCGAGCGGTTCTGCTGCTACTACCGTTTTACTATTTTCCAGAATTTCGAATCTCAACGCTAACATAAAAAGTTGCTCCACTTCCTAAAATACAATTTCCAGAATTATTCGAATTTGGCTATGAGTAATTTATCGCTCGTTTGTTCGTAGACTTTGACCAATGTGATCTAAATGAAAATGCAAATCCGTTTTTCTTCTAATAAAAATTTGGGGAGATTAAAACATTTCTCGTTTCCTTAATTTTTGATTGAGGAAAAAGATTTTCAAGACTTATTTTTCGTAGTTGCGATCAAGCATTTGTTGATTACAAATTTATATAATGTTAACTTCCTAAATTTTTAATAGCATTTCTTTACTTTTAGATAGAAAATTTCACCCCTGTTTACTTTAACCGGAATAGACACATGTTTTATGTTTTACTATAATTCATACAATTTTCTAAGATACTAAAATATCAACTTCAAAGTGACATAAACGATCCGTAAATTTTACGTATCAACCCTTTGCACTCGAAGCTGTTTTACCTTCGAAAACCAAGGTATGTCTTCTGCTCTCGAAAATTTCACTTTACGTGATTTATTTCTTCTTATGCATACTCAGGTTTTTACTATTATTCATCTTTACAACAATGAAACTGTTATCACTTTCCTCGATGCAAGCATAGTTATTTATTAAATAATTGCAATTTTTATTGGTGCCCCAGAGTCACCATTCGAGTGCAAAGGGTTAACTCGTTGACTGTCATGGTGGTCACCTGTGGCCATCACCATTCCATCGTTTAAGAATGATTATCATTACATTAATGTCATTGAACATCTATTTATTATCGTGGAAGTTAACCAGATTGCAGTATGAGGTGGGAGCTTCATTATACAGTAACTAACAATTCTTTTTAACAACATTGATCACTTTTATCAATGAAACAGATGAAACCTGTCTGAAGTACACAAAATTCGCTCGGCATTCAACGTGTCGATGATACAAATGAGTCAACTACAAAGCCGTGAAAATATTCAAAGAATTCCAAGGAATTACTGTACTATTTCGAAACTCGTTGAAATAATTAAGAAACAAACGTGCAACAAATCCCCGTTCAAGTTTCCTTAAAATCGCTCGGGTTTTACGGTATTCTTGGGACGTTTGTTCAACAGTGGACACTTTAATCGATAGCAACGATCGATTCCAGACCCCGTAGTCCTCGAGGAACGCTGAAGGAGCAGCCGCGGCAATATATAACTTCTCCCCGGCAGGTGGACGCTCGAAAATAATAGAGTCTTGGGGCCAGCGAGAAGCCCGCGAACTTAATATCGGGGCTGAAAGGGTGGACAAAAGAAAAATCAATCAGCTACGAGGAGATATCGAGACGCGTCTCGCTGGGAAAGTTCCATTAAAACCGCTGTTCCACGCTCTCGGTGGCCCTGAAACTGACACCTTCAAGAGAGAGAATCGTTGCAGTTGCGAACGCCGCGCCAGGAAGAACAACGAAACCAGTCGAGGGCTGAATCTTGGCCCACTTGACGCGAATCCCGGAAAGAAACTCATCTTCCGGTGGTACAATGCGCGAAAACACTCGCGAAATTCGTTCGCCGAAACAATCGTTTCGAACCTGCTACGTTTTATCTACTTTTAAGACGATTTCTGCTCTCCGGGGACGAGTTTGCGACCGTTTGTTACAGTTTGAAGATGCTGCGCGAATAACGGAAGTGTCGAAAAATGATTATGGTTGTATGTTTGCGATTAGACTATGAATCTTTGTGCATTTGTGGTTTGTAAACGTTTAGGATGATTTTGTACTGTGTCTTAGTAGAAGATATTATTATAGTCTTCCACAGACATGATTTTATACGTTGTCATGATTAGTGGTACGTTGCAGCAATTTGTTAAATAATTTTATACAGTGTTTCATTAAAAAATGTTATACAGTGGTTTAGTAAAAGATTGTGTACATTATTTTATTAAATGACTTTGTACAGTATTTTATTAAACGATTGAGTACTGTATTCTAGTAATAGATTATTATAGTTGTCTACTATTCTTGATTCTGGAATAGTGTTTCCAGCACCATTTAGCAAAAACAACATTATTCGGCTAAAATATTATCGATAATTTGGTACAACGAAAAAGTTACTACGAATAACGAAGAGAGAAGAAAACTGAATTTATTATTTAAAAGACGTCTGTAAAGCGCAGTTTCAAAGCAAATATACCATTGTTAGATGCAATTTAATATGAAGCACGATGCTGCGGACGCATAAGGGAAACGCTCAATTAAAAGACAACTTTTGTAAAAGCGAGAATAAAAGTATTAAAATCATTGAATGATAAAATCGAATTGTGAAAACACGGTAGACAATCATTTTCACATTTTCAACCAACATTTTAATGGAAGATTCGTGCATCGGCCATCGCATAATTTGCACACGAAATGTGTGAACGAAATGATTTGTTAGAAACATTGTTGACTTAATGAAGAATTGTTTCCGCTAACAACAGCATCAAATAAATCTCATAAAATACAAATGGCTCAGGACATTTTTTCAAAGCGATAAGATATCGATTACCGATGAAATGGTAATGACGAAAGGAGTGGATCGGATCAAGAGCTGTTCTTCGCGGGGAATTTGAAAATAATTTAGTAAACGATTCCGGGAGAATGTCCCGTAGAAACCGGGAAGACGGTAAAAGTTATTCATCGCATCCGTATTAAATTCCGCGAACCGCCAGGCAACTCGTAATAAGACATCAGACTGGCATGCGGACGTCAGTGGAGGGATGAACCTCGCTGGAAAAAATACGGGAATCGTTGTAGACAGAGGAATATTGCATTCTTGTGTCGAAGCAATTACTCGCGCCGAGGTATTGTTCTTCTGTCGCCTTTACAGTAGAAACCTTCCACCAGGAAAAAACTTGAGAGAGAAAAAGAGAGAAAGAGAAGGAGAGAGAAGGAGAAAGAGAGAAAGGAAAGAGTGGAAAGGGGGAATGGGTGAAAAAGAAGGACCACTTTTCCACCACCACGGAATACTCGAAGCAAAAGGATCGTATCTAGGACTCTTCGTTTACCTTTTCCTTGTTCCTCCTTTCTCCACCAGCCTCTCTGTCTTCCGCTTCGCGTCGTTTGTTCTCCGAGGAACTTCATTTTCGGCTTTGAGTCGTAATAATTCGCGTACCTTATTTCGCCGAAATGATTCAAAAGCTCCGTTATGTAATATTCCGCTTCCCTCAATCGACAACAGCCTCTGATTTACCCTCTCGCGCTTTCCACGTGAAAATTCACGCGTTTCGCACAACGATTCGATTTTCTTCGGAACATTGCTATATTTATTTAGGATTTTTCCCATTTTACTTTTAAAACGAATGTATTTGTTCCTTTACATGGTATACAATATATTCTTGGCGATCATTCATAAAGAATGATCGGCGATCATATATAAAGAAATATTTAACAATAGCAATTATTAACGTGTACTTTAAGGGTTTGGAAATTCAGATTCATCCCCAACCATGTAAAAGGATCTTCCTACAGTTATTGACGATTAAACAGCTTTAAAACTTACTGTATGATTCTACATTATTATTTTATCTTGCGGCATTTAGTGTTTCTTTAATTTCACACGCCACTTTAGTAATGCATAGTCTGATTGAACGATTAAGTCTGAAACTTAAAACCTAACTTCAGGTTTCAAAAATAAATCTGCAAAATAGGAAAATAAATTTACTTTGGTTTCTGTGTTTTGCAAAAGGTGCAGGCAACTTTTCTTTCGCATGAAGATGGGCAGTCTATTAATGTAAAAGGTGTATTACAGGAGTACGACAGATTGGAAACCGTTTGGGACGGCATCTGACAGAGATCAATAAGGTCCACAAAGGAACAGCAAAGACAGCGCGCTACCGTCCATATAATTTTCATCGAGCGAAACGTTCCGACTGAACTCAGGCTGACGCGAGGCTCAAGCCGACGAAGGTTCGGCCGTCACGTAGCAGGTAATATGCAAATGACATATCGTCACGGTGAAATTTATTCATAGACGCGCAATGCGCGACCGCCCGCAGCTGTGGCTTCGAAGTTCCCTTCGCCATTGCGAGTTCCCCCAAAACTGTTGTAATGAACTTACCGGCCGCGCGCAAAAGTTATACCTTACCGCGATCGCGGTGTTTGAATTTTATCACCCATCCCACCCAGACCGACCCGCTCGCGGATCAAAGGCCGTAAAGCCGGTTCCGTTGACTGGAAATCATCGTTGATGGATATTCCGTTCCGTGTTCGACCGTACAAACTAAATCGGCCGCTTTGACCCGAGGAATTTTCGACTGGGAATCAATATTTGTTCCGAGCAGTCCAACGCCCGGCTGTTTCGCAACGCGTCGATGTTACTTCCGGCATGCAGTTACAATGAAATAATACAAAATAATTTTTAAGTGTTCCACGACACGGCAAAGATGTGAATTCATAGTAAAGTATTCATAGTATAGTCAAATAAAACTATCGAGTCTCAAAAATAGAATGTGTGTTTCAGTCTGAAATATACAATCATTAAAAAGAAAATTAAATCTCGACTTAGTTTCTGTGTTTTGTCAAAGATGCGGATGATTTTTCTTTCACATAAAAATGCAGATTCTAGTAATGATTAATATTTATTATAGACACCTGACACATCGACGAGGTCCACAACGAAATAGCAAAGGCGCGGCTTTATAATTTTACACACATAGAATCTTAGTTCAAGTCTGAAAAATAAAATCGTCAAAGAGACAATTAAATTTCTACACGATTTCTGTGTTTAGCCAAACATGTGGACGACTTTTCTGTCACATAAAAATGCAGATTCTAGTAATGATTAAAGATTATTCTAAACACATGACAGATCGACGAGGTCCACAAAGAAATAGCAAAGGCGGCGCTCTATAATCTGGCAAACATAGAATCTTAGTTCAAGTCTGAAAAATAAAATCGTCAAAGAGACAATTAAATTTCTACACGATTTCTGTGTTTAGCCAAACATGTGGACGCCTTTCTGTCACATAAAAATGGGAAGTCTAGTAATGATTAAAGTTTATTATAAACACATGACAGATCAACGAGGTCCACAAAGAAATAGCAAAGGCGGCACTCTATAATTTGGCAAACGGAGAATTTTAGTTCAAGTCTGAAAAATAAAATCGTCAAAGAGACAATTAAATTCCTACTTGATTTCTGTGTTTTGCCAAACACGTGGACGCCTTTCTGTCACATAAAAATGGGAAGTCTAGTAATGATTAAAGTTTATTATAAACACATGACAGATCGACGAGGTCCACAAAGAAATAGCAAAGGCGGCGCTCTATAATTTGGCAAACATAGAATCTTAGTTCAAGCCTGAAAAATAAAATCGTCAAAGAGAAAATTAAATTCCTACTTGCTTTTTGTATTTTCCAAAAGCTGCGGATGACTTTTCGATTGAATTTGATTTGGCGCCTGTTTCTAGCAATCGATGGAAACAATTCAGATGATTGCATAAAGATACCTTCGTCTACCGACGAAGAAGGTGAGAGTTCAAAGGACAGTGTTTGCACCCTGCGAGTTCAGGAAACGCGAAGAAGTCAAGGTGTTCAAATTCCGATTAAATCGTCAAGTTGTAGGACTCTATTCTGGGGGGTGGGCGACTTGATTACCGTACAAACGCGTCCCCAGGAAACAATACGAACATTTTATAGCCGGTGTGCAAGCGGCGCGGTCCCCTTATACTTGTTGGGGAACAATGGGTATTATATACCGAGGCGCACGTACGGAAATGGCTTCCGTCGACATGTTCGAACTAGTTGTAACTCAGTGTTCAACTGCGCCTGTTGACGAGCTGCGCAACAATTACGTTAATGCATTGTCCCCGGTTCCTTTGCGTAACGACTCTAAACGATCGGCGTTCCTCCGACTCCTCACGCTCAATTAAATTAAAATCGGGTTAGGAGTTGATTAAAACGTCGCGAGTCCCTTCGCTGGGCCGGGACTCGCGAGCGGATATCTGATTTGCTCCGGAGCCGATTTACAACCGATTTCAAAGGAAGGATCGACGAGAATCAACGGTCCCTTTGCCGTCTGATCAACGCGATTGTGTCTGCTTGTATATTAGACTAATAGAAAAGCTCGCTCGTTATACCGGCGACGATGACGTTTCCATCCGGAAACTGTGCGCTTTAAAAGGACAAGTTTAATAGTTTCCACTGCGAGAAACTGTCTTCTAATTTGTAAACGCATGGATCGTTAAATTAATATTTTATTTATTCGGTGTAAGCGAAAGTTCTGTCGCTTTTCTTTTTGCAAATTCGAAGTCATTCACTTTTAGGATTGTGTGTCTGTTTATCAAATAGTCTTCGTTATCTGGGGTTTTATATTTTTATATTTTAAGCATTGACTATAGACGATTCAAAGTCTACATTAATGTTCTTATTTTATCAGAAGCATTTGAAAAGTAATTAACTATTAATTATTGTAGAAATAAAAGAGAAAAGGAAAGTTCTATCGTTATTTTTCTAAATTCGAAGTCATTTATTTATATGGTCCAGTGCTGTTGTTTTGTGAATTCTAAATGTATTTTCTCGATAGCAGTAATTGCTAATTTATGTCTGTTCTCAATCATAGTTCGTGAAACAAAACTATGAATATTAAATAGTCTCCGTGATCTGAGTGTTTTGTTTAATGAATAATCAATATTTAGAAATTTTGTAAATCATCTTTGATTGGTTCTTGAAGTTACCACAGTTTTGGTAAATATATCTCATGTGTATTTGTTGTTTGCACAACGTTATTTCCTGTTTGGTACTCATATAATATGCAGTGCCTGAAATGCTCTGTCGAATCGCACATTGTGGAATAGAGTAGAATTAATTAATAATAGTTTACTGAACTAAGATGTATAATTGATTACAGTAGGGTTTGTACCTTCAAAACTGATGCAAGTTTCATTTCGATATGTACCATCATCTACCAGTTCCAAGCTTTGAAAGTTGAACAACGAAAAACGACAAAACTTTCACTTACATTTAATATACATATTTTTTTGCAGCTTTATGCATTTTTATAAAAACGGAGTGTAAAAATTATCCTGGTCTCTATTAGCTATAGAATGGTCCCTCATGGTACTCAGAAAACGAATTATAGACTGGATAGTACGTCCGCGTTACGGTGTCTGACTCGCGTGGACTTATTCTACTTGAACTCGATTCTTAAGATTCTCGCGCATTCATTATCGACAATATAGCTACTTCCACTTTATTTATTACTGGAAGATTATTATTTCATATTTCTACTTTCCAAAGAAGAAATATTTCAGACTTATCCCAGGTTCGTCTTTTCAAGATTTCGTATTATCCTACTTCCAGTTACTTCATGGCGCAATATGAGATCTTTTTGACGCGGTACTATAGTGTATCAGAGGGATTTTATATTTCTAAAGATGTATTGTGTGCAATAAAGTAACAAATTCATTTCATCATATTCAAAATTGTTGGTTTATAAAAATCCATATGAAACGCTCCTCGAATATGCTGCACAAATATTCCATGATAATAGTTCATCCATTTTCGTTACGCATTTTGATTCAACGAATTCTATAGCATTTACAATTTCTATTCTCACAGAAATACTTAATACTATATAAACAGAAGGATATGAAACATTTTATATTATCTGCGAGTAGAAAATAGACGAACGATCATCTTGAGGATCCTGTGATGGTCAAGACAATAATTGAAACTAGCACTCACCCGTATCGTTGTCTCCTGGAACACCAAGACTATCACTATTGTCATTGATGAAGGCCTCTGCCGTCGACGTAAAGGTCTGAGGTGATAGTGTGAGGTCCGGCCCGCTCTCACTATCGAACAACTCCAAGTTCCCGTTGCCTGTAAAACAAATAAAAATACAATTAAATAATCATACAGGAATACATTCAATTGGCAGTTTTATCGAGCCATTCATAACTCTTTAACATGAAATAATGAAACCTTTGCAGTCGAATGGTAACGTTGAGGCACCAGTAAAAATTCACATTCCATTATTCGAAACAGTTTCTATTTTATAAAATTCATCTGTATTCAATAAATTACCAAACATTCAACTGTTGCATCAGGAAACAGACTTAATACTAGGTGCACAATTGAAAAAAGATTACACAGAATAAAAATGTTCTAGGATGAAAAGAATGTAAGAATTTTGCAATTGGAGCTGCTTCATTTGTAAGGGGCACAAACAAATTGTATATCGTCTATTCATCTCTTGATATACCATTCTCTGTGTGACTGCAGTTAGTATAACGATTTCGTTAACAAAAATGATATAGAAGAGAGAAGGAAATTTATATTCTTTACAGAGCTAAATTTAATTCGCGACTAAATATTGATTACAAAAGAATAAACTAAGATAGCATCTAAAAAGGAAAACATAAGCTTTAGATTTGATAGACATTCTTTAAAATCTTGAAGACAAATCTGACTCGTGTTTGTTCAAGTTGAATCTATAAATTTCTAGTAATTGTGAAAGATGTCTTGTTCTATTTTAATGCATAGATTTTTAATAAGAGTAGAATCGACATCTTGTTCTATTTTAATGTAAAGATTTTGAATAATAGTAAAATCTACATCTTGTTCTATTTTAATGTATAGGTTTTTAATAATATTAGAATTTACATCTTGTTCTATTTTAACGCATACATTTTTAATAATAGTAGAATCAACATCTTGTTCTATTTTAATGCATAGATTTTTAATAATAGTAGAATCGACATCTTGTTCTATTTTAATGTATAGACTTTCAATAATAGTAGAATCTATATCTCGTAAACATTTTCTAATAATTATAGAACAGATATTGTTGCTCTAAGTGGATTCTTCTTCAGTAAAATTTTGAACAACATTTTTCTCATAATTGAAAGTTTTCGGTAAACATGTAAAAGGGTTAAAGAAATACGAAGACAAAACGTTTTATAAAAATATTTGCCTCGAGTTTGGAAAAAGGATTTCGAAAATTTCGTGCGTCTCGTTTTGCTGAATGAAATTCTGAATGTTATACAATAAAATGAACATGATATTCTTACGCTGCGAGCACTTTGTGATCGAAATACTCCGAAGTGGTATAAATCAGCGAGATATAATGTTCCCTCCATTTCCTGGGAACTCGAGGGAGAATCAATGCCAAGAAACGCGTCTCTAATGAATCAACGTGAAAAATCGCTTCGAGCATGTGTACGCAAGCGATCGTTCTTATTCCCTGAATAAAGCTTCCCACCGCCTTCGTTTTTATGAGCAAGTTACACGCTGCAGGGAAATCTTGTCTGTCTAGTTCCACTCAATGCCAGACAACCTCGTGGTTGGCAAACAGTGCTAACAGATGGACAAGATTTTTCGCGTGTTACGACGCCACGACCACGCTGTCGAACAAATAATTGGCGGCACGCATTGGCCTAATGAGCTTACTACCTGGACAAAACTGTCCTCGTTTCGGTTTACGAAAGTTAACACGTGAAATGCTATGGTCCGTCCCTGGGGACTGACGGTATCAAATTTACAAATTAATTTGTTATAGATAATTCATATAATATTAAGAAATATTCGCACTATTTCAATAGATTTCAATTTATTTCGAAATCACTCGAAAAATCAGATAAAGTATCCGCGTATAATTCATTGAAAATTTCTTCACCGTTACGTTGCGTCATGGTTGATATTTTTTAATTACTAAAATTGTGATAAAAACCTAGATACCAAGAAAAGTATTTTCTTTATTATAAAGAAAGTTGTTAACCCTTTGCACTCCAAGCAATTTTAATTCATGGTGAATTTCCTTAATTTAAATTTTTAATTTATGGTCAATTTAATTTCCTCTACTGTGCATACAAAATTTATTACTATCGTTGCAACATTAATTTTTATCGATTTCATAAACGCAAACATAGTAATGTAATAGTTATTTTGAATAATGGTATGTCAACTTTTTAGTGTTGCTTCAGAGAAGCCATTGGAGTGCTAAGGGTTGATAATGCTCGTGAACAAAATTTTATCAAAATCTCCTAAGGTTGCTACAAACTACAAATAGTAAAAATTGCCAAAAAAATCGGTGATGAGATAGAAGTTAGATTAATGATTTAGCTTGGCCTCATAATCCATTGTTTATACGGTTATAATAATTCCTGCTTTTTTAGGAGAACATTTTTGCTTTAAATAAAATCTGAAATGAATAAAAAAGCAAAGGATCTACAGGATGCTAACTTCTGGAAGCAACAGGGCTCCGAAGATCTAGCTTACCCCATAAACACAATAAGTATACGGTTATCCTATCACTGCTCGAAAGAAAGACAGCTTTCTTCTATTTTTAGTGACTTTCTTGTTCCAAATAAAATCTGAAACAAAGATTTGGACTTCCTACACATTGCTAAACCTTAAAGCTCTAGCGCAGTGGAAATCCAGCTTGACTTTGGAAATACCACGCGTAACTAAATTTGAAAGTGGAAGACCATTCTCTTACATTTGTCAGTATTTTCTTATCACCTTAGTTAGCTCTTCGAAGAAGCCTAAGAAAATGTTTCAACGTATTCCAAAAACGTATGGCTGGTTAATGTGGCAGGAGAGTAAAGCAGGTCAGCGCTTCTCTATTTTCACGAAGTTTCTTATTCTAAATAAAATTTGAAATAAATTGAGAAGCGAAGTTTCTACAGGCTGCGAACTTACGGAAGTAACGGGGTCTGCGAAAATCCAGCTTGACCCCATAAATACAGGGTGCAGACGGTCGTTCGACCATGACTCGAAAGTAGTTCAGGAAGTCCATCGATCACTTCCATCAGCAACAGCCTGAACCTCGGCGTATAGTTCGGCTGGAAGGAAGGGTGATGTAGGGGGTTTAAGAAGGGTTAGAGGGGGGGGGGGGGGGGGGGGGGGGGGGGGGGGGGGGGGGGGGGGGGGGAAAGAGGGGGGATGGGGCTAAAGAGTTGGACGAGAGAAACGCGCGACAGGAACGAGAGGAGTGTCGCTTTCGCATATTCCACGGCGCAGTGACAACAACACTGAAGCACTCTTAGAAGAACTAGCAGCCGGTGGAGGATCTCTCGAGACCTTAGGTGGCCTTCACGATCCGGGGACAACTGCTGCCAAGTGGCACCAAACTTTGCCTGCGGATTTTAGGTTACAAAGACCCTACTCGCGTTAAGCGACCTTAATTCCGTTTCCGCTCGACAGACCCTCGTTACGAGCGTTCCGGTTCACTCGATTATGCCGCGTTGTTGACAAACCATCCTTGGCCACCGTTCCACAATAAAATCGGTGTCGACCGGTTCCGCTGTCGACACTGACCTCCTTGAACATTTCGAACACCGTTCATTTCGATAAGCAAAGTCGTAATTCTTAGAACTATACCGTCCGCACGTTTAATCTAGATTTTTTCATGTCGTGGCGGTAGAACTGACTTACATCGTTACGCTTATCGCCGGCGGTTTTTCGAGGTTCTTGTTTACTAATCTTCCGAATGGCACCAACGTAAAGCCACCGGCACTTACCCGATAGTTTTTGAATGGCACCAACGTGGAGCTACCGGATGACATAGTGTTAACACTTAGCGGACGGATCAGAGAGATCTCCCCACTTTAACACGTTGAATGCGGAGCCATTTTGCTTAGCTTTCGCGTCACATTTTATTTACCTTTAAACGGAAATAATGCAACTGTGCTTAAGCAAAAGACTCGCTAAGACCATTTGTGCTTTTCTGTTTTAATCGAATCTATTGAAATAGTGCGAATATTATTTATTTTATATCGACGAATCCCAATCGGAACGTGGTTCGGATTCGTGGATTTTATATTATAAAAGGTCGTCTGAGGTGATTGGCTTAGTATTACGAGGAAAGATAGTTCGACTGCCCCGACTGAAGGTCACTCGCAGGTATAATTCTTACGGAGAATTCGCGTGTTTCGAGAATCAACCTTGGCAGGTAATAAATCTGGAATTAAGTGAATGAGAAATTGACGGTGACTTGACGTCAGGTGACAGCTGTGGGTCGTAATGAAATACAATACTTAAAATTTTAAAGAAAGAAATGGCGTTTCGAAGGAACTGCCTATTAGCAGTAGTACTGGGTATTGGTATTGTTTGTAATTTGTTTTCTGTTGTCTATGAAATATTAATTAATTTGTCGATGTACCTGAAGGGTCTGTGATATTCTAATATGCCATACTCTTTGACTGTTCAACATTTGTGTCCAAAATCTGTAGCAATAATAAATTATTTGTTCTTCTTAAAATACTAAAAAATAAAATTTAGAGGCTTAATTTAGATCAAGGACTAAATTAAATTTCAATTAAAATTTTATAATAATTATTTCACTGGCGCGGCAGATCCGAAGCCTCCACAACGATATATTTAGATTTCGTGCGATCCTGATTGTAATATATTCTTTCATAAACAAATGTATATAATTATTTTCAACGGAAGCATCTTTGCTGCTTGAACAGTTGCAGAATAAAGAATCCGGGAAAGGTCGTTCGACCGCGCGTGGTAGCGTCAACATAACTGCGAGTGGAGGTGGCGCTTCGGTGGATTCGGGCGAACCACCCGGTGTATAGTCAGTGAAAAAGATAAATCTTACTATGTCTGCGAACATGGCGGCGGAACGAATCGCCCGGAAGTGTCTGCGTTAATTCAAAGCGACGGTATGCGTTTCGTCCTGGATTAACGTATGCCAGATTATTCGTCCCGCGTTCGCGTTAATGCTTGCGCCGTTGGGTTAGTTAAATATGTAAATATAAGCGGTCCAGGTACGCGGGACATTCTCCCGGTTTCGGGATCGATGAATCGCACACAGGATACACACATACGTACACACACACACACACAGGGAGAGAGAGAGAGAGTGGGCGCACACTCGAGCGACGCTTAAGCCGAACCGCTTCCATTCAACTCTTTTCAAACAGCTGAAGCTCGCCGCGGGGGAGAGAACCGAACAGTTTTTGCGCTTGATTTAACAGTCCCGGGTAAACGCGTTCGATGTCAACTGCTGTACAAACACGAGTTTTCGAGGAGGCCGCCTCTGCGGAATTACTTTTGCCGACGGCCTGTGTACGCTGCTGATGGCGGCACCGGCGATACTGTTCGATAAATATATATCTATCCGTCGAGTTGAACCAATGAAAACGTTCACCCGTTCAACGAGGAGATCATTCTCTCGCTTTAGACGCGTCAACTTTTTCGAAGGTCGAATGGATACTATAACTGCGCTCGCGGAAGGTCAAAGCCGATGCCGCTGGATCTATAGTTGTTGTCCGCGCGACACTGGCATCGATGGCCGAAGGCAGTTTCAACTGTTTGCACTGTACACTCCGGGACAAAAAGATAGCACATCTTATATTTTCCCATATTTTGTATTAATAGCTGATTAAGATGCATATTTTCATACACAATTTTTGTACACAATTTACGAAATATTGTTCACAACATATACTTCGACAGCAAAATATCTTTGGAAACGATTAAGGAACAAATAAACAACAAATATTATTTTTCAGCAGGATAATGCTGCAGTACACACTGCAAAAGTAGTAAAAGGGTACTTTTCTCGAGAGAAAATTCGCGTTTTGGATTGGCCAGCAAGGTCACCCGACTTTAACATTATTGAAAATTGGGGAAATCTTGCGCGAACTGTATTTGGAAATGGCAGAGATTGAAATATTGAAATTGTACAATTTTTATAGCTGAAGTTTGAAAAATTCTGACCGAGATTATAGTACAATGCGGCGCGAGTGTATAAGAATGCTTTACGCTGTAATGAGAATGTTAATTTCAGACACGATTGTTGAGGAAAGTTTGTATAAGCTGCAGGAATGCAACAAAGTATATTCGTAAAATGAAGACTATTATTAGGAGCAATAAATTGTATTTCAAACAGGTTTTCAGTATACTAAATTGATCAGTCTCGAAAATAATCTTTCTTTACCCCTGGAGCTTGTCCAAACGATTTCACGGACCATCTGTATTTATAAAACATGCAAATGATGACCGCACAGGAAACGTTAAGTATGAGAAGTAGGATAGTCGTGATTTAATTGAATTCTTTGAAGGAGGAGTTGCAACAAACTGAAAATATTCCACAGCATGCAAATTATTCAACGAGATGAGTCAACACCAATTGCAATTACTAGCGAGGTACCATAAATAATAATTCTATTTGAACTTAAACAAAAGGAAATACTATTCTATTAAATGTAGAAATCAATTCGTGACCGTACGCTGATTTGTGTTCGTAAGTTTGTTGTTCAATTCGAAATACCCAATTTTTAAATGTGAACAAATACTATTGCGATTGAAAACATATGACCGAATATTCGGCTCGAAGTGGATCAGTCTTATGGATAAACAGAGGAATTTTCTGATGGTTATTTTTTCCGAAATTTTAGGGTCACAGTATTTCAGGAAAATTTAAATATGATTAAATATTTTTTACCACAGGTTGTATGTAAATATTTTGCATATTCTTCGAGGAAGGTACATTTTTTATGTGGACAATATTCAGTCCGAGTGGACAAGCCTCACGGGTAAACAGAGGAATTGTCTGAAGGTTAGTTTTTTCGAAATTTGAGGATCACAATATTTCAAGAAAATGTAAATATGCTTTAATATTTTTTACCACAGATTTTATGTAAATATTTCGCTTATTTTTCAAGAATAGCACAAACCTAATGAGGACAATATTCGGTCCGAACGGACAAGCCTCACGGGTTAAACAAGAAATTTCTGAAACTTACTTTTCTCAAAATATCAGTGTCACATTTTTGTAAAAAAATGTTTAAACGTGGTCGAATACTTTTTACCGCAGTTTGCGGAAAGCGACAGCCCGTACGGTTCGTAAAGTTTGCACAAAGTGAAAATTCAGTGTCAAGTGCACCTAGACGACGTCCGTTAGGGGATGAAAACAAGATCAGCGTAGCCATTAAAACTCGCCGAGGAGGAACAAAGTCGTGCACACATCGAAGAGAATGCGCGGAGATCGCGTAATGCATCGATGCCGGTGAGCCGAGAGCGTGGATAGGATTTTAGAAGGGTTGCATGGCTAAGGTAAACGATATTTGCGAAGCTCGGGGGATCGATAGCAATTTAACCACCCTTCGCCATTCTCTACGAGCACCTCCCGCCCGGTACATCTATGTATGTACTTTCCTCCAAGCTGGGTCCACTACCACCACGACTGGCAACATCACCACCACCGGCAAAAGCGGCAGAGCACCAACACTATCACCGTAGCTACCGACGTTTCTGCCCAACCCCCGCCGCTCGTGCTGTTCGTGTCTGTTTCTCTCTCCTATGGCCGCCGCAACGTGGCCCAGTCGGAACTCATCCATATACATCGAGAAAATTAATATCTGGGCTTCATTCGCGCGCTGAATAAACTCGGTTGCGCGCTCACTTCCTTCCACCCCCAACCCTTCTTCCTCCTCGTCCTTTCCTTCTCTCTCAAATCCTGCTCAAACCCACCCTGATCGGCCCCTTGTCTTCGCCGCCTCTTGTTCTCGATATTTTTCCACCCTCGGGCGACAAACGACCCTGTACGGCTTCGGCGAAACCGTTTTTTCATTTCAGATTTTTCCGAGAAATTGACGAAACGGAAACGGCTTCTACAGGCTCGCCAAAAAGTGGCGGGAAAAATTAATTGCAACCGGAACGACATATTTGTTTTCTGGTTTCAACGGTTTTCTCGAATCTTAACGCTTTGCTGACCGGCAATTTTTACACAGAAACTATGGCTATTATTTTGTAATTGCACTTTCACTATCAGATTCTATAACATTTCTTTTCTGCCGGTTTGATGGTATAATGTCAACATTGGATTCATCACTTTCCCAATCACTACAATTTATTCCGAAATCACTCGGACAATCAGATAAAGTATCCGCGTATAATTTATTGAACATTTCTTCGCCGTTACCTTCCGTCATGGTTGAAATTTCTTAATTACTAAAATTGTGATAAAAACCTAAATACCAAGAAAAGTATTTTCTTTATTATAAAGCGGATAGGACTAAACATGATGAGCAAAGCTTTCGCAATAGTCTATATCGCCCTGGGTTTCGTAAATTGAAATAGATACTGCAAGAACAATGACGAGTTAACTCGTCATCGGTCAACAACGTTCAGGCATGGAAAGACGAGTTAACTCGTCAATGTGTTAACATTAGTTCTAATATTTTTAACTCACGACTTTTCGGATTGTTTGCAGTTATTTCATATATTTATTCCATTGAGTATGTGTTACATAAAAATTGCTAAAGATTCGGACAAGTTATTTTTATTTTTACGAAATAGCGTAACATTCTGCTAAAGTTTGTAGCGATTGAATAGTATATATGTAGATCTTCAAGTAAAATAAACTCCCGTAAAATAAAAATTTGTATCCTCCTTTTAGCAAATTAAATTAATTATAATTATATTTCATTCCCAAGTCATCCATCTCATGAGATTTTGAAGGAACCACGTAATTAGGTTCCTCAAATCTAAAAATCGGTTTCCGAATACTACTTAGAGAACAAACTGGTTTTAAAATTCTAGTTGCCAGCGATAATTGGACTAATGGCAGCATTCGTATAAATCCAGAATCGCCGTGGCCTATATTCCTTGGACTCAGATTGCAAATCACAGGAGATGTGCAAATAGACATTTGGTCTGTATTGTGTGACATGGGATTCGATGGTTGATGAAAGTATCCGTTAATGTAACCCAAACGGGCAAAGATAATTGGGCTGCAGGGAGGGAAAATATTGAGTATTCGAGCGAAAGTAAATTTGCCGAGGCAGTTGCACCGATGGCTTTGGCACTGGACGATGACAAATAGACCATATAACGATCGTGTAATATAAGAAGAAAATTAGCTAAGAGTGTCTCTAAAATAATGTGGTAAAATGGTGGAAAAAAATAATTATTATGGCGCATAAATTAACGCTAAACCTACCACAGCGGGTCAAACAACCCTTTTCAGATTTTTTATTTCACAATTATTGAAAGTATAAATTTGCCTTCGTAGGAATCGATTCAATTTGATTATACTTTGTAATGAAAATCACAAATAATCAAAATAAATTAAATCTTAACATTTTCATGAGATAATGCTCACCAGTCAATTTTAATTCTGAAAGTTATCAGCATTAAAATTAAGTAACAGTTAAGCAGTTAAGTCAATTAAGCAGCAGTTAAGTCACTTTTAATGCTGAAATTTTAATTCTAATGAGAAAGCAGTTTTTATATTACTAAATTTGTCCAAGTTCTACAAATTAATAGGAGTTTAATGGTTTGGAAAAATAGCCTTAATTTTAACCGTATAATGTAGAAAAAATTACAAGTATAATAACAAAGAGTTCGTGCCGATTTACTCGGGATTTACTATTTAGTCGGGAGTCGATTATTTATACGTTTTGGTACATATTTATTAAAAATGAAAATTAGTCGGCACGAACTTTCGTATTATACGTATTTATTTTAGTTCCATCATTTTTCTCATTTTCCAAAGACAGGAATTTACGAAGTTAACTATTTATTTTTCCATTGTATCAATTTCTTATTTTTGTTATTAGTGTCGCATCAAACGATCCATTAAATCGAAGACATGAAAGAACGAACGGGAACTAACGTTCCAAATGAATAGAGTTCGCAGAATATCGATCATTATGTTGCACACCACGTGCAGAAACTCCGCGCACGCCGCGAAACAATCGAGAATGCTTTATTAAACCGCGAAGACAAATCTTTTAGCAACTTCCGGGTAGACGCGGGCCGAAAACCGAAAGAAGCGTGCAAATAAAAATTTTAATCAAATCGGAATTAATAGCGGTGGACATGTTGAAACTGTTACGGTACGACAACATATTTGAAACCACTCTCGAGCGCCTACGATCGATCGTTTCCAATACTCGAGCCTCGCAAATTTTGTTTACCTTTCAGCAGCTGCGCTGTCAGGATTCGATCCTGTCAAATATGTGTTATCAGTCGGATAAAGGTTCGAACTCCATGTTCTGACAATTACGAGCGACGGTGTATGGTATATACTGCTCGATGACTTTTCCCTTTTTTTTTTTTCGGTCAGTTCGATAGTTTGACAGAGTAAACTGTTTTCAATTCTGTCGTGCACGTTAAATTTATCTTCACCGGCGCGGCGTCGAGGCTGCACTAACAGTCAATTGAAGCTTTGTTAATATTGACGATCGGGCTGTCACAAAGAATTATACGTAGACCAATTTATCTGATCGCGCGTCCGGGCGCCCTGATCGTTGATTGATGCGATTCTTTATTACACTTTATTTATTTATTATTCCGCCGGCGTTGCCTCTTTGTTCGGGAAGTAATCCTGTAGTCGTGAGCAACGCGTAGTAAAATGATTTATGTCTTCGCGGGCTTATTTACGGAGTACACGTTGCTGCGAGAATGATACTATGAATGATGTGGACACTGCGAAGCACGGCCGAGTCTGGGAAAATAGGAAATGTGCAGAATGTTAAACAAAAATAAATATTCGAAAATGCGCAGCACTTTATTTTATAAGCTGCGTTCGCTTTCCAGCGATATTACTTCCATTTTCACTGCTGACGTAATGCACAGGCTGTTCCGCAAACGTATCGCGAAAGAAATGTTTCGAAATTGTCCGGCTTTTCATTTTGAAAGCTAAATTCGCTATGTGACAATATTATTTTGGACTTCTGTTCTGTATACTATATTTTAGAAAATCG
>CM052083.1:8912959-8947099 GCA_028453745.1 Agapostemon virescens | reverse complement strand
AAAATATCTGTTGTACAGGCTGTTTCAGAAATAAATCAGAAAATAAATGTTTCGAATCGTCCAGCTTTTCATTTTGCTAGCTAAATTCGCTATGTGACAATATTATTATGGACTTCTGTTCTGTATACTATATTTTAGAAAATCCAAAATATCTGTTGTACAGGCTGTTTCAGAAATAAATCAGAAAATAAATCAGAAAATAAATGTTTCGAATCGGCCAGCTTTTCATCTTGCAATCTAAATTCGCTATGTGACAATATTACTTCAGCCTTTTTCTCTATGTACTGTAATATTTTAGAAAATCGAAAACATTTGATATACAGGCTGTTTCACAAACAAATTACAAAAGAAAAGTTTCGAAATGTATTTAGGTCTTCTTTCCCTTATATGATTATACTTTACAAAATTCGAAAATATTTAATACAAAGACTTTTTCACAAAACATATGTATAAGAAAAATAAATAGAAAAAGCATAAAATAAATGGCGATTATTATAAGGAATCTATAACACCATTAAAATTCGAGGATAAAAGAATGATCTTCTATTTTCTTCTTATTTTTGTGCAAATAACTCGAAAACGAAGCCACATGGGACATTTTCACAAAAGAAAAAATACCCTAGAACACCCTCAGGAATTCCTTTCAAGAAACGCTTACATTTTTGGAACGCCCTGTACAACAAGTCCCGATCGCGTATTCCGTTACAACGCACCGAAATGTACATCTACGAAGTAATAGAACCAAAATACCTCTCCTGGGCCTCGGTTTATCATAATTGCGAGAATACCAACGTCTCCTAACTTTCCGAATATCGTCCACAGGTGAACCGACAATCGCGAAGCCATTTCACCGCGATCGTTTGATAATCCGAAACATTTCCGGTCGATGAACGCCGCGAGCTCGCCAAAACCAGGCTCGGTATGTTTTTTGCAAAACCGTGAACCGACCGCACGATTCCGAATACCTTTTTGCCGGGGATAACGTGTTCCCTGCTCCGTAAAGCGGCTAAACAGTGCAGCAATGTAAATTGCGTGCCCACGCTTGCATATTTTGTTAGCTTTAGTAGCAGTACAGGTTGTTGCACGCTCGCGCGTTTATTATTACAGCTTTATAGTCGCCGTGGATCGGCAACGCGGAGGCGAAACAGAGGATTTTAAATTCGAACCGGACCAAGTTGCACTGTGCTCCTTTCTCGATTATTGATCGCTCGTGTTTAACGAGCATCGCCATATCGAATCCCCGGCCGACGCCGCCGCCGCGGCCCCTGCTTTTACAATTTCAAATTTGTTAATCGAACGACGAGCGTTAATATAATTCCGCGTGCGAGTTCACTCGCGATTAAGTTGGAATTATTCGTAATCGCGTCCATGCGGAATCCGCGAGCCGTTTTTAGAATATCGATGGGAATCGGTTGGCAACCGGCGCCGCTTAACGGTGAACACCGATAATGATGATGGCACGACTGACATTTATTTTCGCAAACGCGTGCGCGCGCTCTCGGTTTACTGCAAGATAGAAATTTGAGTTGTGCACAAGCGAATATAACGGCTGCGTTGTCCTCGCCCCGAAATCGCCTCGTAATCGTCTAATTTATTACCCAGCAAGATCCCAATGGTCCGCGTCGATGTTTTCGAAATCGATAATTTCGTCGGCGAGTGCCTTTTTGGTTAATTGCGTTGTTGAAAATGTTTTATAGTCGAAGCTTCTAAGTTTGAGTAGCGAGGTGGCATTCACTCGAGATTTTAATACGTTAAAGGGTACGTCACGTCTCTGGGGACCGAGAGAAATAAATTTGCAAAAGAATGAATAATATAAAACTCATACAAATATTCATACAGTCTTAATAGAAGTGATTGCTACGGCAAAACAAAAATTAGATAAGCAAGCCTTTTGCTTGTGCACAGTTGCATATTTGCATTTAAATTAAAATTAAAGGTGAAATGCAAAGCGAGAGAAAATTGTTCCGTGTTTAACGCGTTCATAAAATGTTGTTTATACCGAGTGATCGTATGGAACGGTGAGATGGAAAATTAAAGTGCATCTTTTAACTGTTATACATTTGTAATACAAATTAGTACGGGCTTTTAGTAGAACTTGGTAATTCTATGATTAGAATAAACCTGATAGAATGAGAGGTATAAGAATTAGTATTACGCGTATGCTATCGATGTGTTCACGATTATTTCTGCAATAATTTATGTTGTCGAGGCCCACAAAACTTGACTTAATCGAATATGGTCCATGCTTTTTATAAAATATTTACAAACGACTTATTATAAAATATTTATATTAGCATATTAATACTAACCATACCGAGCATTGAACTTGACTAGCGTGCATTGCCTTACAAAAATGACAAGATATAATTTATTTAGAATTCCTAAAATTTTCATTAAAATATATGATTGAATAAAGAAGCGTATTGAATCATTCCTACGAAGACAAGTTTATAACTGAAACAATAGTAAAATAGAAAATCTAAAAGGGTCATTTTTACCCACTATGGTAGGTTTAGTGTTAAATAAATATGTCATCCTGTACAGGTGGTAGACGTGGCAAGGAATATGTTAACAAGGAAATCCATAGAATCGATTACTATGAAGGAAAGTTTACAATTTAAATAATTAACACTTTGACTGCCATGTCACCCATATACCTAGTTACTTGTCTACGTTTAAAAATAAATTTGTAGATTAACATATTCGTTGCACTATATTCAGTTGAGATCTGCAGAATAGAAAGAGGTTCAAGGATAACTTTTTATCGTACATTTTAAGTTTTCAATTGTTGATTTCTCAAATAATTAACTTTGATTTTGTGGAATTTTTGTGGTAGGTTTAGTATTAAATAAATATGTCATCCTGTATGGGTGGTAGACATGGCAAGGAACGCGTTAACAAGGAAATCTATAGAATCGATCACTATGAAGGAAATTTTACCATGATTAAAGAATAAAAATTTGGAAAGGGCGGTTTGAACGATTTTGGCAAGTTTAGCGTTATGTTACATGGACGAAGCCTGTGCAGCAGAACCACGAATTTCCACTGATTTTTCGAAGGAAACAAAGTGCAAATCGACGAAGAAAGACGGAGCTCCAGTCGAAGGTCGATTTCTTGAAGGCACTGTCGGTATGCAAATTGTATTAACTGTCCGCCCACGTTCGCGACGCGTACACTGTATCACGGCCGCTCGAGTGGTATTACGAAACTTAAGCCGTAGCGCGCAAATGTCGCAAATGTCGCAAGCTGCGGCTGGCATCCTCCCTTTGTGCGTGGTAAGCTCCCGGCCCATTACCTCGGCCAGTCTGGAACTTAAACCGAGGGGCCCACCTTGGCCCGTACCCTCCGCCACCTTTCCTTGCGTCGTCCTTGCGAATCCTCCGAGGAATCCTTCTCCACTATTTCCCTGATCCCCCGGCTGGCCTTTGTTCGCAGACGTTTCTCCGGGAAATATTTCTCCGTGGCTTGCACACGAATAATTAAATCACTCGAAAGGGAAGAACACCGGAGATTGAACTCGTACGAACAATTCGGGACGAACTGTGCCCCGGCTCTTCCGACTAATCGAATTTTCAGTATGGAAATACAACCAGGCCTTCGTTACCTTACTAATTAGTCGACGAAAGTGTACAGGTAAGAGAATTTTCACATATTACAGAATCTATAACTATCATTTCGAAAGAGTTCATCAGTTTTAATAACACTAGAACTACCGAGTAATAAATCCGACCGATATACACTGGCTCACGAAAGTATTCGGACATTCTTTAAATCTAAATAACTTTTTCATAATCGAATCAAACAATTTGACTTTTCTGGAGCAACTAGAATGGATGGATTTACTAAATGATACGCAAAAATAATTTTGAAATAATTCTAATTGGTAGAAATTACGTGGCAAAGTAGAAAAGACATTTTTTAAAACATTTTTAATTTCAACTCGTAATGAAAATTTAAAATATGCATTTTTCAGAACTGTGCTGGTTATACACATGCTGAAAATTTCACCGAAATCGATTAACGCGTGACATCGATTGAGCGAGAATCTTTTACACACGCATTTTGAAGTTTCTTCTTTCAAACGATATTCTTTTAATTTTCTTTCAGGTTTGCCTTACACTCGATAAATCCCACCGATTATGTTTCATTTTCAACTCCACATTTCAAAGAAACACATTTGGAAGATTTTATGATACACACAGACAGAACTCAAACAATTTAAACTATTTATAAAGAGAAACTGCAGGAATTTTCGCGAGCAGTAAATTTGCATATCGACGTTGAACAATTAACTTGCGATGTCGAAAACATTAAGCGCATTTAAAGGTTGAGTTCGCGGTAAATTTACCGAGCACTTAAAGTAACTGGCCTATGTTGCTTTATAACAGTGAAAAGATGGAATTTATTTACATACTCCAATGGAAGCATCACTGTAATTTCAGAAATCATGAAATAATAAATTTCTGACCGATTATCGCGACCAGTGTTGAAACTCGAGTATTCTGTAAACAGTAACTTAATTAGATAATTGTTAGAAAAATATGGAAGGGATAAGCGAAATAGTAACAATTAAACTACGGATTTTTAATGAAAAGTGAAAGTGGTTTTCATCAATTGCACAGAAGCAAAATAGAAGTTTTCTTGTTTCTTGAATATCTTTAGAAAGTTATGGATCGCATATCGACATTTTCGATTCTTCTCATCTGTTTGCCGTTTCAGTTTCCTCCTGGGTGGATTTTTTTGATAAATCCATAAAAATTGCAGTTTAATGATAATTATTTTGTAAGAGTAACAGAAAGAATGGTGCGAGTGTGATGTACTTTGCAACGATTGGGTTTTCCTGTTATGAAACGGGATTGACAGGTGATCGAATGGTGGCACCCTGACTGTGTCGACATTAGTTACCGGGTCGATCCCAACCTGCACAAAGACGGCCTAATCGGTGCAGATGAGACGGGCTGGGGTAATCACGCTCACGGCCCAATAATCATACTATTATAATTAATGTGCCGCAATTAAGGCGGTAATATAGGACGGCCGACAATCGAGCCGTGATTGTCGATTAAACGTTTTCGCAGCGAGGCGTCGCGTTTATCGGCGCGATGCCATGTCGCTCGTTCCACAGGCATGGTTGCTCGTTACACGGCTGTTGCATAATGATACCACATTTTTCCCTCGCAATTCTCAAGCAAATCCCGAAAACAAATCTCCAACATCAACAATGTAATTCAATCAACTTTCTAAAACAATTTATCTGAGATGTCTCGGCGTACTGTTTCCTAGACGAACGAGACATTCACCATGTTCTGCAAATTTTTGTGTAATCTTCTCGTTAACTCGGCAGATTATACAAGATGTGCATATTTTCTTTATATGCGAAACAATACAAACAGGAACATACTCGTGGAAATGTATATTAATTAATTAAAATGAAAATGATATTTCAGCTGCATTGAGAATATGCAAATTTTCCTTAAATATGAAACAATTCAAACAAGAACATACTCATCAAATTGTCTATTAATTAATAAAAATGAAAATGATATTTGAGCTGCATTGAAAATATGCAAATTTTGCTACATATGAAACGATACCAACAGGAACATGCTCGTCGAATTGTCTATTAATTAATACAAATAAAGAAGTATTTTTTGTCCTTTGGAAATATGTAAATTTTCTTTGAACATGTTCATGGAATCGTCTATAAACTAATTGAAATGCAAAATGTATTTAAACTGCATTGAAAAATTCAAGAATGAAACATTTTAAATGAAAGTAAATTGGTGCATTAATGAATTAAGTGGAGAATTTTAAAACATTCCAGAAGTTTTACATTCTTGCATTTTTAAAACAATATCACTTCATTAATCACATTCTTCTATTCATCATACTAAGCACAAAGTAAAACGATTTTGACGACGATGCAACATATCTTTTAATTTAATGCTGAATCTTATTTTATTTAAATAATTTTCCAAAGAGTATAAAGATATTTTTATGGTTTCTCGGAGAGTAAAAATAAAGTAGTTTAGCCATTGTTATTATTATTCCACGGTGACGTTGTGTTGACAGCGTGCAAAAAACTTTCATTCCTAAGTATGGTAAAATATTATGACACAAATTCGCCGTCGGTAAAATAACAGACCTGTGATATTAGAAGTCTCGTTAGGCAAACATTTGTCGCAGAAGACACGTTAACTTGGTTTAGCAGAGTGGAGAGGGTAACAGGTTCGCCGTCGAGCACCGTTTTACAAAAATCACAGGGTCTGTTTTCGAGACCGGGCGACCGTGAAACGCATTCAAATTACGCGCGCCGTGAAATCGCGCGTGAGCAAGCAACGTTCAAGCTTTCGAACATTTTCTCTCTCGAAAGCATTCGGAAAGTCCCGTTCCTCTTCGTGTTGTTTGGCGATTCCTTCGACGAATAGATCTCGCCGGAAACGTATTGTTTGTTTCAACGAAAGACCCGCACCAGACGTTTCCCTCTTCGCTCGATAAATTTTTCTAAATACCAACCGGAAGAAATACTTATCTACAAACCATTGACCCTCATACTAATCCTACCGAGCATAAAAAGTAACTGGACGTCTGTCACTCTATAAAAATGACGAGATACTTCAAAATCAGCCAGCTACAAATTCAATAATAATGACAAAATGGATTGGACATCTTAGTTAACCCTTTGCCATATTATGACGAGTCAAGTTCGCGATGCAGATTTTAAACAATGTTTTTAAAAAACTATTTCAGCATTGAAGTAAATGTAGCAATGTAAAAGTGCTGTCACTTTATAAAAATGACGAGATTTAGGTTGTCTAAAGTCTTTTAAATTTTTATTATAGTTTATGTACGATTTAAGAAATTTATTGAATCGTTTCTTGCAAAAGAATTAATTAGTACAGCAGGGTCACTATACTAAAAATTTTTCTATACTAACTTTCGTTGCTGTGTTGTACGATAAATCGTAAATATCAAATTTGTTTAACTTCTTTATCATAAATATACTGAAAACTATTTATTTGGTTGCCAAAGCAAATAGTCGTATGAACTTAGCACAGAGGAAAATTGTTTACTTGCCCAACAAATATCTCGTTAGTATTTTGTACTATTTATACAATTAAATGAGTTAAATTCCGCAATATCTCAATAAGTCAGCACGGCAGAGTATATATTCGCTCCATCAGAAATTAGTTTAATCTGTTCATTAAATAATAACTTCGAGCAAGCGAAGTGGTATTACCAAATCATACAATTCTGTAGATAACTGTTCCGTAGAGAATATAAACAGAAACGTTAATGTTATTAGATCAAGCATATCAAGCAGTGCTTGATAATCGCGAATTATTGTGGAGAAAATATTACTGTGAGACGAAAGAGTTACAGAAAATTTAATTTCACCATTTAACAATTCCATTGCATTGAAAACGACGTGACAACACTCTCAGATTGCTCTAATCTTTAATGTTTTATACAGTGTGTTCCAGTATTGATGTTATATTGACAATGTTAGTTGACAAATTTTTCATTCGAGGCGAGGTTTTCGAGAAAATTCACTTTGAAAATATATTTAGTTCGCGTATATCAGTTGGTATATCTAATTACAAGTAGTAAGTAGAATCAGTCGGACATGAACAGACGCTGAAATTTCAAACGCGACTTTCTCGAAAACATGCGATCAAATGAAGAAAATTTATTGCATACATACGACTTATTTTTTCATTTACTATCAATACTGGATCACTATGTACTTCACCCTATTTGATCACAAATACATAAAAATCCAGTATACTCATACCTACAAGAAATAATCTTTCATTAACAATTTTCATACATTGAAGAATTAAAATTAAAACTTTTCTGATTATATCCTTTCTCAACCAGCCAATTTCCTGACAAATTCACAACAACCCACAATGTATGTACTTACAACTGGAAGCAACAATCTCAACGTTGACTACAAAGCTCGCAGAGGTTAAATAAAAATGCACCCCGTATTAATTTTCACTCATTGGAGAAGATCTAATAATAAAATTCCCAGATTTCCCTAATCTTTTACCATTTCATATTTCACCCAGCCAATTTCCCGATAAATTCATAAAAATCCACAGTCCGCTGATAACAAAAAGGAACAGCTGAAATGACGTGCATTAAGCTCGCAGGACGTTCCTATAAAATCGCAAGGGTTTTTTTCTAATTAAGGTACTTAAGGAGAGGAAACCGAAACGGTTTAATCCGAAGGGATAAAATCTTTAAAACGCTAGTAAGTAACGCACGATAAAACGGCGAAGGGGTTGGGGATGGTGGTGGTGGTGCGGGGGTGGAATAAATTGGATTACAAGTCTCTCGACGAACGGCCGCGACAAAAAAAAAAGGTACAAAGGAGACTGGAAGGTAAATAATGGCACGTGAAAAAAAAGGAGGAGCGGAATACGAAATACCGGAAACGGGAGACGGCCGAGCGCATGTACACGTACGTTTAAACAAGGGTGGAAACGCGAGGGCGATGGGAAACACACCGGCGCGGCGCACACATTGAAAAAGAATAACCGTAACGAACTTCATGCAATAAGAATCGCAAGTAACGGGCTCACCGGTATTATTTCGGTAGCGAAGTCAATTTGCAATCAGCGGTGCAGCCGTTCTCTCCTCGTTTCCGGCAGAACGAGTATAGTCCGTATTTACTATAATGCGATAAGAGGCGAGCGGTATCGTACATTTAAACGAGATCGGCCCGTGTTCCCCCATCCTCTGCTCCTTCCTTTTTCAACATTTTTATTTTTCTTCTCTCGGCCGCCCCTTTTTTGTCATCCCTTTGCCCATCCTTTTCTCGAACTTCTTGATTCGCGATTCTGTTTTATCGACCGATTTCTCAGATGCGAGCTGCGATTTCCCTGCGACGCCGGCGAATTTACAAGGCGAGACTGTAGTTTCGTAAAACTGATATTTTTCTTAAGACGTTTCGCACGTATTTTAATTGGAATACGGTTACCATTAATTTTTAGCAGTCACTAGAATTTTTTGACAATTGTATGTAAATTAATTCATTTTTATAAAATTGATATTTTTCTTAAGACGATTTGTACGTATTTTCATTGAAATACTGTTACTACTGATTTTTAATACTTGTAAGAATTTTGTGACATGTAAATTAATTTATTTTTATAAAACTGGTATTTTTCTTAAAACATCTGGCACGTATTTTACTTAGAATATTATTGCTATGTATTTTTAACACTCGCAAGAATTTATTGACTAATATATATAAATTAATTTATTTTTATAAAACTGATATTTTTCGTAAGACGTCCCACGCGTATTTGAATTGGAATACTGTTACTACTGATTTTTAATATTTGCAAGAATTTTGTGACACGTAAATTAATTTGTTTTTATAAAACTGATATATTTCCTGACACGTTTCACACATATTCCATTTATAATATTGTTGCTATTGATTTTAACATTCGCTAGAATTTTCTGACTAGCACGTTAAACTGCACAAAACTTAAATAATAATGCACTCTCTGGCTACTCTTAGGTACGCACAACCATCTTCAAATCCTATACGAAAGTACATATTTTTTTAAAACTGTGAGAAAACATAAAAATTCTTCTAGTTCAAACACATTTTCTATAATTCTACTTCGAGAAGCTCTACTGCTTTTAAAGATTGTTCATGTGAAAGAACAGACTCTATTAAAATGTAGTGCAGTTCGTCGGGAATATTTTCACAGTAAGAGAACACAGTTTGCAAAAGAGTATATTTAAATGTAAATGCCCGTTCGCTCGACGGATAATATTTTATTGAATATACTCCGTATTTTAGGAGTACCAGAAAATTGTAGAATGCAAAATGCTGACATCGTAGATCAGGATACGAAATCGAACGTTTGCCATAGAACTCTTGGAATCTAGGACATAATGTCGCTCCGAAAGGAAAATATTCTGCTCGTATTTCCTTCATCCGCTCGAGGAACTCTTATAGGATGACTAAGCACGAGTTACACTTCGAACAGGATCCATGTATATGTATCGAAAGAGCGTAGAATCTATTTGATGGAAGGTTTTTCAGATGGGAAAAGAGAGCTCATTAAAACATTCGCTGACCCAGAATTATTTATCTTGCGCAGCGTTACTGCAAGATATTCTCGGATTGACAGAGAAAAATCAAGGATAAATAAAAATTAGGTTATCTTTACGAGAGAATTTAATTCCCTTTGTAATCGCAAGAGAAAAACATTTCCTCTAACCGGATTTCCCCGTTACTTAATGCTCATTCTCGAAACGGCAACGAATGGTTGTTTCCGGTAGAAATGCGATACGAACATTGTTCCGTGCCAGACTTTGCAATTCTTCTGCTTCTTAAACGGTGTAATAAAATGACGCTGATAATTTTTCCGTCTCCGTTAGGTGTAATTCGATTAGTCCGATGCGTTGTTTCCCCTATTTTGCTTCACAGTTCCAGCGAATAAATTCCGTTGTGTTTCGAAGTCCGCGTCCAGACGAGATACAGTGAATCACTTTAATATTCGGACACTATACAATTTTCACTTTGGTTCTAGTTAATAAAAGCATAATTTTTATTTATATAATTACTAACGTTTACTAAGTATTCTATGTTAAACGAAACAATGTCTAGTTTTAACGTGACAATAATAATCGGACACCTCGGAATGTAACAATTTGCGTGAACTAGTGTGATGTTTAATGTTTACAAACATTACAGTATGTGTAAACTATCTCGAGTCTCAGAAAATCAGTTGTGTTTAGATATTCACTAAGTTCACTGGTAATAATCGGACGTAAGAGAACCACTTCATACAATATTAGCCAACTTGTCATTTTTCACAATGCAAAAGGTGAATCGTAAAGGAAAATTGCAGCAATGCTTAAAATTAGTAAAAGTACAGTGTGAGATATTATTAAAAGATTTAAGTACGAAGACCGAATAAAATCTATTCCACACTGTTCCTACACTATATTGAATTACTTTTCGTTTGTAAAAATTAGTACAAAAACTATCAGTTTTTAAAAGTGTCCGAATATTATTGTAACGTTAAAATCAAACATTGTTTCGTTTAAAATAGAATATTTAATAAACGCTAGTAATTATTTAAATAAAATTTACACTTTTATTAACTAGACATTATGTAGGAATGTAATTTACAATTAATTTTTTTATCCTTCATCGTGAACAAAATTACAATGGGACAAAGTAAAAATTTTATAGTGTCCGAATATTAAAGTTACTCACTGTATATCTTGTAACGGGAACGAAAGGAAAACGGAGAGTTTACGATGTCCGAAGATATAAAACGGCCGAGTTTTTATTCGTTCGAATATATAAGGGTTAATTTTGTACTAGAATATGTTCAGCACGTTCTTCTTTATCATAGTTGGCCAACCACAATCGATCGAAAGGAGCCGAGAGAGAGGTTCGCCGGCTCGTTCAGAGATGCTTATGAAAAAATGTGGGATCGTAAACCGCAGAAGTGGACCGAAACAGCCTCCGAAAATAAATCGGCAGTATAGGAAACGATGCTTAGAAATGGCCGCATGCATGCCAAATATAACCGACATGCCGTGAGCGTGTCCGCTTAACAAGGCTGAAAATACGAGTGGCGACTATAAAGGGAAAACGGGAATGTAAAGTAGCGAGAGGTAAAAAGAGTCAGACGCTCGTCTTCTCAAATATTTGAATTCATAAATGCGGGACCGCTTAACTGTTTCCATCAAAAGGAAAGGCTCTGATCTTTAATTAGATAAAATGCCCCGTCTTTATTCAATTCCAACTGCCGCCGTAAAGTGGCTGTTTAGATTATATGCCAGTCGCGGATGTTCATAAACCGTTGAATATTTACGCGCGCTTACAATAAAAAGAGATTGCCCGTGTCCCGGCCACTTGGGCAAATTTTGATGTCGCCGCGAGATATTTGTTGTCACTCGTTTGACTGAAAAAGAAATTCTTTGCAAATTGTGGATTTTGGGAGCAAAGTGGCCGGGCGAAACGCAAAACAGCATCCACGTCAAAATGATACAAGGATATTGTCGCGGTATTATTAGACCGTAGACTTTCATGCGAAATTAAAATTTTCTGCATTCGCTGCGAGAAGAAGAGAACGCGGACGCGAAGGCATTTCTACTCGAGATCGTGATACTGAAAATGATAAGACGATCTTTAGTTTCTCTGGCGATTGCATTATTTTAAATTTGGAGATATTAATTTTTCTTATAATTGTATTAGTTTAGTTGCACGCGTGCCTGTACCTTCTCTCAATAATTTTATTCGGTTTTATGATACTCCATTTTCATTTATTCAACGTTAACATTCGTGCAATGCTGAGCAACGTTTTTACAGTTTTATATTTCACTTGTTAATGTGCCATGGATGCATGATATTCGTAGTCTCATGACGCTACTTTTAAATTTGTGCTGAAGCTCACTTTCATTTTACACACCACACCATGTTTTTGTGCAAATGCATAACATCTACAGTGTAATAATGACGCTATTAAAGAATATTATGTAAAGTGTTCTACATTTCACACATTAGACAATGTTTAAATGCAAGTATAGAATATCTGTAGTTTAGTAACGCTGCTGTTTTAAAATTTCTTTCGATAACGATTTACATTTTACACATCGCACGATGTTTTTACGGAAATGCATAGAATTTGCAGTCTAATAACGACGCCATCCCGAAGTTTATTCTAAAAACGACTTACATTTTACATATCACAACATGTTTTTGTGCAGATGCATAAATGCCATAATGTCATAATGGCGGTATTCAAAAATGTTCTTTAAAATGTTGTGCATTTTACACATTTGACAATGTTCAAATGCAAGTATAGAATATCTGTAGTTTAATAACCATGTTGTTCTAAAATTTCTTCTGAAAACCATTTACATTCTACAACTTACACCATGTTTTGTATAATACAAATTCATAAAATCGACAGTGTAACAATGACGTTATTCGACAATATTATCTAAAGTGTTCTACACTTCATACATCAGACAATGTTTAAATGCAAACGCATACAATCTGCAGTCCAACAAAATTCCCCTGAAATTCATCATCGCCGTTCTACATTTCGCGCACCCGCGTTACGGTTTCCGTGCAAAAATGCGCAAAATCTTTCAAGCTTAGCAAACAAGAAAAAAGGGTGGCAAAAAAGGCACCGTTTGAAAACTAGGAAGGCAATTTTGCAGATTCGGCTGGCGAATCCGTATCGGCAGCGACAGGAATCCGTCAAAGAATGATAATTCGCGGCGGTATGCTGAGAGCGGCTTAACATGAAAATCATGCACACAGGACTGCGCGATGCACGAAACTTATAACGCGAAATTATTTTCGTGCGCCCGCTCTCGGGACGGGACTTTAATTTGCGATAGAAGCGGACCGCTGTCAAAGGGATGCCGTGCGGTTCCAACCCCCTACACACCCCCACTCTGAACACCCCTATCTCTCTCTCATCCCCCCTCTCTCTCACTCTCTCTCTCTCTCTCAGTCGCCCCTCCACTCGGCCATCAGACAGCCGATTTAATTAATGTTCCGTCCGTAGGTATAGTGCGCCGCGGAACCCCCGGTGAAACATCATTCCTCGCAGCTGTTGGTCAAGGGAAAGTAGTCCCGGCGAATATGCGTGCGCGGATGAAATTGCGTTCACTCGGGAATTGCGTTTTTACAACGCCATAATGAGAGGTTCCCGCGCGAGGGATTGGACCCGGATTTTTGTACGGTCTTTGTGCCCCGTTATTTGGAAATATGTTTTTCCCATCGGCGAAAGCCCGCACGGAGAATTGCAAGTTTTAGCAGGGACACGGCTTCCTGAGGCTGATCGTCTGGCCTCGTCGAGACATTCCTAAATCAACGCTAAATATACTGGTTATTAACCCTTACAACTTATTATACAATAACAGTGACTAGACTTTCTTTGTCATCTGCAGAACGACAGAAAGAAAAGACAAATTTGTAGTTTCTGCGTGCCTAGCTATTCCCAATGACCGTATACGATCAACAATTAACACTTTAACTGCCTAAACAATAACAAAATATTCCGCAAAATTAGAGTAATTTATTTAGCGAATCAACAATTGAAAATTTAAAATGTATGACATTATTCTTTAACCTTTTCGTATTCTCTAGATTTTAACTAAATTTTGTGCAACGAATATATTAATGTACAAATTTATTTTTAAACATGAACAAGTAATTCTGTCACCCAAATGTGGGTGAAATGGCAATCAAAGTGTAAATGCAGTTCTAAAATATTTGAACGTTCGAAAAAATCTGAAATTAATTACTCAAAGATTCCACAAATTCAAAGTAATATATTTGGTGAAGTAACAATTGAAAATTTAAAATGTTTGACATTATTCTTTAACCTTCTCGTATTCTCCAAATTTCAATTCAGTTCAACAAATATGTTAATGTATAAATTTATTTTTAAATATGGACAAGTAACTCCGTCACCCACATACGAGTGACATGGCTGTCAAAGTGTTAAATAAAATGTTATTTCTGTTTAAAGAAAATTGAGGAAATATATGTTTTGAAGATTCAGGTTGAAATCTTGATCACGAGTCTGACTCGTTGTAGGGCAAGGGGTTTAACCCCTTGGTATATTATTAACTGACATGTATATATAAAAATTAAATGAATTTTATAAAAATGAGAAGATACTTAAAAATTAACGAACTACAGTTTCAATAATAATTATTAACAAATCGATTGTGCATCTCAATTAACCCCTTGCCATATTATGAAGAGACAGACTCGCGTCCAAGATGTTAAATAGAGTCTAACAATTTATTAATAAATAATTAACATATTTAGGCATCGAAGTAAATGTAAACGTGTAACAAATATGAATTGTGTTTTCTCTTCCGTAACATTTTTAGCGATAAAGATATTATAATAACTTTAGTGACAAAAAGAATGGTACGATTAAAATTGGCTAGCGTGTACCTTCTCGTAAAAATGACAAAATTTAATTTATCCGGATCGTTTGCGATTTTTATCATTATATATGATCGAATAAAGAAATGTATTGAACCGATTCCTGTGAAGGCAATTATATAACTTCAATAATTGTAAAATTAAAAATATGAGATGTGTCATTTGACCCGCTGTCGCGGGTTTAATGTTAATCACTAATTATTTAAACCATAGTACGATGTGCGACGAACAAAATTGTTTGATACTTCTTTTTATTATATTCATTTCATTTTGTCTCTTTTTATGGTTCTCGGGAATATTGGGTTCGTCGAGAGACATTTTCTAGCTTCGGATTATTCGAAACTAATTACTATAATGTGAAATTTCGCCGTTAGTACAAATATTACTTCGTGAAAGCAGCGAGGAACTGATAGATTTCTACATGTGTTGGAAAACACAGGAAGTCCTTTAAAATTTTTTTTAGTGTTCCAATCATTGATTAAAAGATTAAAAAGATATTACATCACACCTCAATCCTGACATTCGTTACAAGTTATTCGATTTGAAACTGCATCTGCTCTTGCAAATGAATAAATAAAAATCGAGCATCAAAGTCGCTGTACAATTTTCCAAATTTGTTTACGGAAAATCAGAACTATAACTTTTTAATCCACATTTAATAATCCTCAAAAATTGCCAGATTCATCTTCAAATTTTGCGAAAAAGATTTAACTAATCAGCGACAAACGACAATTCGTTCTCGTTTCCTAATTAGATGAACGAAAAAATCGCGTGTAACAGCGTAGTCTGTACAATTAACAAAATTTAAGGATCGCAGATGGGAATTAGAATTTTTCAATTCACATTTAATGATGCTCAGAAACTGTCGCGTTGCTAGGAAAGTTTTGCGACGTAGATTTAACTAATCAGTGACGGGCGGCAATTTATTCTCATTTCCGCGGTGCTTCCTAATTCGGTGGAATGAACGAAAGACTTGGAAACAGTTACTTAACCGGGTGTGTAGGGGCTAATTAGAGTTAGAGGTCCGTGTACAGGCGCAGAAGCACCGAGTCACGGATCAAGCCTTTATCGTCGAGCGACGGGGAACAGCAAAGGGAGGACAGTAAGGGATGCGTGGCTCTACGAGGGCTTGAGTGGACAATTTGTCTGAGGTCGCTCATTCGTTTTCCCCGAGTAACAACACCGCCAGAAGACAGCCCGTGCTCAACGAATCGGACAACGCTGGCCCGACACTCGTACGAAATTTATGAAAGATGTTACGAACGTCTAGGAACATCGTCCTGTGCTTACATTTGTCTGAACTCCCACAAAACGTGACGTCCAAATATCCAAATAAATGTTCATGCTGCCGTATAATTATAGCGAGCACAACAACACTAACGGTTAGAGGCATTTATATAGATTTATGATTTTACATCGAAATAGTTCATCGTTGAACGTGTAATACTACGAAATTTATGAAACGTCATATGGACGTCTAGGAATATCACTGGCTACTTATAGTTGTCTTTGACTTCGCATAGAACGTGAAATCTAAATATTCATGCTACGGTATAATTATAGCGAGTACGATAACAACTCTAATAATTACAGCCATTTATATAGATTCACCATTTTGCATCGAAACAATCAATCGTTGATCTTTGTATGAAATTTATGAAATATGATATGAACGTCTAGGAATATCATTCTCTACTTTCGTTTGTCTCTGATTTCGCACAAAACGTCACGTCCAAATATTCAGATAACTGTTCATGCTGCTTTATAATTATAGTAAGCACAATAAGAACTCTAATGATTAGAGGCATTTATATAGATTCACGATTTTAAATCGAAACAGTCAATCGTTGATCGTATTTTTGAGATATCTAGGAAACCATACGTCGAAAAAATTTGAATTCTTTTTAAAATGTGTGTTTTTCAATGGGAAATCTAGTCGCGTAAGAAAATGTTAACAAAAGTTTTTTTGTTTAAACAATAAAGCTATAAGCTCCCATAAGTTTAATCAAAGTCGGATTTTCGCATCTGAATATGTTTCCCTTGTTAGTATTAACCCTTAGCACTCCAATGGCTCCTCTGAGGCGACACTGAAAATTGTCAGACTACTATTCAAAACAATTTGTACATTACAAGTGTTTGTAATTACGAAGTTAGTAAAAATTGAAGTGTTGCTGTACGATTAACGGTAACAAATTTTATATGCACGAAAGGAATAATTCTAGGACAGAAAAATGTTTCGAGTTAAGAATTAAAATTGCATGGAGTGCAAAGGGTAAACATCCGCCGAATATTGCCGCGAACGCAAAAATCGTTCGAAATAAATTCCTTAAAAATGTGTAAAATGCCTAACGATGCAGTCGAGGCCAAACACTATGGATGAGAATAATCCTGGGGAATTGATTTAAGGAGGATCGAAGGCGGGAGAGGATTTCAGAGGTTCCCGGCTGGGGAACTTTTCGCAGCGAATACTTTAGCCGGGCCCGTGGGTAGCTAAACTCGTTCGGCGTTACGACGTAATGGACGCATTCAGCTAAAAGCGTGATTTTGCCGGTCAACGGAAAGTTATAGTCCGTAATTGAAGGCATGGTAACAAGAGTTACGGTGGCGGGCTCAGCCTCGGGAACGTTTACGAAAACTACGGCCGCGTAACTCACGGCGAAGAGTGCTGTGAAGCAAGCAAGTGGCGGGGTTTAAATTCGAATTAGCCTACAGGCGAGAAATCCCGCCAGCCCCATGGACAAAGCTACCCACGGTATTAAGCCATTAGACCGTAACGAGAGTTGATTAAGTGTGCTGCTACCGGTGCCTGGGTTGCGGACGACCGAGACACTGGCCGCGACACGCGAAAAAAATCTAAAAAAGAAAAATTAAAAAATACCAAAAAAGGAACGAAACCATGCAGGACACGCTGGGCTGCGAATTGTCGGAGAAAAATTGAGAAATGGATCGACCCATGGTATTTCCACTCGCCCGAAACCCGTATCAATTGTGGCCACCATGAAATCTCAACCGTGATTTCCGTTATGAACCTTTACGGCCCGTTTTTCACTGTGCAAATTTCTCACTAACTCTACCCTCGCGATTAACCCCTTGCGCTGTAACAACGGCTCAGACATGTGAAGAATATTTTGAACAGAATGATTTAGATATTTCCGCATGAACATTTATCTGAATATTTTGACGTCACGTTTTGTGCGAAGTCAGAGACCAATGTAAGCACAGGACGATGTTCCTAAACATCCATATCATATTTCATAAATTTCGTACTTAAGCTCTTTACTTCGTAAAGTACTATACTTAAATGGGGCTACCTGAAAAACTTGTAATGGAAACAAAATTGGTTTTACCATTGCATTAATTGTTATATCAATTTTTTAATCAATGAATATAAAGTATCGTAGCGAATGATCAAGCATAGAACGAAGCACCAGATAATATATAATTTATTTTGTATATTTCGAGTATGCCAGCTTGTTTCTGTGTTTAGAATTTTGGTAGACGAACATCTTGCCGAAAACAATCGCGCGAAACCGATTACAGAAGATCAAAAGAAAGCACTTTCAATTAGACAGTGAAATTCCGCGATTGAGCGTAGAGTTCGGTTAGAAAAATCGCCGGCTGAAGTCAAAATGGTAGTTGAATTCGTTTGAGGGCGCGGATAATGAAGTTCAATATCCTTTGGTTCGGGGCGTACAATGAATTCAAGAACTTTTGAAAATTTTATGAAAACTCTTATAAAGTGCCTTCATATTTACGGAAGTGCGCGTTTCTGGCGCAATCGGCCGTCCCGCTCGGATTTTTCGACCGCTTTTACCCGATGGGAAAGTTTTCAGAGATTAATCCCGCTATCTGGCGATCCGCATTCAGTTTGAGGTAGTAATAAAATCCGAACCATTATGCGAAACTCGTCAGAGAAATGTTAACTCTTTGCACTCAAAGCTGTTTTAACTCCATTACCAAGACATCGCTTCTGACCTAGAATACTCCCACACGATCTATTTCCCATTACGCTTGTAACGATTATTACTATCACTCTTGCTTAAAACCATTAGATTTTCATCGATTACTTAGACAGGAACCATAGCGACATAAAAATCGTTTTAACGATGACATCGAATGATGAGAAAACTTATCGTCATCTACTGTACTATTTTTCTACGTATGAAATGTTCCATTTTTAACAGTCGTCTTAAACAAACCTAATTTCTTTCGGAATAAATATATTGGTCAAAGCAAGCATCGTTGTAGTCAATTTATTCTGTCAATGAATTTCAAATATATTATGGTTTATTTTTAAGATAGAGGAAATTGAACCTTTAACATTTTGTTTACCATCATTGAATCGTTGATGGATCACCACATTTTTACTAAAATTTGTGTAATGTTATCGTGTTGTTTTTTTAGGACAAATGCATTAATTTAAAAATGAGATTAGACATCTCAATTAAAATAGGATCTGCAGAGCCACTTTTGAGCCTCAGACTAATATAATAATTTTAATTTCATTAAAATTATTTACTGCTTTAATTATTCTTCTTTCTCTATTCTAAATATCGTTGACGAATTAATAATACAAACAAGTATGATAAATCTGCTAAGTTTTCCAGGTTCATTCTCGCACACACTATGTATCCTCTCATTATGATTTTCTTGTTTCGGCATATTCTTACGATTCTTCTTTTTACTCTGATTCTCGGACACGTATCGCATAAACACAGCATATTATTGACTAAATAGGACAACTGCATGTTACAACATTCACACAATTAATTATCTGACATCGCTGTAGGACTCTCATTTATTAAATTCATCTATACTCAGGCATAAAATAATTATTAAGGTAAGCACGTCGATAAATCAAACAACGTGAACTATTCTAACGCTATAGTGTCGCTTATAACTAAAGTTAAGAAAGACAGAAAATAAACCGGTTGACTGTAATAATATTTCTCGTTCGACGCGCTGTATATCGTTTGCATTCGAAAGTCGGACGTTTCGTATGCAGCAACCTGAAACGAAAATGCAACAGAAACTGTGAATCAACGCAACGTCCCGGTGTTCCCATAATTTCCCGTTATTGTTCTACGTATCGATGTATCGAAAGACTGGAGGCGGTCGGAGCTATCGTTTCCAAAGGAAAATAAAGTTTCGTTTCATGAAAGTTGATCAAAGCGATCTTCTGTCTCAGAGGAACCGTCCCGATCCCAGAATTCTTTGTACGGATAATTCCCTCAAAGGGGGACGATATTAAACAACATTATTCGAGAAAACTCCGCGTCCGGCATTCTGATGGAATTAATTATTCTTGTTTAACGTATAAATCGATACCCGCTTTCGATCTGATTCGCGAGCACGCGCACCACCGCCGACTATGTTGTCCGATGCATCAAAATAAGCAGATCAAGGATTACATGTAATTATCCTCCGACTGTTCCGATGATCTGCACTCGGTTTCACACCTATGCGAAACAACCGGTTATGATAGATTCTAAACAAGAATCTCCGGCACGAATGGATTCAATAAACATCAGACTGTTGATGCAACGGCTCTCAAAACACTTCGTGTGTCTGGCTGAATCGCGGGCTTTTTCGAACTTCGATAAACGATTTCGAACGATTTGTCAATTTTTTTAACGACTTCGTGCAATTTTAACCCTTTGCACTCCAAGGAATTTTAACACTTCACCGATCGTCTGTCATTTTATAAAAATGAGAAGATAAAAATCAACCAACTACAGTTTCAATTATAATTATTAACAAATCGATTGTGCATCTCAATTAACCCCTTGCCATATTATGAAGAGCCAAATTTTAAACAAGATTTTAAATAATGTCTGACAAATATAAATGTTATGCCTTTTTTTTAAGAAGAAATCAAATTTTATTGTAATCAATATTCCAGTACTGAAGTAAATGTTGCAATATAAAAGATACAAACTGACTTGTCTATTTTGTAACATTTTTAGCGACGAAGATGTTACAATAACTTTAGTTACAAAGCAAATGATATAGCAAGGTGTTAACACGTTGAATGCTACGTCAGTCGCTGGGAAGTGGCGGTATCAAATTTACAAATTAATATGTTATAAATAATTCATATAATATTAAGAAATATTCGCTCTATTTCAATAAATTCGATTAAAACAGAAAAGCACAAATGGGCTTAGCGATTTGTATAATAGAATAATGCATAGTTGCATTATTTCCGTTTAAAGGTAAATAAAATGCGACGCGAAAGCTAAGCAAAATGGCTGCGCATTCAACGTGTGAATCTCGAACTCGTAGAATGTCCAAAAAGGCCGAGTACCAACCAGAAATAAATGAAGTTTCATCGCATCGCAATAATCAATCTGACAGCATTATTTCTCGATAAAACTTCCACCTGGCCACAAAATTTACTACCACGGAATTGATTCCCACGCGAAATGAAATTGCGATCGACTCGAAAGATCCCTACAAAGTACGCGCGCGGCACATACCGAAAGCGACATCATTTCACGAAACGAGGACCGAGCTCGAACGCCCGCCGACGCGTGCAAATTGCCCTAACGCCTGCAGGATCGTGGCGGTTGGTGGCGGGATCCTCATTTCAGACCCCTGTCGATCCGGCATTTTCGGGTTACCGGCGTGATCCCATCGCAAGAAGGATGATCCGCTAAACTCAGTGACCGGTGGTAGTCCGCGCGTGCAAACTCGGTGCGGGAACGATCTGATGATCAACCGCAGGCCGTAACGGACACTGTAAACCCAGTGAATGATTTTCGTGGGGTGGGATCGATCGACGAGGCTCCATTAGCCGATATATCCCGGGGTATCCTGCAGGAGCGGCGGTAGGCCTGTGTTACCTGTCCGGTCTCGTCCCAAAGGTGAGTATCGGTACCCGGTGGCTGGTGTGCGGCAATATCGCGGCACACACGCCGGGGAAAATATGTATCGCGGCCGGCTCATCTGTTTTAGCCGGTAGGCATGATGCAGGCAACATGTGCGCGCCCGCAGCGAACGCACTATGGCCGTGTGTACGGCCTGGTGATTACAGCGGCGCGCCCCGGGTCATAACCGGTCCCGAACCAGTCCCGCGGGACGGGACGTACGGTAAATATGGGACGAGGGTGCCAACCGCGCTGAAACGGCCTCCCACTCCTCGCAAAACGCTCGTACGACCCAGCCGCGCTCGTGCAGGCTCGGGAAACCTCGTGCGATCTCGTATAACGTCGCGTGAGCTCGTGTGAGCTCGCGTGGGCTCGCGTGAGTCACGAGAACAGCTCGCGTGAACTCGTGAAACCTCGTGCACGCTCGTGCTCGCTCGTGCTCGCTTGTACGAACTGGTGGGAGTTAATCCGAGCTTGTACGAGTCTGTCCGAACTGGTGCGAGCTTGTGCGAGTCTGTGAAAGCTCACGAGAACCCGCACCGGCTCCCATCTCGCGTGAATGCCGTGTCAAAGTGAAACGCGTCCTCCATCCACGAGGGGAGCTGATTTTAACGCCGGACCACCCGGAATCGTTTACTGTAGTTTGATGGACTATTCTGTGTGGACATTGCGGGCACGAGCTTGTCGCTCCGCGATTCCTGTTCGCTGCGGTCAATGTTTCCAACACCGACCTGCTCTTGTTTCGATGCTAATCGGCGGTTTTTTTCCCCGGGTGCTTGTTGACGATTTTCGGGACTTTAGTGGGCGGTCGTGGATATTGCGGTGGGTTCATATGTGGACGCTTTGTACGGCCAGCCGATGTAGGTTTTAATTTTTAATTGAACGTTAGAGTCGCTTGTTATCGCATAATTATTTGGATGTATTGCACTTGGTAATTGTATGGCGAATTGACAGATTTTGGACGTCCCAATAATGATGTCAATTTTAATGCTAAACGTACAATTAAAATTTTCAGGTGTACATTGTCATCTAAAAATGTCAGGATTTTATTTTTTTTGATTATCTGCGATTTTTATTACAAAGTATAATATATTGGACAAAGAGATCCATCGAATCGATTTCTATGGAGACAATATTATAACTTCAATAATTGTAAAGTAAAGTTTCTGAAAAAGCTCATTCGACTTGCTGTCGAAAGTTTAGTGTTAAACAAATCGTTTCATTCGTCATCGATTGATATAAAACATTTGAAATTATACGTACTAATATTTGATATAGAAATTGAAGGATTTGTTATCAATCACTTGACATACTTTTATTTTACGAAGGTAATAGTAAGTTATAATTGTGTACTACAGAGAAAAATGCGAATTGTAGAAAGTTAGATGAGCTGATCTGCATACTGTACGATACTTGCCAAAAAATTTATTATTACAAGGATGTATTTTATAAAATCATCTTCCCTCAATCCTGTAGTAAACTAATTCGTCTGCTACCTAAAAGGTACCCTGGCAGATGACCACTGCAGTCGCGCCTAAGTGCAATTAATTCAGTCAAAGATGGTCGTTCAACACGTTTCAAAAACTCGAAAAAAAAGATTCCCCTAAAAGAGAATAATATTTTTTCGTATGTAAGCTGCAGCGTGGACCTGCGAACGAAACAGAAAATCATATGAATTTTTTGACGTTCTATGACAACGAATCGGCCGGGTTACTCTATCGGAAGTTCACCGTGATATCGCACAAAAGAGGGGTTGTTTGTTCGACTGTAATTAACGACGTGGAACGCTGGGCGATTCGATTCCTTTGAATGACTGGCGGACACTGACGTAGGATCGGAGGAATTGGAGGAAAAGGGATGAAGTTCGCGAGCGGAAGGGTCCTTTTTACATGCAGCTCGTTATTTTCGGATTAATCTGCTCGTTGCTCGGTGGAATTCGAACGGGGGTGAGATAGAAAGAGACAGACAGAGAGGCAGAAAGAGAGAGAAAGAGAGAGAGGGGGGGGGGAGCAAAAGGGATGGAGGGAAAGAGAGAGAAGGGGTGGAAAAGGGACAAAATTTGTTTCAGCGTGATGTGAAACAGGTCGAAGCGAAATGGAGGAAGGCTGAGGCAGGGGAAAAACACGGATTCAGCCGCGTGTATAAATTTTAATTTACGGCGTGATGCTCAGAAAAATGTTTCGAGCTAATTTCACGTCAGGCTTCCCCTTACTCGCTGATCCCCCACGGCCAAACCTGTTCCATGCGATTACATATTTTTCGTTTTAGTATGTCCGCCTACTGTCTTTACTATCGTCGTATCTAATCACTACATCGCTGTTCGTGTATTCGCCGCATGTGGATGAAATACTGGAATGCATTTGTATTATGAAAATATAATCACAATCTTGGTTTAGGCTTTCGGAAAGCAGAAAATGTGTTGGGGACTATTTTAAATGGACATTTAATCATGTTACGTTCGCAATCTGTAAACGAATTCGACTTTCTTGGGTATTCGATTCTTCCATTATTGAAATTATAAAATTGCCTCCATAGGAAATGATTCAATACACTTCTTTATTCAATTATATACTGTTATAAATATCGTAGAAGATCTAGATAAATTATATCTTGTCATTTTTACAAGACAATATTATATTAGCTAATTTTAATGCTTAATAAATGCAGTATGAACCCTTCGCAGTCCAATGACGTTTCGGGGGTGGCACTAAAAATTGCTATACTATAATAGTAATAAACCTTTCGTGGACGAAAGGAAAATGGAACTATTCTATGTCAAAGAACGTCTCCATTTTCTCCATTTAGTAACTTCAGTTACTAATATTGAAAAAATGAATGACACTGGCGAATGCATTTTTTAAACTAAGAAAACATAAAACCGGTTACGTCATTCTAAAATGTACACACAGATATTTTATATTTTCCGATACTGTTAATTAATAAATACGACGCGAGTCGATGGAATGAAAAATATACCCGAACGGTTGAATTCCGGATAACTCACGCATCGTTCTGCGCAAATGATTATTTTTCAACGCAGTTCAAATGTCGACGAGTCTAAATCAAGCAGTGGGCGTCGTTCGACAACGAGCATGCGAAGAATGCTGTGAATCTAATATTAGTGGACGTCATTTACACGGGAGAGTCAAACACCGCGTGACATATTCGCTTCGACCTAACATACTATTACAATTTACTCTAACATTAACGTTGCTGTTACAATTCCTCAGACAAATAAATGCGTCAGAAGTATGTAAAATATTGCGAGAGCATCATGTTCTACTGTCGATCGCAAAATATAGAATAAAGACAAATGTTGACTGTACTTGAATCTCTTCGAATGTGTCAGTATTTAAAAAAAAAACCACTAATCTTTAAAAGTATCCTGAACATATTAGTATTTTTAATCCCCAAATGGTATTTTCTACGATTTCAAAAATATAATTTGCAATTCTTAGAACAATGGATTCGTTTACCATTTTCTCAAAATATATGTTTAATACTAGCTTTGTAGAGCACTTACAATTTATAGCAAATCTTTATGGTATATATTCAAAGAAACAAATTTGTAAAACTCAACAATCATAAATTGATAGCTGTTCTCATTTCATTGATGCGACTGAAACGCATCTCAACGTCAACGATCACGAAAGAAGCACTAAAAAGACGATTTTTAAATTTTAAATAAAAACATACTTGCACCCCGGACGTCCAAGGATCAACCCTTTGCACTCGAAGCAACATTTAAATCCAAAAAGTTTCCGCATTGTGCCTACTAATTTGCAGAATAAAAACGAATTCAATAATAGAAAGTATTCATTTGAAAAATGCTATGGTAAATTTTTCGCCTCGGAGTCATCATTCGTGGGCGAAGAATTAAATGGGGAAAAAAGCAGGAAAAACAGTGAAGGAAATTTTTGGGTGCCGTCCCAGGGCAGGGAAAATAAGATCTAAGAACGCGTATACAAATCACCGGTACGCAGATTTATTGCAGCTGCGAAAGTGGCCTTTTACGCGTCGCAATGGCGGCGTGAAACCGCAGCGACCACACGTGAAGAACGATCCGCGATCGGACCGGGCCATTTTCGACCGGCGACTCGCGAACAATGGCCGAACACCATGCATTCTACTCGAATACACTGGGGTTTAATTTCATGTAAACTCGTTCCCGGCGAGTTGCGATTTATTGCACGATAAATCTCGAAGCTGCTGGCCCCGCTGCTTCGAGCCCAGTGGACTTAGAAACAGAAGCGGCCGGCATTGTTTGCTCGCGAAATCGCATTACGTCGAAACTTGCGCAACTTTTCATTCGTTAACTGATCACCTTCCGCTGTTTGTCGTTCGTGATCCTCGGCCCGGCGAATTTTTGAACTCCTTAATTGTTCGATGCTGTCCCGACGATTCCCTCTGCACTGTAGCAATTTTCACCGTGCTTGCAGTTTCTATTTTTGTTCCTAGGCGAATTGGGCTCCGAAGGTTCTGCGACGAAAACTCTTCGGTACACTGCTAGACGAGCGGCGACTCTCATTAATGTTCTTAAAACGACGACTTTTTTTCATTTTCCTACGAGCTGGATTTCTTTTAGAAGTTAGAAACAAATTTTTTAGAAAATCGCAAGTGGCGAACTGTGCACCGAATGTTACATTTTACAATCTTTTCTTGTAGACTAATATTGAAAGTGTCGATTATACGTATTCCGAGCATTTCATTGAAAGTTTTATGAAAAAGGAATGCGGATCAAATTCGGTCGTGTGAAAGCCTTGTATTCTGTTCTATTGTGATGTTGACCGTACTGCTTTCGTTCAAAGTTTTCTAAAACGACTAAAAAGATCGTATATCAAGTTTGGGGATCTTGTTACAAAGGGGAATCTTCAATCTTCAAATGTATAACAGATTTGGTCGTGATATCAATTTTCTAAAGTTTTCAGACAAGCTTGAATTCTTTGTACTTTCGTGAACTATGAAAATTTTCAGTTTACTACTTGCTGTATGATGCTAGACTGCCAACTATAGAATCCGAGGTTCATTATATTCTACTACTTCTACTACTTAAATTAATATTTGAAACAAACTTTTAAAAATTGTGAAAAAATTTGACCGACCTTTAAGACAGTTTCTTATCCCCTTTTTTATAAACACCATCGCTATACAATTTCTGTAGTTTTGCATTACAAAACGTGAAAAGTACGAATACGTCCCCAACACGAATTCATCGGACAGCCAAAAGGTATGATTTTTTTTCTAGGAAGTTATAAAAGATCGAATGCGAACTATTTTTCTGGAATCAAACCAACACAATGCTTTTGCATTCGATGAATTGCACGCACCGTTACAATTGCAGTAGAATGTGGACAAGAATGTCAATATCAGCGAACTATTAGACCCAGTGGCAACAGTACGTTTCTTTCTTTCAGGGAAGTCACAACAATTTCGTTTGGTTCTGTCCGAAAAACGTTTCGGAGCCATCGGACGAGAACGCAATCCAGATGCAGAAACACAAGCTGGAAAGGGTGTTTTTGGAGTTAGCAGAGTCACTGATAGGCAGCCTCGGCCTTTCATCTTTTTTCTCGGTTGACCTGGAACCGAACGATTCGCGCCAAAAGCTATTCTTGAGCTTTATCTGGCTAGCATCTTTATCCGACCGGCAGCAGAATGGCCATGTGTTCGCGTTCGCCGTTAAATTGCAACCTTTGTCGGCCCTTTATTATTTTCGACTGAACACAGGAGAGAGCAAGTGACAGAGAAAAAGAGAAAGAGAGAGAGAGAGAGAGAGAGAGAGAGAGAGACCGCGTGTCCATGGCGGATGCACCGACAAATCGATCGAACGACCGGGCACCCGTGTTCGAAACCGGTGAATTTACTAGCCCGTTTCGAGGACCATAGAAATCGCCTTTAATTCGCGCGACGCGAGACCGCCGCTGCTGATGCGTTTGAATTATTTATGACCGTCGTAGTGAGCAGCTGGTTTTAGTGTCGTGTTTACTCTCCGCGCTTTGTTCCGAATACCTGAATGGAAGCCCTGCGAGGTTCGACTCGATCGCGCGATCATCCTCGAACCTCAATTAATTATTCGATCCTGGCTCGTTACGGAACCTCCGACCTTATACAGGGTGTTCCGCGAAGTTCAAACAAATTTGAAAAGCGATTTTTATGGTGAATCCACAATTTTTCGCCTTGCAAAGGCTTGCTAGGTAGCCTCACCGAGGACTTCTCTAGCAGGCCCTGAGAGAAGCGTTTCCTTCCTTTTTTCCCCTGTACTATCACCTTTTCAGTCACCACTACAAAATTTACTGTCGTAAACTACAGCGTTTATTGCCTTGAACCAGAGGCAATTCGGACGGAACAAAAGCTCGAAACACAGATAATTGTGCGTTTCTTAAAGTTATTTTCAGTGCGCACATTGAAGGCGTGATTGTTCAGCTACGGAATACAGTGGCGACCGAAAATGTCGTGAAAAGGAAATACTCTTTTCGCAATTTGTCCAAAGCAGCGCTAATCCTGCGCCTAATTGCACCAGGCCATTTTTCATCGAGAGGACAAGTCACACTGTGAAGCGTTCCTGTGCAAGTGCTACCAGATCTGTATATTTGAAACCGGAATTTGCACATACGTGGCGCTAACTGTGAATGTATAATAGGTACTGTCAAGCCGCGTTATTAACGCCATTTTCTTATTTTAACATCTGATAAAAATTTTCATTTCATCAAAACTGCTGCGGAATCGCATAGAATGCTCGTCGAAGCTTAGGATTATCATGATCTTGGTAAATCACAGTGCTTAGATTGGTTTAAAAAATTCTAAAGTGGCGATTTGGACTTAAGAAACGAATAACATGGAAGACCATCAAGAATGTTTGAAAAAAGCAATCGACAACTCGTGAATTAATTAAATGTGTTTGAGAGCCATGGGAAACGTGCAGAAGACAGTTAATGCGCAGATAGATAATGATAATAGATAATGCACCAGCGCACGTAGCAAAACCGGTCAAGGAAACGATCGTTTAGTTGGGAAACACTTTCGCATGCGGCTTACTCGCCAGACTTGGCTCCAACCGATTAATATTTATTTGCATCCATAAGACGCGCACTTGCTGAGAAGCGCTTCATATCTTACAAAAACGTGCGAAAATGTATTTTTGGCATCCACGAATTGTGAGGAAAATATATAGCTACTATATTCATTTTCGTATTATTTTCATACACTAAACATGTATTTTCTATACAGATCTTCCGGTTTCATATTTACATACCTAGTATTAAATTTATAAAATTGCCTTCACAAAAATCGCATGTCATTGAAATAAATTAAATCTTGCCATTGTTATGACAATATTCGCGAGCCGATTTTATCGTTCTACAGGTTTAGCGTCTATGTTTTCTATACAAAAATTCCATTTTCATATTTACATATCTGGTAGAGAAGCCGGTCGATTAGGAACAGCATTCAGTCGTTCCCATGTAAACGGGACTCGTCGCTGGACAGTAGAGGTGTCCGGTACGTGACTGCATCGAGCGAACGGCATTCCGTGTGGAACGGTGCGAAAGAAGCGTCGCTTGGGGAGTCTGTGTCGGGAATTTAGGGTCGAATCAGGGCGAACGAAAGATCACGGGACCCTGTGAATAGCTTTAACGAAGCTGATGGCTGCGTTTTCGCGAAGATCGAGGGTGTCGCGAGTCGAATCTTCGGCGTTCGCGTCCGGCGGAATCGGTTCAATGATTTCCTGCGGCCGATAACCGACGGAACACCTTGTGCACGTGCAACCACCATCGCCGACGGCTTTCTACGGGGAACGAGGAAGCATCCCCCGTGTACAAAAGGCCGATTGCTACGTGTCCCTGAACTCCCTCTTAAATACGTGACGCGCGGGGATAACCGGGCTCACGGATTCCGTGAGCGTCTCGAACTCCCCGAGCCTCTGGGACCTGTGTGTGCACACGGGATTAAGATTCGATCAGTGATTACAGTTCGAAGAAAAAGTGTGACGGCCCCGTGGGCCGACCTATTAACCGTTATCTCGCGGAGATAAGGGGGAGCCGGCGATTCGATACTCGGCTACGGCCTCCAAATTTCAGATAAGCCCTCCAAATTACGATCGGGATGCTCGATCATTTAATGCCCGGGCCTTCTCGATCCGGTAATATGAATTCGTTGGTTTTATCCGTTCGTTCTGCACGCCGCCTCTTCGGCATGGCGGTAATGCCGTTTCTTCGAGTCTATTGTAGAATATCTAAGAAACAACTACTTTAGCTTCCTCCAAAGAAAATTATTAACCATCTTTATATTCAATAAATTGCTAAACGCTTCAGCGCATAACTTGAAAAAAACTTTTAACAAAACTCTTGCAAAGTTAAAATAGCTTCAAGCGTAGAAGGTCGATTATTCTCTCCGACTAATCGACGGAACCGAAGTTCTAATCATCGCGACAGTGAAAAATTTCCCAACAGCAAAAAGTAAATATAAAAAGAAAGCGAAATATGAGTCGCCGCACACAAACTCACATTGCACACGAGCAGCGGTACCAAAGCTCGCAATCGTGCATGCCCCTGCAGAAATTGCGCAAAATAAAAAACATATTTCCAAGAGCCAAATCATACTTGAGACCGGTGGCGCAAGTAACTCGTCGGAATAGTAAAAGGGTAACGACAGAAAGAAAAAACAGGAAAGAAAAATACGGAAGAGGGGAGACTAGAAGGATCGTTCTCTCACCTTCGTCGTCTACCTTTCCAGGACAGGTTGCGAAAGGAGAGGGACGATTGTCCCGAGCAGGAAAACATCTGAAACTTCCACATGTTTGGCTGGCAGCAGTTTAAGTTTCCGCGGGGCCGAAGTTATAACGAGAATTGCTCTGGCCGCAAACTTTTCCGCCCCAGTCTCGCGTGTACACAGCGGGCCGCCCCCTCATTTTTCTCCCAGAGCCGGGGTTCCCGCGTGTGTGCACCCTTTTCCGAACCCTTCGGGTCCCTTTCTCTTTCTCCGTCCATTTTCCCCCCGCAGTTTCCCTTTCTCTTTCTCTCGCGCGTTTCGTATTTGCGCGAGCGCATGCTCCGCGCGGAATTGTTTGCGTGCACCGGCCCAGTGTTCGCCATGTAAACCGCGCGCACCGCAGACATTTTTTTCCCAATGCGAAATCCAGCGTTTCCACCAGCAGCACCACCACCCCCGCAAGTTCCACCCCCTCCCCCCGTCAGTTTGAAACCACCCCCGAGCGATAGCCTGCTCTCGCCGTGCAACCGGGCTTCGCTGCCTGCCACTGCTCCCTTTCTCAGCTGCTCGCAGGTATTCGCGCGGCGAGAATAAAACGCTGGCATATTTCAGACTTATTGCCCGAGCGACGAGTATTCCTGGCCGCCTTTATTGCACCTAGTTTCATTCTTTTCCAGTTTATGGCATTACCGCGCCCGGCGAACGGCGTTACACGCGTTTCGACGTACCACGACCAACCCTAAAGCACACCCCTACACCCCCGTGCGATGTTTCTCCGCGAACGGGTTGACGCTGCCCGCTGAATATATATTTTTCAGGAACCAACTATTTTCATGGCGATACTGGTATTTTACGTGGCAATCTCGCCGAATGGTACTGGCCTCTGCTGATTTTTGTTTAACGTTCTTGATACGGTGTTTTTCAGTTTCGATCCCTTTATCCTTCCATCTGGAAATTGGTGCTGCGGCGGAGCATCGATTTACGGGCGAATCCGAGGAACATTAGTCTGCGGATGCTTGAACACGTTGCAAAATGGAACGAGATTCTGGAGATTTAACGGTTGCGAAACGAGGTTCTTCTGTTTAGAGCTCCTTAGCTTTTATTTTAGAAATTTGGATTACGACAGAGCTTCGGTTTTCGCGCCCATCGGAGGAATATGAGTTTGCAGATATTGGAACGTGTTGCAAAATGGAACAGGATTCTGGTGAGTTTTGTTTAACGTTTTTGAAACGAGGTTCTTCTGTTTAGAGATCCTTATCTTTCATTTTAGAAATTGGCATTACTCTAGAGGTTTGGTTGTCGTGCCAATCAGAGGAATATGAATGTTTAGATATTTGAACACGTTACAAAATGGTGCAGGATTCTTGAGATTTTTATTTAACAGTTTTGAAACGAGGTTCTTCTATTTAGAGCTCTACATAATTTATTTAAAAAATTGTTATTACGGTAGAGCTTCGGTTTTCGTGTCAATCAGAGGAATATGAATCTTCAGATATTTGAACACATTGCAAAATGGAACAGGATTCTGAAGATTTTATATTTTATAAGATTTTATTAAGATTTTATATTATTTCAGAAATTTATATTACTGTAGAGCTTCGTTTTTCGTGCCAATCAGAGAATCATGAGTGTTCAGATATTAACCCAGCTGCATACTTATTATGCTAACTTGAATATCTATGGTTTTGCACAGTAAATAGTGCTGCTTATTCATGTAAATGCATTAAGATTCTTTAGAAATATGTATTTTCACAAAAAAGTGTTTTCTCCATCTTATTGATTGTGCCATGCACAGCTTTTAATAGTGAAATTAAACTGCATGCGATTGACATTATACAAAATCTTTTGATACGTCTGCTTCACTTTGCATTAAATTTAAGTTAGTTACATAGGGTTGAAACTGCAGTGGAACACAGTGCACAGAGAAGAAGGTAACCACTTATCGTCTATTAAATAATTATACTGACTATATTATATCAATTGTATTAAACTGAATGTGTCATAATAAATTCATTATATTGAATATTTCATATATTACACGGAACGTATCACAATTGAATGATACATTGTAATATAATAAATTCAAATAATATAAATGTAATACACTGGCGAGTGTATTAAATAATTTACACCTTTTCCTAGTTGGTATAATGGACACAAATTCCCCATATAAATAATTGTAGATTCATAATCCATTTGTTCAAGTAACCTAACCACTGCATACTTTCGCGTATGCATTATACAATATTTGTAGTACAACAAGGAACTTCGTAACTCATTGCATCGGAAAGAATTATGGTCAGAAAACTCACGACTCGGAGACCATGCGGCGACAGCGGTATTAATAACCAGTAATCATAATGCACTATATCATCGTACAACGAATAACGCGTTAAATCAAACCGTCGCGTAATTATCGTTGCACGAATACCAATCAATTATTTTCGAACGCGTTATAAATGTGTAAAGTAATACGCAATTAATGAATTCCCGTAATTATGGTCCGGTGCTAATTGAAATATATATTCCAGTATTTACGTTGCTGTTCAAACGTTAATGAAATTGATTCGAGAGACGTAATCCGCGAACCGCGGCGCAACCGCGACGCCATGATTTTACGTTGTTTTCATGATACTTCCGGGCGAGTTTACATAAATGTATGATTATTCTACGGTAAATGCGTGCAGCATGGCCATTGATTTTCAGCTCTCCGCGGAAATTTGGACTCGCAAAATCGTACGCGACCAACGATGGCCGCAGTAATGGCCGTGAAATACAGTTTGCTTCGCTTCGTTCCAATTTCCGGTTCCAAGCCCAAAACCGCAATAGTGTCTTGTCTTCATTCTGACGGACATCTTGTCTATTCATATTTCATCTTCCTAGTCCACTCGGCTGACCATTAACGTCCATAAAATTTCGCTTCTGAACTAGCCGAGAGACCAAAATGTTCTACTTCGGATGTATTCCACAATTATTAAATTTGCATAGTTCCTACACAGTTCTATTAACGCGTTAAACGCTGAATCAGTCTCCTGGGACTGGCGGTATCAAGTTTAAATAATAATATATTATATATAAAACTTATATTGCAATATTAAAAAATATTTACAGTTTTCATTAGATCTAATTGAAACGGAACAACACAAGTGGGATATAAACCTTTCGTTTATGCAGAATTGCAACTTTCCAGTTAATGTTTAATAAAAAGTGACATGGGAAGCTAAACAAAATTGTTGCTCGCTTAATGTGTTCATATTGTTGGTGGTCAAATATTGTGGCATCTATTTAAGCAGTCCAGTAGGATCTTCGACAGTACCAGAAATGTCTGCTTAAGTTAGCAGAATTTAGAACACCTTCGGAGGTAACACTGCAGTCAGCCATTATGGCATTGCTACTAATGCTAAGTGTGCGACCATACTCAGGTCGGTACCTGAAATAAACCGTCTTGAGGATTTTTCGAAGCTACTCTTACCCCACCAGTGCGGAATGGGTGCTAGGCTAGTAACAAATCACGATTTACAGATATTTTGGTATGCACTCATTGATGAATGAAGGTTCGCGACTAGTATTTTTATAATTTTACACAGTCTACATTTTATAGAC
>CM052083.1:8851848-8912949 GCA_028453745.1 Agapostemon virescens | reverse complement strand
AAGTTCTTTGTTTTTAATCATCGCTGATTGTCGTTGTTTCATCCCTACAAATATTTTTGTATGCACTCATTGGTGGATGAAGTTTACACTCCATTGATGAACGCCAGTATATCTATGCGGTTTTTGCGACGCTCACAGCTAGTTTCTTTACATATGTATCGAGTTCTTACATTTGTATCTCGTCTTTCTACCTTTGGTTTTCAGCACTTCTACCTCGTCTTGTCCAGTTTATACTCGATCTTTTATATTCATTTTACCGTATTGTTGTTCGTTCTTCAAGTAAAGAATTAATTAAAGTTCTTCCTGTTTAATCATCGCCGACTGTCGTTGTTTTATCCCCACTTGGGGAAAGTGAACTGATCGGTCCTCTACTATTGTCGTGCAATGAAGAACGCTACAGTAGGCGTGCCCTTATTTTTGATAGAATCAGGTGTTCGATATTAGAGTTACCGTGAGCCTGTCTTTCTTTTGGCGTGCAGTGTAATGCGCTGCCGTGGTTGGTCGACTGTAAAAGAAGGAGGCACGAGAAAGAGCGAGATTTATCGAAGTTGTGGCTTGTTACCGGTCGCTTTACACTTCCGGTGAGCCTGCCGGTGTGGGTGGTACACCGTTCCCCTCTCTTTCTCTCTCGAGTGCCGCGATAAAGGAGCTAGCAATTGATTAAGAGGGTCGTTTGCGCCAAGGAAATGCTACTTCAAACGTGACCCCGATCCAAGCGGCTTTTCAGGCCTCTTCTATCCCACCGCTTTGATTCTTTTGTGCCCCGTCTCGCGTCAAAACATCCACGGTAATCTGCTCTTGGCCTGGGGAACGGCTGCGAAAAGAAACCACGGTAAACGCTCCTCGGCTCAGGAGAAATCGTGCAGGTATGGATTTAGCATTTTCTGCAGGTTATTATCTACGACTGTTCAAGAGATCCGCGTGTCTTCGTTTTTCTCTTAATTCTGACCTGGCATGTGTTCGGGGATCGGCCAGATGCTTCTCCAAGGTCTGAGACACCTTTCTCTAACGTTAACCCTTTTCACTCGAACGCAAAAGTTGTTTTAAATTTTATGAAGGCCTGTGCCTTTTTAAATCCTAGATAAAAATTATTTGGAATTCGTATCTTATGTAAAAATTATTTCAAATTATGTTGCAACTTATTAAGTTTCTTTTTCGGTCCTAGATAAAGATAAATCCGACTTGTACGTCGTGTTTTAAATAACGAAGAACCTTAAAATTATAAAAATAGTATTTAGTAAAATATAATACTGTATTTTAATACAGAGCATTGTCTTGAAATAATTTTGTACCTATAGTCAAGTACTTTCTCCGAAGGCAATGTTGAAAAATAAACGTAGTTACGTATTCGATAAATAAATTTGCCAAATATTGATTCGAATAGAATATTTCCTCGGGATGTTTTACATTCATATTCGAAATACCAGATTAAAATATTTCATTTCATGCTGCAGATTAATTGGAAATATTCTACCTGAACTTTTCCTGATATTTTCTATCCTACGTGAAATATTATTTTATCGGTTCGTCTAATAATTTTAATAACATTTAAAATATACTCTTTTTTTATTACAGTAGAACCGGTACCGTGGTTATTTTCGCGACAACATGGCGGAACTGTGGTTAAATCTTTTTTTAAAGCATGGATTATCCAATCCTTTTATCGGATGTAGATTGTAAACCTCGACGATGAATTCTGTGATAACGGCAGATTGATTTTCGGCGATAAGCTGCGGCGGTAATGAATGAATTTCACTGACAGGATAATCGAGGGTTTTTTAATGTACTGCAGGCGTTCGTAAATTTGGAGTAACATTTCAAAAATTGGATTCGGAAATGCAGTTGTCAAAATGTAGTCCATTTGTCTTAACGGCTGTTTAATTATAAATTAAACATTGGCAAAGACAAATACTTGGAAGCTTTTACACAAATATTTAAAAAACGATTAATCACAATTACCGGTCAAATATTTCTTTTACCGGGCTCATCCGGTGCTTATAAAATAGTGTAAATACGTTAATAACATGGGAGATTATTTTCCAACATTGAAATACATTTTCCCGATAAACGAATAACAAATTTATCACGTCAAAATCACGAATTAATTCGTACTCTTAACGTATTCGATTTTACGCAAGGAAACTCTGTTCACATTTTCCGTATTCCTTGATTTACACCTTGCAAATGTGCCTAATCCTTTTTATCTACCATTCAACGCGGTAATTTTAATAATCTCGTTCTAACCTCGCGTACTCTCGATAAAGCGCAACGAACGATCGGCTTATCAGGGAAAAATGCTGGCCGCAAAGGTATCGGCCATAATGCGAACCAGGGACGACGTATTTCAGTAAAATAATTCTGCATTAGGGCACACGCGCGTCGGCTAATCTAACCGGAGCCACGCGCGCATACTTCGAACGCGCGAAAATTAATTGCGATCCCAAAAATACGAGGGTACAATCCCCATTATAATAAATTCTGGGGTAAGTTTCGCGAAGGCTGTGACCTCGCTGAAATTTATGCGGCGTATAAGCGAATTGTTTATCGTTGTTGCGGCTTCGTGACCCAGGAATCGTCAAACCCGTGTAACTTACGTCAACAACCTCGTTATAGATCGAATAAACGTCGCACTTTCCTCGATTTATACGATAAATACAAATCTTCAATCACCATCGCAAATTCGAATGAAATTAATGGAACGAGTTTAACCCTTTAACTGGCGAACTAACAACCTCATAAATTCTACAAAATCAAAGTAATTTATATAATGAAACAACGATTGAAAATGTAGAACGTATGACACAAAGTTATCTTTCAACTTTTCTGTATTCTCCAAATATCAACTTCATTTAGTGCAACGAATATATTAACACACAAATTTATTTTTAAACATGGATTAACAATTCTATCACCCGTATATGGGTGACATGGCAGTCAAAGTGTTAATTGTAAAGTAACGACAACTAATTTCGATTAAACGAAACCTGTTTCAAAAAACGCTCCACGATGGACGTACGATTTCATCATGGTGTTTTTAGCGTGAGTGTTTTCAGATTCTAATTCGAGCCTATATTGTGCATCTATCAAAATATGTTCGAGAACTTCAACGAGCACGAATTTAACTGGAATCAGGACACGTTGAACCGAATTTCTCATTTCCGATATAATATTATAGTTCGGACGTATCTGTGCAGCCGCGTATCGTGCTCGTTTCCAATTCTGACGTGAATTGTATATATCCGGAACTATATTATTAGAATATACTACTCCCAAATAGCACACGGACATCTTATGTGCGTCCTATGTACATCCGTGACGGACGTTTCTCGCGTCCTGGGGACGTCCCGATAGCGTCCATGTATCCCCTACGCGTCTGCAATTGTTCTAGAGAGATGTCGTCCATAACGTGAAACGTCCTAAGGACGTCCTGCGCGGACATCCTAGAACGTCCTCTGGACGTTCGAGAATAACATGGTCTGTACACGTTATCGAGAATTTGATTGTTTTATATATTTTTATGATAAATGTTTTATTAGAATATAAAATAGGGAAAATAGGTAAAATGACAAAGTAGGGGAAAAATTGAAATCAATGACAGTCTGATGACTGGACCTGCTCTTTACTGGTTATCATTCGACTGCTAAGTGTTGGGAGACTTCAGGAACTGTCCTCTTTCTGGCAACTCAGGAACTGTCCTGTCAGACTCGTGTTGAAGATTTTAAACAAAATGTAACGAATATAAATGCGATGTCTTTCTTTTTAGAGGAAATGTTATTATTTTTTAATTTATACTTTAGTATTGAAGGAAATGTAACCATATAAGAAATATAAATTTTCTTTCTTCTTCTGTAATATTTTTAGTGATGATGATGTTATAATGACTGCAGTTGCAAAGAAAGTGGTATGGCAAGGGGTTAAGGAAGTGTGGCGTTTTTGGGAGCCTCTTATTAGAGGTAGGAATTTTTATTTAATAAAAATATTTAACACTTTGACTACTATGTGACCCACGTATGGTTGACAGAATTATTTATCAATGTTTAACAATAATTTTATAAGTTAATATGTTTGTTGCATTCAATTTAGTTGATATCTGAAGAATACAAGAAGTTTCCAATCGCTGCTTCATTAAATAGATTAATTTGATTTTATAGCATTTTTGAGATCGCCAGTTGGGCAGCATCCTAATCAACCTTCTTGTATTCTTCAGATATCAACTAAATTGATTGCAACGAATACATTAACGTACAAATTTATTTTTAAACATGGACTTAGAATTTTGTCAGCCATATATAGGTGACATGCCAGTCAAAGTGTTAAAGAATAGGTGCATAAACTCACCTGTGCCAGCCGCTCCTAACCTCAGAACGGCGTCGCTTTGTAGGGAGATGGAGAGGGTGGCGGTGTCCTCCAGGCGTGCAAGAACTTCTTCGGGAATGTCCTCGGGTTCGCGGAGGCGGAGGGTGACTTCACCTCCGCCTCCGCCACCCTGGCCACCTCCACCCCCGGGACTCGTCGACGCCGAGTACATGAACACAGATCCGTATCCATGTAATGATTGCAACGGCAGCCTGACGCCGCCCACTTCCCCGACCGGACCCTGAAAAACCAATGAACTCGTGTCAAGTATAAACTCTCTTCCACAATTTCTGCTTAGTCAACTATCTAGGTTCCGCAGGATACAGCCGGATATAGCAAATGCATCCGCGATTACTTCAAACGGGAAAATGTCTAAAATACAGTTGACTATTTTCAACCACTCGACGTACGATTTCCGTCGCGTCTACAATGCAGTTTCCATTGTTTTGCAAGAGTAATATTACTATATTGTAATATTACTTGTTTATTATGTTTTTATTATTGTAATATTATGTTCTTTGCGAGACCCTCGAAGATTTAAGATGACTGTGTATTTTCTCGCGAAGAGGGAAGCGAAATGAGAAGACATGTCTTGGGCATGTTAATTTGGGACTTCCGCCATTTGTACCGATGCTGTTTGACACATCGAAGGAACTGAGTAAATATAGATTTTTTAACTGCATATTCACTGGAGGCACTTTTTACAATATTATAATCTATTAGGTTGTCTGGAAAATGCGTGCCGATTTTAACAGACGTTTGAAACGCAACGCGTTTAAGTTTTGGTATATATTTATTAAGAATAAGAATTAATCGGCACAGACTTTCTAGACAACCCAATATAATAGTTTCCACGGAGAAGAAGACAATTTGCATTCAATGCGTGTCTATATTTATATTGCTTAAATATTAGTAAGTCCATAATTTTATTTTTACCTAACATCGAACTTGCCACAACTGGTCGAATAACAGGTTTCGAATTTGTAATATTATGATAATAAAAATCGCTCGGAATGTAAATAAATTAAATCGTTTTTAGTAGACAATATGCACTATCCAATTTTAATGGTAGGTTGTTTCTTTTAAATTTTCCATTTAGAGTCTGATTACATTGAGAGCGGTTAAGTAAACTGCCAAATGTTGTGCGTTATGTGCACGCATGTGTGTGCTGGTGGTAGAGAACGTGTTAGAGGTATACAAAATTTTTCCGCTACGTATAGAAACATGCCAAAATCGTTCGGCTGGTCGAACGCAGCGTAAAAGGTATTATAGTGCGATAGTGAGGGGAAGGGAGGAGTTTGAATAATTTTTCTTTGAACGTCCGCCATATTCTCCGGGGAGATACGGGTACGTTTATCGGGAGACTCGCCGGCGGGTTTCCATTCGTCGTTCTCCACGCTGCATATCGCCATCGAACGTTCTTTTACGCGCAGAAATATTTTGCCAATTTCACCACCTATGCAAATTTTCATTCGCGAACGTCAATATTTGCTGAATCGCGTCGAAAAAGGATTTCGATGTACCGGCACTCGATTCGCCGGCGAACGCATCGGCCGCGATGGCTTCCCTAAAAACGATAATACTCGATGTTAAAATAGAGAGCCGTCGTTCCCTTCAGCGACGAGAAAGGTAACAGAAATGTGCGCGTTAGTCGCTGCTAGAGTACATTTATACATTTATTTCAAAATTACGAAAAAATCTTTTCCTTGTAACTACGGCTATTTACTGTGACGAATTTATATGAATTTATATGGTCGCTGTTAATGCTTATTTTAGAGGCAAACATTTCGTTGATCTGCGTTTCGCTCCTGCAAAGTATTACTTGCAAAAGTATTCAACAATGAACTTGTTCGTAGAGACAAGGTGTTCAATAAGGCGATAACAATCGAGGTTTTATTGTTCAATTTTAATAATTAGATTGCTCGGTCTCAAACAGAAGGAACGGTAAAATTAGATACGGCCAGTTGCAACGCAAGGCAAATCTAACGGTTCCAGGATTAAAATTTGTAAATGCACAATTTAAAAGAATGAGCTTGTATTCTATGGTAAATCATTATCATTCGTCTGCGAGACATTCAGCTTCTCAGCGGCTTCCATATTTCGCATTGGGTTTGTCCACGCTGCTTTCCTACTTTCTAACAACTTCTGAATTTCGCCTGCATTTCATCATATTCCTAAAAGCTCCCTAATTTTATAGTAAGTTTTATCTACAAAGTTTCAACATTTTGCAGCTCTCAAATTTCGCATTACGTTTTTCGGTGCTTAACTCCATTCTTAGAGGCTCCCCAATTTCACGTTAGGTTTCATCCATAAAATTTCAAAGTTCTGCACCTCCCAAATTTTGCATTGCGTTCGTCTGCGCTTAATTTTATTTTTTAGAGGTTCCCCAATTTCGCATTGGGTTCGTTCTCGACGTCTGCAATGCCAGAGGCTCCCCAATTTCGTATCGGGTTCGTTCACGCACCTAACTAACAAACTGAAACCGTATTCCAAGGATAATAACCCTTCCGTCAGCCTCGTGCACAGCTCGCGGCCCTATCTCGTAACACAATAAACCCGAACCGATGTAAAACACGACACGATGCAGAAAAAGCAGAAGTACTATACATCTCAACTAAAACACATCTGAATTACAACACGTGTCGAGTCGTAAACCTGCAGCATATCGAAAGCATCAATTAACGCGTACCATAGCACTATTACATATTAATTAAACTGTGTGCTTATTGTCAAATACAAAGTTTATTTTAAACAAGCGTAGTTAATCGCAGCTGTACCGAGCGTCCGCAAAGTTCACGAACAAGCGGGATTGACGACGAATTTACGGATTCGAGAACACTGCGTAAACAATTTGTCGAAAACATTATCAGAAAGACGCGAATGCAGCATCGAAAAACAAATCGACATATTTATTCAGATTTATTATATGGATCAACGAATTAAAATCTAGGATCATGAAATACGAAACGTGAAGGTACTTCTTGTTTGCGTACATACATATTCAGATGGCTTTGTCGAGAGCAACAAGGACATGTTTCACAATCGACATGAATACCGGTAGCTGTAAAAAATTCGGAACTCGAGTTCGATGAATAATTCATCAAATAAGATCAAATAAGACATCAAAGCTTGATGTATGTATACATATATATAATATCAGGAAGATCAGAAGCGGTTCAAGCATGTTCTTCTCCCATAAATGTTTTGTAAATGCACGGTATGTAAACGCGTGAATTAATTAAACCATGTTTGATAGAAGTTAATTGCTGGTCTTTCTACCTACGCTTTTGCACTCGATGAGAGGCGCGAGGAATCGTCGCGCGCTATGAATTTAACGTCACGGAATCGCGTTTACGATGGGATAGTTGCGAGTAAAAGGGTGACGAATGAAAGGGTGCCAGGTAAAATGCAAGAAGCAGTCGTAAAACATGCGTGGGCGGTAAAAATGTCCTGTAAAAAGGCGGTGGCAAGAGGTCGCAGCTCGTGAGAGTCGCTGGTATATTTATCGGTCCTCTGTCAGCCGCTCTGGGACTATCTTAGATTTATCCGAGAGGACTTTTCGTCCTCGATCGAACTCGGTATCGATACTGGCCTTTACGTTCCTGTAATATATTAACCCTTACCGGCTGAGAGCTTCTTTTGTAATACCCGCCGATATTACGATGTACATGACGTTGTATTATACTACAGCGATGATAAATAAATTATATGAAAATTAAATATTTTTCAGGCGGCCGTATCTCAGGCTTTTCGTTTTCTTTGGCTTCAGTGCTCTTCGAAGTGGGGCCTTTCGGTTGTTAAGGGTTAACAAGTTGCCATTTTCTAGAAATTCATCGCATTGATCCCCTAAACTATATATTGGTGTCTCAAAAACTCACATTCCCCTCGACAAAAGTAAAATTGCAATGATTCAGATTTATCTTGACATGACATTGACAGAATCATTGTTCCGGTTTTTCATCCAGATTATGCTAAAGTAACGAACAATGTACACAGGAGTATATTTTAACGTGTTTCAATACAGCGAAGCACAAATGAACTTGTAGATGTCGTATACGAATTATCGATTGGGATTTACGTTTGGAAAATTTTATAAGCGACATAAATCTACAACAAAATATAACTAACATATAGAGAAATATGTGCCATTAGCGACACAAATAAAAACCGTAGACAAACGACACAGGAGTAATCTATGGATAATATACAGCTACTGTACATGCCCCCTTGTATTTCACACTTTTACGCACTGACTAAATAGAAAATAACGATGCGAGACATCGTTTGGATAATTCTGCGGGCTTTCTATTAGAAACAATCTATACATCTTACCCGATTGTCCCAATCTAACTTCTATTTTACAAAAAAAGTAAGCAACCCCTACGTTTTCAAATTTTCCTCCGCCGAGTTTCTCATCAGTAAACCTAAAATCTTCGTCGACATATATTTTCGGATATAATATTATCATCATTAACAAATTGGGACAAGTACCCTACGCGCTATTTTTCAATTCTAGCGTAGCAAATTTATAATAAACAAAAGAAAATAGAAAACTCAATAGAAAATAATAATGATGCAGAAAATTGGTTTGGAAGCTCGTTCGCGAACGAAAGACATATTGAAAATTCGCTGGCGATTTTCTCTCTCCATTTTTTTTTCGACCAGCCCAGTCATTCTTGCGGCAGCATGATCGATTTTCGGATCGAAACTATGAACCACGGCCCGTATTTACGTTACAGCTCAGGAAATCTACGTTGCGCCCGTGCAGTATCGATATTCCCGTCCGCCGGAAACGGGCATACACAGAGTCGCACTGGCTGCGTATCCGCATTGTTATGGCCACATTTCCGGCTGTTTGTCCTCGGGAAGAGACGGCCTGGCATCTCCTTGTCAGCCGTGCATCGTGCCTCGGCCGTGTTTGATGATACTTGACGGTTCGTGCACTTTTCAAACTGCCGTCAACACGCTCGTAAAGCTGTCTTATCGCGCTGACAACGCGGGAAAACCGTCTCCGAGCGTACCCGTGAAATGGGAGCGTTCGACTTTTACCCGAATTTCGAGTGTCGTAAATAATCGGTACTCGATGCCCTTCGAGGGATGGGGGGTGCGGGAGGGGGGTAGAGCTTTTGTTCCAGACTTTGAATCGAATCGGAACCCGGTGATTCATGTGCTAGAAATGTAAGTTGGATTATGATCCTCGAACTCCCTGCCAATCGCGCACGCGACGTCATTTCACCCTCCATCATCGGAATAACGATTTTGGAATCGCCATTGCGGCGGAGAGCACTCGTTTCGTTCCAACGAAATCGTTCTGTTTGGTGAAAACTTACATCGTTGCGTTTGTTGATTCCAGAACCGCCGAACATCGATTATTGGACCGGCGGATTTTCGGCGTTCATAATAGAAACGAGTTCTTAGCCCTTCTTAGTACTTCTTAGCCGGTGAGTAAACATTTTTGCCTACGAATATGTTCTTGCTAACGTGGAAATAATTTTGTACAATTTTTGTGCAAGTGGCAACGTAGTCTAATGTTAAAGAATTGAAATTATTGAAAAGTCTGCTGATTCCTTTCAGTGAAATATTTTAAAATATTTTATTGCATCTAATCTTCTATTAAACTTGAGTTGATAGGGAGTTTCTGACTTTTTTTTAACGGTTCTGGTGCATCCAAGAACTGACACTAACACAGGGACAGACTCCTGAAGATTTCGAGTAGAGTATGCAAAATATGTCAGCAACTCCTTTCAATTTGAAATGAAATTCTATTTTATTGTAGTGAATACTCAATTGTTGAAGAACGGATGGATATACGGTAAATATGAATTTTTATTTCGCTCTAGCAAATAATAAATAACCATAAAGTATTAATTACTGTAGTCGTAAAATAAATCATAGTGCAAGAGGTTAATAGTAATTTTATTTTAGTCAATGCTCGCCTATTGGTGAACAGGTGGATATAGGGTAAATATAAATTTTCATTTTACCTTAGTAAATAAATAAAACTATTAATTACTGTAGTCGCAACATAAATCCTAGTGCAAATGGTTAATAAAAATTCTACTGCAGCCAATACTCAGCAATTCGAAAACAAATATACATACAATGCATATAATCTAATCAAACCAAATCTACGTGCAAAGGGTTAACGACACATCAGAACCCTAACACTCGACACACACACACACACACGGTAAACGATGAAACCCAGTGATCCAAGAAACGAAATGATTTCCCTGAAAAGCTTCAGCTCGACGAGTTCACCTAAAATTGAATAAAGCTCGTCCACAGAGCGCCGTACGCGGTATAAATTCGCGAAAGGATTACCGGGGGTGTCCGGCTTGCCTATGGTGGAAGAACTTATGAATCGCGCTAATAAATCAAACGCGTGTCAATAGCTATAAACGTTCCATTATTCCGTTGGCCGGTGATTCGGAGAGCAGGCCGATCGGTGGAAACGAGCCGTTCGGACCGGGGTTCGAGTGGATCGGTCGAAAAAGATTCCTAGTGGAAAATCGACGACCGGGAACGAGCATCCCGGACGGAGGGCTGTCCCCATTGTTAGCCTCCGTCGTTCGGCTGGCAGCCATTAAAGCGAATATTACGGTAATACGGGGAAATTGTGGACGTGCCGTGTGCCGGCCAGACGAACTGCGAAGAGTGGAGAGACCGTCGAAAACGACGGCAATGCGCTGGCATTTGATCGCTCGGAGGGAGAGGGACGGTGAGAGATACGGAAGAAGAGAACAGGATGGGGAGAAAGATTGGGAAGGAAGGAGCGAGAAGGGGTGGAAAAGAGAAAGGGTTTGGGGAGAGAAAAAGAGGGAGAGAGAGAGAAAGCCAGGGGACCGTAAATTTCCCAGCGACGAGCGATTGTCGGGCGCGCGCGTCGTATTCACAAAGAGAGATCGCATCGCGAGCTCCCCTCGTTCGCGCTTTTCTTCCGTCCCTGGGCCTCGTCCTCTTCCTCGGCGAACGCGGGCTATTTTCTCGCGTTCGTTCGCGAATTCTCAACGCCGCGGAACACCGGTACAAAGCAGATTGCTCTCCGGGCCGCATTAAGTCTCGCCCGCTCCTCGTCCGGCAGCTTAATGACTTATCAGACGGGAAAATAGCGTGAAACCGGATTATTCAAATTCTTCGTTGCGTATTTGCTATGCATGGAAAATTATCAGCAGGAGCTCTCGCCAACAAGAGAGTCGCCGAGTTTGATTACACCGGGAACTAGGTTTTTACGCGTGCCCGACGCCGAGTTCTTTGCCGTTGCCTTGGCCGAGACAACTTCGACAAAAGGAAAGTCCGGAGTCGCGTGTATGTGGAGGCCGTGGGATCGATGGAAATTGACGGGAAAATTTCATGATGGACGCTCGTTAGCCGCTTCGGGAAAAGAATGAAGAAAGACTGAAGAGAATCGCGTCGAAATAACTGGTCGATGCGTGGTTCTTGCGTGAACGGTGAGTCGAGGGTTTGAATTGTTTTTATTGTGTCGTGTGCCTTTCTTTTTAAACTAATTAGATGATTTGATGATTGCTTTAGGTCGTTAATTTGTGTAGGCGGTTGTATTAAAACAGTTTTAAAATTCGTATTTGTTCGACGACTATTCGATGGTCGTTAATTTGTTCGGAAGCAGATGATATATTTAGCAGGATCACTCGAGAGAAGTCTCATGAGAAGATTTGCAGTTTGATTAGACGTAGGGACAGAAAAATGTATTAACGATGTAACTGCCCAATCGACAACCTCAAAAATTCCACAAATTCAAAATAATTATTTTATCAAGCAAAGATTGAATGTTATCCTTCAACCTTCTTGTATTTTCCAGATCTCAACCAGTGGAACGAATACATTATCGTACAAATTTGTTTTGTAAAATGTGAAAGTATTAAAATGTATTTCCTTTTTTAGTAGTTGTAACTCTTGCACTCGAGGCAATTTCATTCCAAAATCCGAAACAATATTTTTACCTATAATAACTCCATTGCACATAGTCTATTTACTTTCGTATGTGTGAAATGAATTATTAGTAGTCATAATTGGAATATTAAAATTTTTATCGATTTCTTAACTGAAAACCTAGCAATGTAAAAATTGTTTAACACGTTAAGCGCCACGTCGAATTTCTGTGCTGTTTCGTTCAAGCCACGGTTAGCCGTCAGGCGGGCCTTGCCGGGCCGCTCGCCGATAGACGAATCAGAGTAGAAACAGTCGGGTAACGTAATGCGCGCCGCGATAGCAGAACGAAAAATCTGTCGCCGGTCCGTAGGGACCGACGAGGCCTGAACGGAAAGTCCAGCGCCGGTCCCTAGGGACTGGCGTGTCGCTTAACGTGTTAAATAATGGTATGGCAATTTTTAGTGGCGCTTTAAAGGCGCTGCAAATTCTGTAGGAACATTTCTCGAACGTAATCGTTCGTGATTTCGCATAAGAATATTGTTAAAAATGTTAAAAGAATAGTAGGCTTGCGTTATACGAGTACAAACATGGCCGTTCGAGAGGCACGACACAAAACTTCATTACCTTTCCATGCGCGCACCCCTTCGGATCATGGAGGCCCGGAACGCCTTTTTCAATGCCCATGGTGTCCCGTTCGGCCGCAACAATCGGCTATTTAACGTTACACGGAATGTCCATAGACAACCCTACCAGAAACATGGCGAATACCGATTCGGGTGAGCGTGACGAGCACTGCTCGCCGCAAAAATACATGCAGTGTTCAGAAAGTTCGGAAACAATGCGTGCGAAATGCGATTGGCGATGCTTTAGGAGGCTTGGAGAGGAGGTCGCCTAACGAACGAACAATGGATTTACCAAATGGCGTCAGGCATGCTTACTATTTGCTTCAGTTATGTTTTTGACGATTTAAATCTTTTTCGTTCTCCGCAGTAATTAACACGTTCATAAATGATCTAATTTTTCGAGGAAAATAACGCGTCTCAGAACATCCGCGTCTCGAAAGGGTTGAACGATTTATTCTACCAAATCATCTGTCAAAATCGAGTTGACGTGGAGTTTCTGCAAGAATATTCTCCACACTGCGATAATTAAACAAATTTTAATATATTCGCTCCTGGTATTATAATATCAAAACAGATTCGTGAACATTTCGTACAGAGTCTGCAAAATATGTCATTAATCCCCTTTTTATTAAAACAAAATTCTATTTCATTGTAGTCGATACTTTCCTAGTAAATTAGAAATATCCAAGAAGCTTCAATCACTGCAATCGCAGAATAAATCGCAATGCAAAAGCTTGATAGCTATTTTATTCTATTCCATACTCAGCTATTAGACGACGGGTGGGAAAAAAGCAAATATTAATTTTTATTCTTTCCTAGTAAACTATAAACATCCAAGAAGTTTCAATCACTGCAATTACAAAATGAATCACTGTGCAATCGATTGACCACCATTTTATTATATTCAATACTCAGCTATCGGAGGACAGGTCGGAATAAGGTAAATATAAATTTCCTTTCATTCCCAGTAACTTGGAAACTTCCAAGAAACTTCAATCACTGCAATCGCGACATAAATTGCACTGCAAATGGTTAATACAAATTGATACACGAACGTAAACATGTCATTATAGTAATTTTTAGAGACGCCATTCCAGTGCTAAGGATTCCTAACCTCTCAGACACGATGCGTCACTATAGTGGCTTGAGCACACTCAATTTTTGCATTATTAACTATTAAAGTAAATTATTAGAGTTAAAATATATGCATCATATGTTGAAGAAAAATTATACAATTTCATTTCGAAAAATTATTAATGTTAAAGTATATGCATCACATATTTAAGAAAAATTATAATGTAGTTATCAGAAATTTCATTCCAAAGTTGTTAAAGTTAAAATATATTCATCTTATCTTTAATATAAATTATAAAACTACATACAAAAATGATTAAAGTTAAAGTGTTATATCTTTAAAAAAAGTATTATAATTCAGTTATCGAACACTTTATTCCAATGTACTCTGCCTACTGTACTGTGCCTAAGATCTCGTACCTAATCTCTTCTTATGTCTTCACTGTATATCATCATAAGTGCACAACACCTCTACGTATGGGATACTGTATACAGAGTGTGGGTATTTATCAGAATTATTCATATCCGGTTAAACTATGATGCAGTTCAACAACAATCCACAAATTACTGAAACGCCGTCCACAAATGCGAACCAACAGCAGCGAAGACGACCAAGGCCGTACATCGGTGAACCGATTAAACGGAAAGAGCAATGCCGGGTTCTTTACGAGCCGCGTTAGTCGTTTGATCGTGGAACGCCTCTTTTTCGAACACACCTTGTATGAACGTCGCGCGTCCGAAGTTCGTGGGTCGCGTCGCGTGTCGGTGCATCTTTTTTTGCGAGTCCGATGGCGCGCTCTCTATGCAGCTTAATGCACTCTGGGTCGCTACGACAAAACGCACTTTACGCGGATCGGAAAAACGAGGGGCGCGGGCGCGTGTCGCGCGCTATGACCGCGGTCAGATACTTTGTAAACAATGTGTCGAGCACGCGGCCGTCGCACCCTCGCCGAAGCGAGCGAGCTGCATGCTGCACGGCCATTTCGCGGCAATAATTCATCGCCGGGAACATTTATGCGTGCTGGTGTTCGCCCCCCTCTGTTCCCCCTTCACCCCCCACTTTTTTTCCGCGTCGCCACGCATCCGTGTTTTATGCAGTTTGAAAAATGTCCTATTGCCGCGTTTCGATCGCAAAGCTTCGTCTCGCGCGCGACCCCCGCTATTTTTCGCCCCCTCGATTCACCTCCGCCGACCAGATACCCCTTTTCTCCATCAGCCTCTCTCTCTCTCTCTCTCTCTCTCCCTCACTCTTTCTCTTTTTCTCTCTGTTTGTCTGTCTCTCTCTTTTTTTCCCTCTCTTCAGCCGCCTCGCCGTTTCCCTTCATCCTCCGCTTGTTTTTCACCGCCGTTCTTTTCGCGCCCGACAGATATACGATCGCGAGAGGCAGAGAAAGATTGTCTTCCGAATTTTGGAAAATCGAACTCTCTGCCCTTCACCCCGCTGCCCCTTCGAACAAAGCTGGGCCGTGTTTTATTCGAGGCGAAGAGTTATGAGACCATTCCCAGCTAGCCTGCGCTGGGATTCCCGGGGTTAATAGTCTTCGAAGCTTATGGACGGCTGTAGAGTTTTATCGCGGTGGATAGAACCGGATCCACGATTTTAGAGGTGGCGATCATTGTTCTCCCTATGTTTAGAAGCTGTATCTAACCCTTTGGCTGTGACGCCAGTCAGCCACCTGCACAGAGAGCATCGCAAGGACAGTTTAATTACTCGACCTCTGGTATTCAACTCGTGGACGTCGCATCGGTCATAGGATTCCCAGGAAGTAGAATTGGTCGATCGTGATCGAACTAGCCAGACGATTCAACTTGATTTTGCTGGAAGAGTTAGGAATCGCCTCGTGCTCTCATGTAACTCCTGCCGTATGACACTCTGTATGCAAATGACATAATTCTTCCAGTATCGTTAAATATTAACACTAAATCTACCATGAAAGGGTCAAATGATTCTTCCCAGATTTTCTATTTTACAATTATCGAAGTTGTAAAATTGTCTTCGTAGAAATCAATTTGATACATATTTTTATTCCAATATACATTGTGATAAAAGTTCCACAAAATCCAAACAAATTAATTCTTGCCACTTTTTCTAATAGTATAAACTAGCTTATTTTATTGTTAATTTTTTTTATTACTAAGTTTATCGGTTTAGCGTTAATTATTCTTATGATACCGTTACCTAAACTAAAACTTATCAGATTTTGTGCAATCTAAAAAGATTCCGGAATATAATAATATTGTTTTCGTCAGAACGAATTGTTCGGTAATTATTTATATGACATTTTCCTACCCCGATTATTACTATTAGTTATCATTATTGTTATTTATTATTTACACTTTGTAGGACTATTGGAGACGGCATCAGTTAGTAGTGGACGCGTACAATTGCATGTACAGCAACGACAAGCGTCGACCCTCCGGTTTTTATCAGAACGAATAAGTTATTTTGCGCAGAACTTTCGAAGGACGATCGTCCGGCGGTGATCGCGCGTTCAATCGACGGTACTCGACAGGATAAAAACACAAATTTGTTCGGTAAAAGAGGAAGAATTGGCTTCCGGAATCCCGAAATGCTGACGGGATAGAATTTCATTTTTACTTCGGTTCCGGCCGATGAAAATAAAATTTCGCCGGAAAACCGCAACCGAGCCGCGTCCTTTTTCCGCGTCCCGGGTTCGATTTCGCAGCCGGATAATTGGCCCTTGTAAGAATTCCAATCTGCGCGAGTGTTCGTCGCGGACAAATGAAACCGCGACGAGCGAATGTTTCCGGGGGATCACGGAAAGTCGACACCGTGGCAACGTTACACCGTGAATTTCGATGGCTACGAAGCGTTATCCGCGGCGATACGGTTTCGCGAGCCGCGCTATCATCATGAGGCGGAATGCACGCGCGAACACACCGCCCCTCTTCGCTCCTCGCCGCTTCCTCTCCGCTTCACTCCGCGCCGGATGAATTATTCCCGCGAGCCGGTCGCGCTCGAATTGCACCCGACATCGAACGCGCGCGCGAGCATTGTGTACTCGCCGCTCCATGGAGCTTTGTTCTGCAGCTTTTCCGCGCGCAGGACACCTGTGAACACCGGTGCGACTTTTTTTCCACCGCGACACGCTCTCGGGTTCTTGTTATCGTTGTTTGCGCTCCGACAACGTGACTTCGAATTGACTCTGTCGGATTGTAAAAATACGAATGCATCCGACCCGAGCGCTATTATTGGTCGACGGGTTTTTCCCCTCCCACAACTGAACGATGTGAAAAAGATCCGAGCAGGCAATCTCATTTTTTTTTCTTTTTTGTCCTGCCGTCACGCAAAAACGTTTCTCATGCTTGTAAATTACATTCGCAAAGATCCTGCGTACGTTGGAACGCGTTGTTGCACGCTTGGGTACCTGTATCACCCGAGGCGTGTTGCAATTTACTGGTCTCATTCATAAGTTGGGCGGTTCTTTCATGTTTCGCTACGCATAACCGTTTAGAATGGCTTATCGGCATGTGCTATACACCTTGTTTCATCTTTGCTTTTGCGGCTTTCTACTTTGCGTTCGATGTTCACAGTAGCATCTATTGTGACTACGATAATTGGAGCGTTTTTGTCACGTTAAAGGCACTGTTGAGGCGTTCCTTCCGCGATTCGCGGAGTCGATCGCTCAAGTACGATGCTTTGTAAGAGCACGTACTAGCTCCAGCGCAAATGAATGCGAAGGAGCGTGATAGTTGAAATGTGAGACCCGACCAAAAGCTTGTATTTTTGGGTGGAAGTTTATTCTGCGTATTTGAATGTGTACAAGCGTCAGTGTGAGCCAACCAATCGGATCTGATGTGTACGGATAGAGTAGCTGCTTATATAATTTAAAGGGGAAGGTTTGAAGAAGATTTTCCCGTTGGAATCATGTCGATGGCTCTACTAGTTTGGTCGAGGGACGCCTTCAAAGATTGCCAAATATCGCCAAATAGTGAAGGGACGACCCCCTACCTGTCGAAAAATTGGAAAAAATTGGAAAAGAATTTTGGATCGCCGATTCTTTTGTAATTTTGGTTACACGTTTCTAGACCAATAGACAGACTGTATGCCAAGTTTCAGGTCGATCGGAATGGAATTACGAAAAATGTTGAGATCGGTGGAATCGGGAAACTCCCGAAGTTGGGAAACTGAAGTGGGAAGTCACGACCCCAACTCCTGAAACGGTAAAAAAATTTAGTTTCTCCGATGCGTTTCTAAAGCTGGCTACAAGTAACTGGACGCATAGGAAGCGCGTATTTCAATTCCCGGGTCCATTGGAAGCGAATTGCGGCCGCGGCGCGACTTTGAAATTTTAGGGGTGGTGAAAATCGCAGAGATGGGAAAATGGGGTTGATAAAAGGAAGCTTCCTGAAGTCCCCTGAAATGCTAGCCTGGATATTGCGATAAAATAACGAATTTGGTAGAAGAAAAATTGTGAAACTAAAATTGGCAAATATCATCCCTACGTAACGATAGACGATTTCAATACGCGTTCGAAGAACACAGTTTTTGGTCGACAGAAATGATTCCGTCGATCGATACGGTTTATCTACGGCCGATTTTGTCCACAACAACGGAAAATCCGGGATCCGCTGGTTTTAACTTCGGTAATGAGCCACGGGTATCGGCTCGACCAGTGAATCAATGAAATTGTTTAACGCCGGCCGGTATTTTATTTTCCGGATTCACCGTCCCCGTATCCTGGCGATGTTTAAATATTTCAGGGTTTAATTATTAGCTGATGATAATTACTGGAATTATTTATATTCGGACCGAAGTGGAAGTTCCACGAGTGGAACCGCGTTTACGAATACGTTACGGCCCGCGAAGATATTTGGCGTGTATAATTCAAACAGATTTTTACGTCTGTGATTACCGAACGCGGAATTAATTGTGTTCACATTACGTTTCGCCCGCTGATATATTCCGTTTTGTAATTAACGATACACGCACAACACGATCCTATATTAACCATATCTTTCCCCTCTTGCTACCCCTCCCTCTCACTCTCTCTCTCTCTCTCTCTCTCTCTCTCTTTTAGTTTCCACCCCTTCCGCGCACAAACCCCCGCCCTCTCCGTCTCTTTCTCTCTACGCGTTTCATCCCGTTTATAGGAGTTCTCTAATTGCGATATCGTGAAAAGCAACGCCCAAAGCGGTATTACGCGAAATTAAATCATGTGACCAGAGCTTTGCCGCTGCGAACATTTTAGGATCGATAACGCGCGTCCCAAATAAACGAGAATGAAATATTCATGCGGTCACCGAGAATGAAACACTGCGTTCGCGATGCGAACGATGAGAATTAATACTTCGAGGCAGACGGTTCTCTCTTTCGCTTAGCCGCGGTTAGGTTAGCCGAAACTTTCCCCACCGACCTTCGCAAGTGAATTCAGATTCATTCCGAATCCTGCGCCCGGTTAGGTTGTTACACGAGATAGGAATACGTGGTGCACTCGTGCTCGACACAGAGTTTAACCCTTTTAACGCCGAACAATGATATTATCGTCTCCGACTGCGAAACGCGTATGCGCTATTCTTATCTTCAGATTCGTAATAATATACCTTTCTTCTTCCAATATACATATTGTCCTACTAGAATATTAGAATTTGATTTTACTGATGATGTTTGGACGCAAAGTATTTTAGACAATTTTTGACACCGAACTCGATTCACAAATGCATTCGAAGATCGCTTTGGCTTATTGTATGTTGTAGTTGATCTTGAATGACCTTTACAGTAGGCTATTGTATTCGTATTGAAACATTCCATCAGAAAATAAACAACCATACTGTTCCACTTAAAAATGTTTGAATACGTAAATGTATAAAAATTTATTCGACAAAAGGTACAGCCAGGTAAGATGGCCAACCTTGAATGACCTCTACAGTCGGCCATTGTGTTCGTCGTGAAGCACTCTATCAGAAAACAAACAACCATACTGTTCTATTTAAAAATGTTTGAATAGGCAAATGCATAAAAATTTATTCAACTAACTTTACAGTCGAGTAAAATGATAAAAAATGTCCTTCAGTCAATTTACATGACTCTTATGCCATTCGTTAGAGTATAACTAGAAATCGCGTCATATAAAATAACCCTCTATAGTAACCAGAGATGAAGTTATACTGCGAATTCGGATAAACAGGTTTCAATCGAATTTCTGCTATTTGCATAGAGAAATTACAGGAAAAAATTCTGATACGTCAATCAAGGCCGTCGATGTGAATTTTTCAGAATTTTTACATATTTCTGAATCGAACTCTGCAATATTTTTGCCACTTCGGGCACCAATCATGGTTCAGCACACACATCGGGGTATCAAGCAACCGCAACTGCGTTATGCTTGGCCATAGTTCGTCAACGGGCTCGGAAAACGATGCGAAACCGGGTGGACGGTCCACGTTCGCGTTGCCGCGGTTATGAAACGGAATCGGTTCGAACGCCGTAAGCAAATTTCTCTTGGTGTTCAGCTTCGAACAAGCAGTAACGAGTCGCAGTTACATCGAGCGCGAGTGCGCGGCGTTGGGGCGAACGGTGGCCATGCCCGGCCGTTTATTTCCATTAAAAGTTATTATACGCCGTGTAAAAACTTCAATGCGTGGCCCGCTAACATTTTTAAACCGCCATTGTGCCAGGGAACCGTTTTTTTCTTTTTTTTTTTTGTACCGCCGTAACGTTGCGACGCGCAGTGCCGAGGCACAATTACCGGGAATGACTCTGCGAATTGGTTGTTTCCAACGGAATAACGTATCTGCATGAAATTACGATTCGCCATTCCGCCGATCTTCGTAACGTTGTTTGTACCCCCCTGCTAGCGGGACACAATGATGCTACGGAATAGAGTTTACCGTTTCGCCGGGGAACCTCGTCCGATGATGAATAAAATAGAACGCGACTGATTACTTCTTCTTGACGCGATTGCTTCGAACGATTGCTGTCGAAGGCTCGGACGTTGCCGCCGTGAACGATCTCGAGAGTTGAAATACGCAAACGTTGTCAATTGGAATCGTACAGATAGTGATTTCACTGATTTGTCGCCTGCGAAACCGTAAAAATCGTAGCAAATGATCACGATTCCTGTAGAGACTCTCAGAATCAGTTTCTGCAATTTTTATTTTGCATAAAAATTTGCAGTTCTGTAATCAGTCATTTTCGAGGAAGCGCAATTTAACCCCTTGCCATATTATGACGATTCAGACTCGTGGTGAAGATTTTAAACAATGTCTAACATATATAAATATTATACTTTCCTTTTAAGACGTGGTCATAGTTTCTTCTTTTGTAATTAATATTTAAACATTGAAGTAAACGTAACAGCATTTAGTTACAAAGAAAAGGGTTTGTCAAGGGGTGAAGAACGCGACTGACTATTTCTTTCTGACGCGACCCGCTTCACTTAGAACGATTTTTATTTTGCATACGAATCTGCAGTTTTCATAGCTAGTCACGTTTTATTTTATTTATCATCGAGTGACGTACCTCAGCGAAACAGCAATACGTGTAATGGGACATTCCGGCTTCCGAAACCGTTTTCAACCCCGTTCCCAATCCCTATTGCTCTTTACCTTTGTCTTTGGCGATGCACGGTTCAACAGAATTTAGCGATGGTTTACAGAAACTTTGATTTTTCCAATTTTATCTTTTCTCAGATTTTCTAGATTAAAACCTAAAATCGATATCTCGTATTCCTACGTTTTCCTTTACTACAAAACGCGCAAAAAATTCGTGTAGTGGTTTGCGCAACACATTCCATATAAAATTTCTTACATTTCTACATTTTTATATTAATTCCGACAATTTCTAGATTAAAAACTGAAATTAAAGAAAGAATAATTTCATACACATATATGCTGTCTTTTATTATAAAGTCGAATTGCTTATTCGACAAATTCTATATTTCCTAAATTTCTACGAGCGATTTTCTGTATTTGTCTATTCTGATTATATTTGATTGTAGGTTTGTATGGAACTTTACTCCACCGGCGCGCGAAAATTCGAGTCGTTTGAGTGGGAAAAGGCCGCGGAATCGAGCATGGGGTCCGCGAAATAATTTAAGGGCGGTTTCTCCCGGTCGGAAGACGGAGCCATGTCAGGAACAGGGGGCGGAACTTTAACCGCGAATTATAGACGCGACTTTTCTCTCCCCGACCGTCCTATGGAAGTGGAGAAAAACGGGCTAGCCTGTCTTTCGCGGCTGCTCCGGGTAAAAAGTTGTCTGGCTTCTATCGGGGTAACGTCCTGGCCCCGCATATAATAAAACGGGTCGCCTTTCACGGAAACGCTCTCGCCCTCGAGCGCTTTTCTTTTATTTCTGACGTAATTACGCGGAGAGCCGCAAGAAAAGGAAGGAAACTGCAAAAGGGCAGTCGAGGAGAATGGAACCAGCCCGGCAAGCGCGGAGGCCGAGGCCGAGGCCGAGAACACCGGCCAGAGGAGAATATTCGCGGAATATTCGCGACGCGCGCTGCCACAGTTCCACCTTACAACCAGTCGCGACCTACTACCTTTGTTTTCTCAATAAACTGGCCAACCCGAACTTCGACAGCCCTCGCGAACATCGATGTTGCTCTTTCAACCCCGTTCCCAATCCCCATTGCTCTTCACCTTTGTCTTCGGCGCTGCACAGTCGGATGGAATTTACCGATGGTTCCCAGAGAAGCGAATTTTTTAATCGGTACCTGCTCAACCCGAAGGTCTCTGCATCGCAAAAATTAAGACATTTAAGGAATCGTGTTTTAGTTATCCTGAATATTTAAAACTGAACGAATAGGTGCAGCTTGAATTATCAAGGGAAGAAAAATATTTTTAGGTGGCTGTTGCTGCTGGCAAAGCGCAGGCAATTTTTATTTTGTATAAAAATCTGCAGTTTAATAGTTGCGTTATATTTTATTTATCATCGAACGACATCATGTTTCAGTAGTCGTAAATATTCTAGAAAATAGTTGCACAAAATATCCTTAATTAATATTCATTCACTTTGCACTCCTTTCCCACTAGTTTTTTTAATTCGTTCACGACCATTGCACAATAATTGCTATTTCAAATGATATCATAAATAACAGAATATACCCACTTCATAGAGTTTTCATTTTGCGTTACACATCCTTTAAAGTTCTGGAGAATGAGCATGGAAAAAGAAACAGATAGGACTCTTGTGTTTGATAAATCGTGCGGTTGGAATCTATCTACCGAAAAGGTGCAATAACCGAATATTAAAAATAGCGGATGATGTTTGCGGACCCCGATAATCGTGGACGCAGAAAATCGTACACGTAGAAAGGGGATCCGCGTAAACCGAGTGTGCATTTCGCTAACATTTACATGGGGAACGTTGCAGGTCATCGTCAAGCGCGGGTATTAAAGCTAACAAGCATCGGTAAACAACGGTATCGTTCTTTCCGGAAAAATATTGCTCTTAGAATATCGCATAGGTACTGGGAAACGTTCAACCGAAAATCCCGAGGAAACCTATGGAAAATGTTGGAGTTGTTTTGATGCTGCAATCAAAATGCATCTCGATTGCAAAAACATTCGTTGCAGCCAGGTGAAACATTTTGGCGAAACGAGAACTTCATAGGATGTTTTTGTGTGTCGTGTGTCGAAGGGATTATTACTGTTTCGCAGCAACGAATTGCTTGCGAGTAGACTGCAGACTGTTGCAAAAAATAGGAACGATCTGCAACAGATTGCAAGGGCTTCGAGGGATATAGAAATTAATTTTTGCTGTCAGTAGTCGTCAGAGGCTGAGGATCAACGCATACAGTAAACATTGTATCGATTGTAAAATGTAGGAAGAGGAATTTATTTCGGTCGTTAATGGTTTCATTAAGCCGTGAAAAATCTTCTGAAATTTTTAAACTCTTTCAGTCTTTCAACCATTTGCATAAAGATTACAAGCTTCGGTAAATGAATTCGTATATTTTTAATTTCACAAAATTTCAATACTTTTCGAAGGTAACAAGTGGACAGCGAGACTTTGTACAAAATGAAAATTGCCTCTATTAATCGCAAAACACAAGAACCGAATTTTCAATCAACAAAGAATCGTGTTTTTATTTCTTTTTCCATCATTTCAACACTAAACCGAATGACCATTTTCAGGATCCTTTTTTCGCAATTATTAAAATTTTAAAGATGCCTGCAAATATTCGTTTTATTTATTTGAATATTATTTATTATTATTTGAATTTATTTGAATACATCGTAATCGAGATAGCAAACAATTTAAATAAATTTAAACGCACCATTTTTATCACATAACGCAGAATAGTCAGTTTAGTGTTAGGTTCGACGATAAGAATCCGAGAATCGCATAATTCTTTGAATCCTTTATCGCGTCTTTCGCTTTTCCGTTTCCGTCGCAAACGCATAGAATCCGTGGGCAATGAGAAGAGTGCGATTCTTTGACAAATTCGTTTCTGCGCGCGCGTTACGCACGCACACGCTCGCAGACGCTCTAACAACGAAAAATGCAATTCCTCCGGTAGATAGCGAGATTTCCTCCGTCATACTTCTCGGACTATCCGCAAATGCAGGGCACAGTCTTTTGATAAACGTCTCGGAAAGAAGCGTGCTCGCAGCAGCCAGGTGCGCTCCTCCTCCTCGCGATTACCTGAGCAAGCGAAGATTAAACAGGACCGAGGGGACGCTTTTCTCTTAAGAGGGAAAAATTACAAGGACTCTAGTCTCACACCCCCGTTGGAAGCTGTGTAATCAGCATCCACCTGGCGTGATACATCTTTGCGCTCATTTACACGTTCCGTCGTTGTGAATCGTGCTCGCCATTCTTTTAATCAAACCTTTTCCACGCCGCGTCTACGATCCACCATCTTCAGTCTGTCATAAAACCGAGTAACAATATTTATTTAAATTCTAAGCAACGATCCTGCAGCTGCGAATGCAGCTTGTGTAATCGCTGCATGCGAATTAGTTAATGTTCGTTCGGTTATCCCTTTTCGAATAAGAAAATATCGGTAGGAAGTATCAAACATTGATACATGGCTTTACTTACTGATTGTGTTTCTACATTACCTATACGAGCGTTTTATACATACTTGATGAAATAGGAATTATGTTATACGTTACAAGAAACAGATACTCAGAGGATGAACTACGAAATACGGAAAGATACGTGAACATACCAGAATACGAAACCATAAAGCAAATTACTTAATGTGAATTGCTTTATGGTTTGCTTTGGCATACAATTTCGACATTAAATGCTAAAGTAGATTCCTCATAGAGCACCAATAATATATTCCAACACAGAGTATATTAAAATTGTTCCACCTTCAGTATAATTTTCTAGCAGCCAGTTTGAACGTAACTATTTCTGCTTTGTGATCCCTTCTGACATACAATTTTAACACTAATTGCTAATATGGATTCTTTATAGAGCATCAATAATTTATTCCAACACAGAGTATATTAAAATTGTTCCACCTTAAGTATAATTTTCTAACAGCTAGTCTGAACGTAACTATTTCTGCTTTGTGGTTTCTTCTAGCATATAATTTTTACACAAATTGCTAAAATACATTTCTCGTAGAGCTTCAATAATTCATTATAACACAAAGTACATTAAAATTGTTCCATCTTAAGTATAATTTTTTAGCAGCCACTCCCCAATTGCTAATATAGATTCCTCGTAGAGCATCAATAATTTATTATGACACAGGGTATGTTAAAATTGTTCCATCTTAAGTATAATTTTATAGCAGCCAGTCTGAACGTAACTATTTCTACATGGTCAACATTGACCACCAAAAGACGAGTTTCAAAACTGTATCTAAAATCGTGATTACATTTTATCCACAAAAGCAGGAAATAATAGTAATATCCATATGATAACAGTATCCCCAATTTACACAAAGAAATATGCAAAAATTACATCAACCTCTCGTACGTATTCTACTCGATGAAAGGCGCGAACGATGGAGCTGTAAAAACCGATCTTTGCCTATAAATATTTTCAAATAATTATGCATCTACATACATCCCCTTTCGCATGATAAATTCACAGGGAGTCGCGCAATCTCGATGTCGATAGAGATTGAATAGTCTACGCGAGAAAACACATTTGATTGGCGGTCTCTGTGAAAAAAAAAAAGAAGCGAAAGCAAACGTTCCGACTCAGCTTCCCCGTGGATTACGATGCAGCATTATCATGGCTGTCCAATACCATCAAATTCCCGGCAACCTGTCAAATTCTCTTTATCGCGCTGCGTCAAGGCGCCATAAACCGAAAAACTAATGGCGGACGGTTGCTGTGTACAGCGTTTTCCACGGGACAAGACGAATGGCTCGTCCCGCCGTTACCGACACGGTTCGGCAAACGACGAAACGCTCGTGTGCAACGTTCGTCGGTGACGTGTCTCGAGTTGTGTGTCGTCGACGTCGACGTCGGGACGCTGCCGTGCCGGGGGCTTTATGAGCGATGGGCTCATATGGGATGTAACACGTGCTCGCGTCGCGTAATATAGGAACGCGAGAGCCGACCGGGACCTTCGCGTTGATATTCACGGCCCGCGATGAAAATCATGGCTCAACCCCTTGGGGGCGCAGGATGATTTTTCGCGAGGAGAAAAAAAAAGGATAACTCTCGCGCCGTCGAGCTTTCCTGCGGGCTTTGGTTTTGGTTTGGCGGGCGGGGAAATCACGATCGAAATTCTCCGCAGCCCCAGAAGCTCTGCATCCCCATTCATTGGATAATTTTGGTTTTACATATTTTTATCGAGTTGTTTAAAACGCTAATAGTTCCGTTATCATCCTGTTTAACCGTTTGCACTCCAAGCAATTTTAATTCCTAAATCGAAATATTCTTTTAGCTAGAATAATTCCATTTTACATATTTCATTTCCGTTCGTACATATCAAATTTATTACTCGTTCGTGCAACGACTCAACTTTCAGTGATTTTTTAAAAACAAATACAATGATGTAAAAACTGCTATGAATAATAGTATGGCAATTTTTAGGGTCGCCATTGGAGTGCTAAGGGTTAATATTGGATAGTCGGAAAAGTATTGAGAAATTTTTGTCACTAGATGTTGTTTGGTGTCATATATTGGACAACACTGATCAGATTGCGTGATACTGACGGGCATTTGAGAGATGACATTTCAGACCACAATTTTCATGGAGACAGTTTTGTATTTCGTCGATCGTGTCAAAAGTAATATTAGCGTGAAAATGAGTGAAGTTTACTAGGAAAAAAGCAAAAACGCTGCACAAACCCGGGAAAAAATACTTAATACTTAATACTAACTATTAATTATTAATACTTAATGCTTAATACTAACTATTAATTATTAATACTTAATTCTTAATACTTTTCCGACTGTTACGACGTTTTATCAGACCCGGTACAAGTAACTAATATTAATATTTTTATTTACGTGAGATGGATCGTAAACGAATGAATCGCTGGGAACGAAATGGATTAGGAATAGTAGCAATTTTGTTGCGGGGAACGATTACAATGAATAACGATGGCGAGTTATCTAAAGAGTAAGATTATGTTTTCGAACGGACGTAGAAAAAGAAAATGGAGGGCACAGCGAAATAGGGGATGAGAAAAGTGGAAGAACGAGAACGTCGGACAGCGTTAGGGGCAGACTGGGCGCTAGAAAAATTGGGACCTGAAGAAGCAATCTATCATACCCATACGTTCCTCCAAGAAAAGGGAAATGGATGGGCGTGAAAGCGCGATGGAAGAAACACGTGGAAATTGAGTTACACCGTTCGACACGCGACGCGAAATTCTTTTTTAATGGACGAGCCCTGTCAACTGCATTCTGTCGCGCGTCGTCGTACACAGGGAACGATCGTGTAAATTGTTCCCCTACCCATAAAATATGTAACGAAATGGCGCGAGTGCTGTCGAGGAGGCTTGCCAATTTAAATGTTAATTATAGGCGTCGAACGGCACTGTTTTCAGAAGACGTTCACGAAAATTGCCAATTAGGGGAAAACAAATTTAATAGACAAACGCTTGCTCGTTACGCTCTCCACTCGTAAACACACTGCATTCTCGTAAACGTTACCGAACTGCACTTCCAACATTTTCACGATGCTACTATCCGTCATATATTATTCAACAGGCATTACTTTTATTTGCTTACTTGCAACCGTTCTAGTATCACGTTCGTTCCACGGAAAAACATTTACGCTACATCGTCTGCTTCTTGAAACTGTTCGATTTAAACCTCCGACAGCGGTGCTCAAGTCTATTTTCACCCGGAATATCAAAGTCTGAGTACTCAATTTGTGGCAGTTGAAGTTGACGAATAGCTGCTGCTTTTTGGGATATCAGAGAAATTCTGTTCACAAGAAATTTGCTGAATAACATTTTCTTAAAAATTATTCGTGAGAGCTGTAAAACGATCCTAAGCATCTTCGATTATACAACTTCAAAATGCTTCTCCGAGGGTTAACCCCATGCATTACAATTTATTTGTTACAGTGATTCCAGAACAGTAACCTAGACAGTGACATCTTAGAAGAGATTAATTTTAACGAGTTTTGCTAAGATAGTAAAATTACCAACCTTAACAATTTTTTAGAAGACAGAATTGTGTCTCTATATCGACTAATAGAAAATTAGTAAATTCTAAAATAATTTAGAATTAGATAAATGTTCCACAAAATGCAATAACGTCGAAGCATGTTACACTTGTCTTATGCAAGCCAGACGAAGTAATATTACAATTAAATCCTTGAGATGTGGCGTCAAACAAAACAGAAAAATAATAACATTATACTTTTACTAAAACTATTAATTCGAGGTACATTATATAAAACAACGATCCAGGAACAATGCAAGGAACGTCTCACAAATTGATCCAAACTTTACGCTCCCAAAAGACGAAATGGTCTTTGTAAATGGCGCCGTACAATTTTCAGTTCCTTAATTGACGAACCTGATTTCATACAAAATTCTATCGTGCACAAATATTCTGCACTACCTGTCTACTAATTCTACTCGTATTTCAAAAATTCTCCACATCGCAGAATTAATTTCGGAACAGCGCAGCGGGTATAATATTTCCAATTACGAAATCCATCGGGAAGCACGCATCTAAACGACGTCGTCCAAATAATTGAGCCGCGCTCCGAGCTTCCGCTAACGGTACGAAAAAATGTGTATTCGAAACGGCGCAGCAAATACAGGAAAAACTTGTTGTTCCTCGCGAAGTAGAAATGCGAATAGCGAAAAGCGGCGAGAGGGAGAGAAAGAGAGAGAAGGGGAGAGAGAGAGAAGCCGAAAAGTTTCGAAGCGGAGCGTTAGGTTTTCGAGGCGGTCAGCCGAGCGTTATAATTTCGCGCCTCGTGAAAGGAAAACGCCACGGATAATTATCGGTAACTGCTAACTGGTAAAGTTTCGAGAAGGGAAAGCAACGCCAGTGCTCTCTCGGCACCGCTCTGCTCGGCTCCGCTCGGGTCTGCTTCGCTCTCTGCTTCAAGCGCGTACGGCTCCGTGTAAATTAAGTATAGCGATGCAATTTATAGCGGCGATATAATACGCCTTGTTTGCCGCTCGGCCATTATTAGCTGGCGCTCCGATTCGTGGCTCGTTCGAGTAGGTCTTCCTCGGGAGCTCGTGCGTTTATAATGTTTCCCTCTCGACGAGTTTTCCTCGGCCGAAAATGCATGTTAGTTTAGCAGAGAAGATCAAGCGGGAATTCCTGCGCTGCTGCTACCCGCTCGCAGGATTCTGCTCCACCAGGAAAAACCGGCAGAATTTCCACGGAACCTCCGTTTTGACAACCGTTTCCTTTCAATTTATTCGTTTCTTTATTCGTTGTAGAACTCGTAAATGCCTATCGTAGATATCGTAAATTATCGACAGAGAAGAGAATTGCAAGCGATTATATATAAAATCATTGATTAGAAAGTGGATCTTTGTGCAAGAGAAAAATTTTCTAACTGAATTCGAACAAACATGAAGTCACATAGAAATTTCTTTCTTAATATGTTGAATAACTTGAAAATAATATAACTATGTTGTTTAATTCTTCTGATGTTCTTACTGTTTTCAGACGTACTTTCTCATGTTTATCGTAGACGCATAAAATCTACTTCCTATTTATGAGTATAGACTTGACTACGAAAATAGCGATCTTTATGCAAAATATCAATCATCTGCATCAGTCACGAGCAACAGAGGTTACTAAAAATATGTGCCTCCTCTCAACGATTTTCTTGTAATACTACTGATTAATTGAAAGCGCCACTGTTTAATTTGTACATTTAATAATACTTGACAGACTACGTTATAGAAAATTTCGTTGACTTTCCAAATGCGTTGATGCTTTAGGAACAATAAAATAATCTCCACTACTTTCTCTGCATTTTGCCTGTCTCATAAACAATTAGAAAACTCGAAATTAAAAAGGAAGAAAGTTATTATTAATCTAAAGCACCATTTAATTTGTAGATTTAATAATATGTGACAGACTACGTTACAGAAAGTTTCGTAGACTTTCCAAATTCGTTTTTAGGAACAATCAAATAATTTCCACTATCTTTTCTGCATTTCGCCTGTCTCACAAACAATTAAAAAACTCAGATCGAATAGAAAGTTATTATTAATCTAAGGCACCATTTAATTTGTCCACGAATTAATATCTGGCGGATTATGTTGTAGAAAATCGCGAGAACCTTCGGCCAAGCGGTTCGAAGCGGAAGACGGGAAGAATTCGGTGGGTGGCACGAATTCATCCTAACCGAATACCCATCAGGAACGTCCACGGAATAATTCTCGGCTAATGACGCCTAACGATCCCGGCGACAGACTTCGGAACCCGGCAATCGCTAATCGACAGCTAATTACAGGGCTCGCCGGCAATCGTTTCCCCGACGGAGGAAAGGAAATCCGTATAATTTCCGCGCTGTCGAGCCAACAATGGCGGTATACAGAAGGCAACGATTTCCCTTTGGCACAAGCCGGAGAGGAAAAGAACCGCAAGCCTGCCCGACGGCGGTCCTGTTTTCTCGCTTAGACGAATGCAACGGACCGCAATAACGTTTAGCCGATATTCGATCGGCAGCCTGTGTGTATGTGTGTGCGCGCGCGTCCGCGTGTGTCCGTCGCATTTTTATCTTCATTTTCTCCACCGTTCTACCTTTTGTTCCTTCGATTCGTCTCTCCCCCTTCTGTTTCATCCGTTAGCTAGTATATACGCAAACAGTCCAATCCTTGTTCGCGTCTCGTTTTGTTTCACCCTGGCCGACCACACCCGCCCCTAACTCGTTCTCCGCAATTCTCGACGAGTCCGTCACGGTCACACTCAATTTCCATCGAATCGTCGCCAGCAAACTCGCCCGTTTCTCCAGCATCGATGCTTGCGTCGAACAATAATCACAATTATCGCGCTGAAGAGCTCATTTACGCCCCGTCGGCATCTCAGAACAGGTCCGAACGCTCTTCGACGATCACGATTTTTCTTCGGTCTTGTTTGTAGATTTTCCCAATGGGGGATGAAAGTCGGAATGCCTCCATTGCGATTTGGGAAAACGGCGAGTACAAATGTAAATGTCTTTGGAACCGAGTGGACAGTTTCCCTGAATTTGTTACTTAGGTTACGGGGATGTCTGTACGACTGAAGGGAAAAATGGCGGCTGATTTAGGAAGGCGTGACGAGGCGTAAAGGCGTATTTGTTTCGAAACGCTGCGCTCTTCTACGCCAACCGCCATTTTTCTCAAGACCTGGCGTCAAGCCGCCGTATGCCAGCCCTCGTCGCAGTTTGATTGGTCCGTGTTTTTCGTTAACACGTTCCTTGGCAATCTGTATGACCAATGGTACACGATGACATATTTGTTTAATGCGCTACGAAGATATATTTTACGATAAGCTTATGAGCAAATAACATATTTCCACCAAACAATGAGACATTATAAAAGATGCGATGTACAACAAAGTACAGAAGTTTGTCATAATATATCAATGTTTAGTCGTGCATAAAATGGCCTGAATGAAAAGTCGGATAGAAACAGCTTGGCATGGAACGTGCTAACACGTACATATACGACCCTTGCTGAACTTCCCGTTCAGACCTTTTGCAGTTCTCATTGAAAAGCGAACAATTTTTAAAAAATGTATGTATACTGCATTTATTGTATTTATTGTTTCGTGTTGGAGATATTCAGGCTGCCATCTATTGAATTCAATTAAGCACTAAGCGTAAACATAATAGGTCACGTAGAGCTTGTCCTTCTTCTTCCGCGAGCGGTCAAATGAGTAACACGTGTGCGAAGTCTCTATACAAAGTTGTAATTCTTTTTTGTTTCTATCTACTGTGCAAATATATCGGAGAACAAATAAATTAAGTTTCTCTGAAAGACAAAAGGAGACTCAATTTTTGAATGAAAGCATAAACGAGCATACATTGCTTTATTTCAACATTTCGTACTACTGAAAAATTGTAAGGCGTACGTACGTCCAAAAACTTATTTAATCGTAAAAGTGTGGATCGACGTCCCATGCGGTCAAAATGGAAAGTCTTCAAAAAACAGTTTGGCGCGAAACATGTTAACCCTTTGCACTCGAAGCTATTACATTCCAAAATCGAAACAATATTTTTACTTATAATAACTGCATTGTACTTTCTTAACTTTAATTTCAATCTCTTAACTTTAAACGTAGCGAAGTAAAAGTTGTTTAAAAATAGTATGGCAATTTTTAGTGGCACCTTAGAGGCGCCATTCGAGTACAAAGGGTTAACTTAACAAGGCTCGATATTTAGGGGTGGTGCAAATAATCTTATAAAGACACACGACTTGTTAGTACGCAGAACTGAGTTTAATAATTCCGACGTACTTCTTCTAAGCCTTAAATCATTACTATGTTTAATAAAACAATTGTTGCTCCAATATAGCACGTATTCTTCACATTTTTAATATGGAAAGACTTATACAAAATTATATTAGTTATTCTAAAAACATTAGAATAATTACAGTTAACATGTTTTTTGTATACACATCATTATGGATTGTTTCAGTGACGTTTGAAATGTGAATCGCCTAGAGTACGAAAAGTGTGTAATATTTATACAGAAAATGGTTCATATATGCGCACCTATTAGAGTCGATGGCGGCTTGGTTAAATAGTTGCGCCTGGTCGCAAGACGTTCGACGTAGGGGTGGTTTATTGCTGGGTACTTCCAAAACTTGTAGGAATATACCGGGTTCTCAACTTGTACAGTGTAGAAAAATTCATATGCGCTTATGTATAATGTTATTACGACGTAACAGTTAGAATTATGTTGTGGAACGAAAAAATCTTAACAAGTTGCGCACGAGCATTGGCGTAGGAACGGGACTCGGAAAATTAAACGACAATTTGCGAGTGCTAATTTCGACAGGCACGCAGCAGGAGCGTTCATTCACTGGACAGGTCACTCTTCTGTGGAATTCTAATGTCGCAAATCACTCTTGCGACACGCACAATGGAAAGAGTCGGTAAATTGCCAGGGTACCTGTACAACGCGACGTCGGTTTAACGAGGGGAAATGAAGAACGACGGAGACGCATAATTTTACGGAGGGGCTAATCCAGAATGCGGTGGTCGTCAGAGGGGCGGAAAGGGGGTGAACAGGGGGATGGCATAGCTTCGATAACGTTGCTTCCGGGGACGGCTTCACCCCTGGGACTAAGCGGTAAATTTTGTAGCTGACAAAGCCACGGCGCGTTCCGCTTCCGGCGCGAGTATCGCTCGAACCGCGTAATTAGAGTCCGTCGCCCCGCTCGATCCAATCGGAGCCGGGTTTTAATCGGCCGCGCGAAAGGCTCGCTTATTAATTACAATTCGTTAGCGACGCGCGGAGTTTTTACGCCCACGGTTTTTACGGTTCACCCCCTCATCATAATCCACGGGCAGCGTTGCGAAAGTAATTGCGACAATACATTGCCGAGCGGTTTTTCAATCAACATGGAGGAAACTGCTTCGTGCAAAATTCCTAAACGCCGCATTATAACTCGTTGTTCGTCTGTTGTGTAAGATTTGCGCATGAAATGTCTGATTTTAGAATGCAAATGTTACGAAGCGTTTTGATCAGGAAGTACTGTCGCGGACTGTAGGCTTGTCGTGCACCATTTTGAAATACAGAACTGTGATTCGAGGCCTTATCTTATCGTAATTTTCGATTTAGATTTTTAGTAGCATTGTGTTACATTCTTGCGTATTAATCAGTTTGTTACCGGCTGATTTACTTGCTATAAACACAGTGTTGATAAATGGTTAATATCGTGATTTTATTTCGTCGCGAATTCCATGTTTGAAGGAAACCAGTCTGAATTAAATATTTTAACACTACGCTTACGGAAAGCGTAAACTTGGTCTAATATTTGTTATTTGTAATTTCTGAGATTGTTAACATGCATCTGGAAGGACAATAAATTTGTTTCTTTGGGTGTAAGTTTTTAACTGAGTGCCTGAAAATTTAGGTTCTCGCGTTCTTTTTGTTGCTACAAAATAATATAAAATAGTGACTCTTAGTGCTTTGTAAATTTAATGATGAGGATAACTTTAAATAAAGTTTGTATAATGTTAATTGTTCTGTATTCTTTTTATATGAGTGGTGAGGTACATTCAGCTGGGCTGGGTTAATGGTAAATCACCGGACTATTCGTTTTGAAAATGAAGAACACGAATAACTAAAAAATTCAATATCTGTCGTAATACAATCCAGAGATTTCGAAACTCATTGACAGAACACAATAATCCATGCTTGTTTCATGTTACTGTACAAAATCTAACATTTCATACACAAAAATCCAATAATTCAGTGATCTTTTCATTTTTCGAAATATTACAGTTGCATCCTTCATTGGGGCTGTAAAATTCAATCTGACCTCACGCAGAACATTAAAAAATGTATTTAGACATAGTTGCAAACGTTCAAAATTAATAATTATCTGGTTGCAATTTAGTTATGCTTTCATTTTGCGAAATATTATAGTTGCATCCTGCATCGAGGCTGCAAAGCTGAATCTGAGCTCACGCAGAACATTTAAAAATGTATTTAGACATAGTTGCAAACGTTCAAAATCAATAATTATCTGATTGCAACTTGGTGATCCTTTCAATTGGTGGAACAGCAAATGCCTCGTTAGAGTTGAAAGGCTTAATATAAGCTCATGCAGAATATTTGAAGATGTATTGAAACAAAGTTGCAGCAGTTCAAAATGGATAATTATTTGGTTGCAATTCAGTCTTCTATCGATTGTTTTATTTTTGGAACAACGAATACCTCGTCAGAGTTGAAAGGATTAACCGAAGCACACGTAGAATGTTTGAAGATAATTTTAGACGAAGTTTTGGAATTCGAGAGATCGGAAATTATCGAGTTATAAGTTCAGCGTTCCTGTGACTTTGCAGAGTAACGCAATATAGGGGGAGACGGTAAATAATCGGTCACCGGCGGATCCTATAAATTATTGATAGAGCGGCTCGGAGAATTCTTCAAGGAAGCTTTTGGTTTCTCGGTGACGTTTTCCCCGAGCGGCAAAGACACAAACAGAAGACGCGGTCATCGAGAGACGGCGGCGCGAGAGGAAATACGAAATCCGTTTGGCCGCGATCCAACGGCGAACAGAAGAAATTCGTGGCCCCGTTAAACTTCAACGCCGATAAAAAGAAGCAACGCTGGGACCAGGAGAGTTTCCAATGGGGATGGCCAGAGGGAGAAACGAGAGAGAAAGAGAGACAGAGAGAGAGAGAGAGAGAGAGAGAGAGAGAGAGAGAGAGAGAAAAACGAAAAGGTTCCGTTTGTTGTTGTCGCGACATGAGAACTTCTGCCTTAGGCTCTCCCGAACCGGCGAGACGCAACAATGGGAATTCAACTCGGTGAAATTTGGTATTCGCACCTCGTTGAATCGGCCTGTTGTTCTTTAGAATCTAGAACATTGTCAGGGGAATAAAAGGGAACGTCCACGTTTGTCCATGTCGGTGAAAGATATTGACAATAGCCGGGAACGTCGCCCACGATTGCGGCTCTGTTCTTTTTCAGGGTTTCCCGTCGATAGTACGCTCAAAAAGTACTAATTCATTAACCTGTTAAAATAAACCTTCTTAACAGTACAACATTTCACTAATTATTTCATTTCAGCGAACTCATATTATTCAATTTTGTTGCTCCCACTGGAAAACCGGATTCGAAGAGTTACAAAATTTGTAAAAATTGAAATATTTGTACTTGGACATTTTCGCAATTAATGATCAATCGAATTACACATCTAAGAATTTTCTTATTTTATTTTTTGGGACTTTATTTTCTTGGTTGGTTAAATAAACGTTGAATATTTTTAAGCAACTTGCAGCGGACGACCGAATTGCTAGACAAATAAGGAAATAATTATACGTTTTATATTTTTCATGCTTCTACGATATTAACCCTTTGCACTCAAATGGCGACTCTAAGGAGCCAGTAAAAATTGCCATACTACTGTTTAAAATAATTTTTACATCGCTATGCTTGTATTTAAGAAATTCGTAAAAATGTAACTGTTGCAAGAACGAGTAATAGTAAAAATATCCATATGCATAAGACGAAATAAATTATGTGAAATGAAAATATTCTAGGTCAGAAGAAATGCTTAGGTTTTCGAGTCGAAGCAGCTTCGAGTGCAAAGGGCTTCCTTCATTTTTTAATGAATTTGTAATATCCAACGAAGACACTTATAAGATTTAAATACAGAAACTTACGATAGCAAGATGAAATTCCTTATTTGTCATGTTATGATTTACCAGAGGACTTGAATTTCGTGCAAACGAGTTTATAATCCATATTTTTCACACTATCTTCAGCATCGCCGTGTTTACGACGCGAAACTTACAATTAGGGCTTACGTACGTGCTTGTTTAGCAAGAGATTACAAACTTCGGGCAAGTAATTACAGACACCAGCCAATTAATTATACTATTATTAAAGATGCTTGGCGCTATGAAGTATAACTCAATTTCCCCGTTAACGTAGAAATGACTAGGAAGTTAATTATATCGTGTACAAAGTTCGCATAAAATGGCGAACTAATTTCTATATTCGGTCGCGTTAACGCTACGTTACTCCGAATAGTAACTATTACCAAACTGTGTATTCTGTTACCTTCGATACAAGTTTCTTAATAGTATTCAATATTCCTTGAGAATTTGACCCACATCGCAGCGACAGTTTGACACGAATTGTTTTAACTCGAACCTTCATCATACGAGAACAAAAATTATAATTCACTGCATAATTTAGCGAAGATACCATTAAATCCTCTTCGTGCTGAAGACACTTATAGAAAAGAATGAACACGAAGACATTAACCCTTTGCACTCGAAGCTGTTTTAACTCCAACCCCAAGGCATTTTTTCTAACTTAGAATATTTTCATTGTACACGATATATTTGATCTTATGCATACGAAATTTGTTTATCATTACACATCCTTGCCACGATTAAATTTTTACGAATTTCCTTGACACATGTAAAGATTGTTTTAAACAGTGTATTTTTGTTTCCTCTTGTATTTTCGTTTTCAATTACTAACGTTATTTGTTACTTACTTTATTACTTACTTCTTTAATGAAGCATATTTGGCAATAAAAATTGTACTGTTGAAAGTTGTAAAGTCGTACTAATAGGCTTCCAGTCGGTAAAGTGTTATTAAGTTATTTTATAATATAATATGTAATTTTCTACACACAAGCCTATACACAGACATTTTGTACAATATTAAAAAAATTTCAAACATACTTAACAGATCTAAAAAATTTTGCATTTGTCGTCGTCTGAAATTTGTTTCTTTTTTAATGGTGGAACTACCAAGCAAGTCAAAATAATTGGTCCCTAATTTTTTCTTTCGCAATTGCTGAAGTTATAAACATATTTTCATCAGAAATTTTCAGATGTACTTCTTTAACGAAACACATGTTATAATAGAAATTGTATGAACTTTGAATAGATGCAGTTTTGTTATTATTACAAAACATTGTATATAGTTGGATTTATTGTTCGCTAGTTCTAGCGTTAACAAATTTATTGCTTTACAACTCAGGTATAGCTGGAAAGTTATGTAAGCTACTTTTGCGTAGAGAAGTTGTGTAAGCTCAAATCCTCCTGCCTGCATTTACCCATTTTTTCCTGAAACTAAAAATCCGCGAGCTAACGACGACGCGCAGTAAATTAAATAAATTGATTAGATTTCGTCAAACTTTTTCAGATAGCCGTGGACGCGACGAGGTTATAAAATTCTGAGCCTAATTATAAATAACCAGCGACAAATTAACAGCATCAAAGGAACGTCGCCTTTTTAGCGATGAGTGGAGAACAGTGTTAAGAACTTAGCCGGCAGTTGGGAAAGTTTTCGCACACTGTGACCGTTATTGCCCTAGTTAGACGGCATTACTTCGCATGTCGCATCCCCATGGGCCGAGGACTAAAGGCGTATGATCTCGGAAAAACGTCGGAGCAGGGGTAAAACAAGCGTAAACGTCGACTCGCATGATGTAGGGAAAAATCGAATTTATCGCTGCTCGATTTCATCGAGATTATTCTGCTCCAAATCTCCTCAATCATGAGGTGAATTATGTAAATATGAAAATTAACTACCTAAAAAATCTATATAGGATTAGCAACAATTGAGTATACACTAAAACATAATTAGAAGAAAATCAGATCACTTGTTTAATATATATTGTTATTTATTGCTTGCTGACGAATTTTTCTTATATTTTCTTATATTTTAAATAATTATTATTACAGAATTATATTATTTAAATATAGCTATAAATATGAATAAACACATTCTCTTTATTTTGGGAAAAGCAATGTAAAATAGTCACTTTTAGTGTTGCATGGACGTAGTATTAACCCTTTGCACTCGAAGCTGTTTTAACTAGATCACCATTTCTTGTGAGGTGGGATATTTTCATTCTACATGAATTATTTCACTTTCTAATAAATTTCTATTCATTTCTGCACGAAAATTTCTATTCTATTCACATTTTTATCAGTTTCTTAGATTTAAAGATAGCGATGTTAAAATTGTTTTAAATAATATTGTGGCAATTTTTTATAGCGCCTCAGACTTGCCACTAGAGTGCTCAGGATTAAATGTCGCACTGTGCTGCCACGCGAAATAAAGAAGAAGAAAGTGTAAGATAAAAATTCTGGAAAGGGTCATTCATCCACAAAGACCCCTCGTGGTAGGTTTAGTGTTAAACATTCTAAGAGCGCAAGGGATAATCGAACGCTAAAGACTCGATACTCGAAAAAATTGCTTGTCTTCAAACAGTGATAGTTTTATAAAAGAAGATCGTATCACATTAAATTTAGTCTCGTTTCAAAGCTGGGAGTCTCTAGTTTCGTAATGTATCATTCACTTTGTTTTACAATTTTTTCACACGACATAGTCGCCGAGAAACTGACGGCATAATTTTTCTTGAAAATACTACACATTCAATCGTCTGTGAAAACTATAAAAATACTTTCTCCTGACTGTAACCACCATAGTTTCAGACAGTGATGTTTCCTCTTTTTGCACAATAAAATTTGATGTACGACTTCCAAATGAGAAGTATATTGGCAACTGTACAGTAGTGCAAGATTCACAAGAAGGGTTTCACCCGACCTTGTTCTTCGTTTTTGTTCCATAAAACAGTGAAAAGAAATCGTACATCAATCTTTAACTCGTCGTCGTAAGGAAGAATCCTTCAAACCGATGATCTCTTCTTATACTTCTTCTTCAACATCTGATCGTGTACAATCATTCACAAAATTGTTCCTTTTTTTCTGTGACTTTTCATTCTTCCAATTTTTAGACACCGCGTTCTTTCATTTTCGTGTATCCTTCGATTTCACCGAACCATTTCTTCTATTTTCCAATTTCGACACACTTTGTCTCTTCTTCTTTTTTTTCAAAGAATACCCAGCCCCCTCAAGTGCGAGCGAACGCATAGAATCGAATCGTCGCGCGGCAGTTCTTATTGAAATATCGTCGAGGCGTGTTCGGCTGGTAAATATATTACCGGATTTCACGGGGTCAATTGGATGCTGGCGCAATAGAGGCATCGATCACCGAATCCATTTCGCCGGATTCGGTCCGCGAATTCATTCGAAATTGAAATTTGGCATAGGAGCGTCCTCTTTAAGGAAACATCGGCGTATTTCGATTGCGCCTTTCGCCGTCCTCTTGTTCGAAGCTCGAATATCCGTGGAAGAGCGACGAGGAGAAACGAGAGGAGTTGGTGCTCCACGGCATGTACAATGCGATCAATTTATCTTGCTGCTCGTTCGAGCATCGAACGCTAAATATGATAGGCAAATTCCATTTTCGTGGATTTGCTTTATTTACGAGTTTGAATAAAACAGGATAAATGGGTCTCCCCACTCTCGCCGATCTGCGCGAGCGCGTTCGCTTCAGCTATTTTATTTCGCGTGGCAGCACGGTGCGGCATTTAATACTAAGCTTATGCAACGCTAAAAGTGACTATTTTACATTGCTTTTTCCAAAATAACGAGAACATGTCTATTCGAATTTATAGCCATATTTGAATAGAAATTAATTTTTTAAATAATTTCTTGCCCGTACATCTTTACAATTTTGATAAATATAAATTTTTATCTTACAATTACTTTTCAAAAATTTTTATCTTACAATTATTGACGTTACAAAATTGCCTTCGTGAAAATTGAATCCATACACTTCTATATTTAATCATGTGTTATGATAAAAGTCATACGAAATCTGAATAAATTAAATCTTGTCATTTTCATAAGGCCGAATTCTCCTATAACACTAATCCAAGCTTGTTTCATGTTAATATTCTAATTTTGAATATTTCATACATAAAAATCTAATAATTCAGGGATTCCTTCATTTTGCGAAACATTATAATTGCATCCTCCATTGGGGCTCCTAATCACAATTTCAACATTTAAAAATGTGTTTTGACAAAGTTACAGAAATTCAAAATTAATAATTATCTGGTTGCATTTCAGTGATGCTTTCATTTTGCGAAACAGTATACACGTGTGCCTCGTCAGTCTTGAAAGGGTTAGTATAAACTCCCGAATAATATTTGAAGATGTTTTTAGAATAAAAACGTGGATTCTCATAAAAATCGCACAAAATCTGACTAAATTAAATCTTGTCATTTTTACAAGGACATATTCTTCAGTCAATTTTGTAACTCGATAGGTTCGGTTTTAAAATATTGTTTAATATACCTTCTTATCATAAATGAGATCAACTCGCGTCGAAGTCTGTTTCAGCGGAAGGGCGATAATCGACAATGATTGCGTTAAAGCTGGATCGGATAAGAGGGAGTCTACTCTGGTGAAAAAAGCTGTCGAAGAATGTGAAAGCGGAAATGCTGAAGAAAGGATGGATGACGAGATGTCGAGATGGGCAGGGGAAGAGACAGACAGAGTGAGAAGGTAAACCGTATAAAGTACGCTAAATTCCTCGTACTTACGGCTGGTTAAATATGCAGCGGAATATCAGAGTGCGGCCGCGATGACCGTATCCTTCGTAATATAGTGCGATACTTGCAAGGTATCCTGCATAACTCGAAGCGGGCAGCCGGGAGAGGACGAAGCGTGCAGGGCGAAATAATATTCCTCGGCCATAATTTCGTGCAGCTCGCTCGCGCACGGCTCCGGGCGTATTTTACCGGGTTCGGGATACTGTATCCATAATGCATCCAGAAGATGTAACTCCAGCCAACGCTGGTCTCGATATAACGCATCGCTGATGCTCAAGGGGAACTGGACGGCTCGGGCCGAACCGTCGTTAATGTTTCAGCAGCCGTCGCGACGCTGAAAAATACTATCCTGGATCATGAGCCGGGGACAATGATCGTCGCACTGTCAACGGGCTCTTCACTGTCACCTAACGAATACCTCGTCGGTTTAACATTGTTGCAATTATCAGTTTTTAATTTTATCGCTGTGAAATCGTCGATGAAATACTTATCAGAATTGAGAGCAGTTCGATTAAATAGCTATTCCCGTGTGTAGAGACACTGTTGAGTTTCGAAAATTAATAACTAGGGAAGAACAAAATGTAAACCGTATGTGTTTAACGTTCTGAAATCGTCGATAAAATGTTTATCAGAATTGAGAGTAGTTCGATTAAATTTCTATTTCTCTGTGTAGAGAGATACGTATTGAATTTTAAAAATTAATAACTGGAGAATAACAAAATGAACACCGTTTATGCTTAACAATCTGTAATTGTCGATGAAATATTTATCAGAATTAAGAGGAGTTTGATTAAATATGTATTCCTCTGTGTAGAGGGACACATATTGAGTTTCAAAAATTAATAACTACGGAATAACAAAATGTACAACGTATATCCTTAACATTCTGAAATCGTCGATGAAATATTTATCTGAATTGAGAGCAGTTCGATTAAATTTCTATTCCTCTGTGTAGAGAAACACGTATTTGGTTTTAAAAATTAATAATTAGGAAATACCAAAATGTACACTGTATATGTTTGTCCCTATGAAATCGTCGATGAAATATTTATGAAAATTTCGAACGGTTTGATTAAATTTCTGCTCCTGCGTGTAGAGACACGTATTGAATTTTAAAAATTAGTAACTGGACAACAACAAAATGTACAGTATACGTGCTTATCGCTCTGAAATCGTCGATGAAATATTTATGAAAATTTGGAGGAATTGCAATAAATTTCTGCTCCTGTGTGATGAGTATATTTTTGACTTTTTTAAATTATTAACTGGGGCATAGTAGAATCCGACCAGATTTAGACCGGGTAGAATTTTGGCCAGCCTCCGTTGTTCTTAGGAGGTATGTATTCTGTACATACCGTATATAGCACATAGTTTTCAGAGAAGTGTACCCTAACGAGTCACTTGACATTTGGTTTACCGGACGCGTCAAAACGATGCCATCTAATATATTTAATTAATTGCTCCCATTCATTTCTGTTGTAAACGCATAAAATCCGCAGTCTAATTATCAATTTCTGAGGGACGGAATTGTTTTTCACAATTCAAAATATTTGTTTAGCCAGAAAGAAGACGAAGTGTACCTTTGCTTACGATCAGCAAAATTCATTTAATATGTCAGAGAATAAGAAAAAGAATTTACGTTTTCAAAAATTATATGCTTCGATTTCAGCTAACTTAGATGGTCGCTGATTTAATAATCGACGTGCTGGATGAAGATAACGATGTAGTGAATTATTTGGTACTCCGTTTTATGTTTGATAAACAAGTTTGCTAGCAGTGGCGCCGTATCCGATAAAATCGATCATAGTTTCAGTCTGATCAATGATTTTCGCTTTGTACGTTACGATGTGACAATCAGGTTACGCAAGCTCTGTTACGTAACGATCGTTCATTCGCGAAAACAACCGAATTCCTTGGACTTGGCACGATGAACCGCTTCGAGGCAAAATATTATCGTGCTGTTCCTACAACCGAAGCAACTAACAGTCGATCTTCTTTCTTTTCCTTCTTCGCGCATCGCTTGCATCGCTTTATTTTCCAAATTTGCTGTGGTGTTCGATATTCCAAGGATACCGGAATACCAACGCATTCTTACAATACCTTCTGACATCCGCACCGACAGATTCACGAGCTGACGAACTAGAATCGACGGCAAGTGAAATTCTCTTTGACGCATCAAAATTAAAATCTGATTTAAATGCATCAACTGCAGCCTGTGTATTTTCTCGATGGAATTCTTTATTATTTTTATACTGTTTATAGAAACGTTTTATGATGCGAGATAAATAGAAAGCTGTTTGGAAGTTTCTTTGGCAAATGCTTTGACATTAAACGATTAACATTCATGTAAAGATGGTCGCCTGTTATCGATTAACGCTAAACCTACCGAGCATTAAAATTGATTAGTGTATATTGTCTTACAAAAGTGACGAGATATAATTTCTTTAGAATTTCTGTAATTTGTATTACAATATACGATTGGATAAAGAAATTTATTGAATCAATTCTAATGAAGGTAATTTTATAACTTCGAGAATAATAAAACAGAAAATGTAAGAAGGGTCTTTTGACTGTGGTAGGTTTAGTGGTAACAGAAGAACAGGCTAAAGACAATTATGTTATTATATTATCATTATTATTTATTTATTTCTAGTTTTTTATTGTTTCCTACAATCAATGGAATAGACTGTTGAACTTTATTGCTATATAAAATCAACCAACCTAGCAATAAACATATTATCATAATAATGATTATTAAATTTCGAACTTTTATACAAAATAAAAATGTTACGTATTCATTGCAATGTAAAACAGCCCGTTTAGCGGGAGAACCGCGGTGGAGAACGCGCCTATAGCGAAAGAGTTAAGTTAATGGTCGAAGCGTACGAATAAATTCAATTCGATAGAGTTAACGCGCTCAACAAAAATTCTCTTGATCTTCCACTTCTAACGGTGTCCGGTCATTTCCGGCGTGAACGCGCGTTCGGTCGAATTATCATGTTCGAGGGCGTCGAAAAAATTTGAAAAGAGACGCGGAACACATCAAAAACTGCAACTATGGCCGCGAACTCGTGGGAACCTGTTCGCTTGGCTGGTCCGCAGTGGTTCGGCTGGCTCGATTGCATTTACGGACGAATTTCTCAAGGCAGGTGGTGTTCGTGACACAAGGACGAATGATTGCGCCCGGCCCCGGCAACTCCGCGAACTACGTGTTCGGGAGTGTACGGAAATAATAGTTGCATATTTAATGAGGCGTAAGGTAACAGGGTCACGCCGGCGTGGCACCAATTTCCTCGCGGAAAATTTACCATTTTCGCCCGTAGCCCCGTTCAACCCTGAATAAGGGTTGCTCCGAACCGTCACGGAACGACGGGGAACGGCTACGTGCCTGGCTACGTACGGAAATAATTGTTGCATATTTAATGAGACGGAAGGCGACAGGATCAACGGCTCTGCCTCTTTCTCCCGTTCACCCTTGCAGGATCTCGTCGAACGTGGCCCGGCTCGGTTTTAACCCGGGAAATGGATCAATTTTGGCGATCCTGCGATCCCCGAGACATCGTTCTCGACTAACGCTTGATAACGGTCGTCGCCGAGATTGGCAGTCTGACTTTAAGCCGCACGGTAAAGTTGCGTTAAGTGCCACCACCTCGGCATTGGAACGCTGTACTCGTCATGTAGACACGAATCGGAATTCGCAGATCGTCGAAGGGTATGCGGTGGGGATCTGAGACACTTTGAATCGCTTCGATCCAATATGTAGAACGAAAAATTTGTAACGCTTCCAACATATTTCGAAGCTTAGAACTCTTGGAAGTCTTCTGATTTATACAGATCTATCTTTCTCTTAAATAGGAAGGTCCAAGTAACCTAATAGATTTTGCAGATGGAGAGAGTAGGACGACTGTAAAGGTATTTGTTGAAAATTGAGATCTCAGAGATTTATAGAATCCTATCCTTCTTTTAAATAGGGAGGCCCATGTGACATAATAGATTTTATAGAGGAGGAGAGTAGAATGCTAGTAAGGGTATTCGTTGAAAATTGAGATCTTAGAAATTCATAGAGACCTACTCTTCTTTTAAATAGAGAGGTTCAAGCCACCTAATAGATTTTGTAGATAAAGAGAGTAGGACGATTGTAAAGATATTTGTTGAAAATTAAGCTTTCAAAGATTTATTGAGACCTACGCTTCTCCTAAATAGAGTAGTCTAAGCAACCTAACAGACTTCATAAATGGAGAGAGTAATTGAAAATTGTAAAAGAGAAAATTGGGATCTGGTAAATATCAGAGAGTCTTATGAATTCTTTTAAAAAAGAAAATACGTCTTGATGATCATAATAGCTGTCCAACCAACCCCGATAATTCCGCGTCACCACGCATAATGTGCAGGCCCGAGAGGTACAGCAATTACGACTATGGTTTAACTGAACTGATTCCTCTGAAAAAGCTCGTCGAAATGGCTCTTCGAAACCCTTAAACTCGCCAACGAGCGAGACAGCGCCGCTGTTCACTACCGTCGGATAAAACATTAAACGAATTAGAATGAATGGTCCGAACAATCAGCTTCGTATCGACAATGCGCGTAATGTTTTCAGGAACAAAGGCACTCGCCGCGCTTTTGTCCACGAGTTAGGAACAACAATTCCGCCGGGCGTTCGCCAATTGGAGAAAAGTGAGAAAATGATCGGAGCCGGTCGCGGGCTCTGGCTATTTCCAACAAACTTCATTCCGAAAATAATTGTTGTGCAGTTAATGAGGCAACCCAGCAATAGGGGCCGCCCTCTTTGCCCCGGCTAAGCTATCCCTTCGCGTTGCATAAGGATCTTAAGTTAAACTTCTTCCTCCTTTGTTCCCTCTTGCCTCCGCCATTCCCCGTTTTCTTCCGCTTTTTATTAGCTAGACTCTGCTTCGCGAGACTCGCTCGTGCGACCTCGTGGTAATTAATTTAGTTTCGTAATTTTTTCTTCTCCGGCGTTCTGCAATTTACGGTTCGTTCCGTCAAAACTACCTTTCCGCTTCAGCACGCTTTGACTTTTCCGCAAAGAGTCCTTCCGGTTTGTTTACCCGCATACTTCCCGGAATTTATTGGCCGAGACGCGCGACGAACTTCATACGCGCTCGCGAAATTCAAGGAAAACTTACATATATTATTCATTAATCAATTATGCGATGGGGATGGAGATAGTTCGCCATTTGACGAACTGTCCAGGTTTCCGGAATTTTTCCTATGAGAAAATATAATACACGAATTGTCTCTTTTTGTTATAGGTTCACCGATGTTTGAGGATGACGAAAATAAAATTTTGTTGTAGAAGGGTTGATAAATTTGAAACAATGTCGGTTGCATTCGAAACTTGACGTTAACAGATGAAGAAACTGCAGATATTATACAATGCAAATTTTCTTCATTGATTACTTTTTCTGAATATGCTAAGTCGAAATTTGGATTAGAAATATCTTCAACATGTTTTGCTCATTTATTAACAAACAAGAAAATTATTCTACAATAATTATTTTACAATTATTGAAATTTTAAGATTGCCTCGATCAAAATCGCACAACATCGTACAATTTTACTGCTCGGTAGGTTTGGCACTGACCCACTACTCTCATCAAATAGATCAACTTCGTCAATTTTATACAAAATCAGTAAACACGCGAGTCTTAAGAGACACGTCATTAAAAGAGTACCCGACGAAACAATTCCAAACGTCGCACATATTTATTTCACAAAAGAAACGTTCGAATCCTAAAATTCCCATCTCGAAGACCATCGTCTACCCTTCATTCGTGGAGCTTTCGGTTCTCGTATATTCGCAAGGAAGCTTTGAACCGTCAATCGGATCGGTCATTGATCCTCTCGATCATCATCCGTAATACGTAACCGTCGGCGAATCACGCCTCGGGGATGCTGTATAGAAAAAAGAGGCTCTCGAAATATCGGGAGGTATAGCGGTCGGTTTGCCTGAAATTTCATCGGTGTACAGAGGTGCACGAGAAGCTCCTGCGTTTGCGAGGGGATCGAGCCCGGCTGATGCCAGGCAGAGCAAGAGAGATCGCGAGAGTACGAGAGAGGGTGAGAGCGACAGAAACAGAGAGAGAGAGAGAGAGAGAGAGAGAGAGAGAGAGAGAGAGAAAAGGTGAGTACGAGAAGGTGAGTACGAGAAGGTGAGAGAGAGAGAAAGAGGAAGAGAGATCGAGAGGGTATCAGAGAAGGTGAGAGAGAGAGAGGAAGTGAGATCGAGAGGGAATCAGAGAAGGTGAGAGAGGGAGAAGAAGAGAGATCGAGAGGGAATCAGAGAAGGTGAGAGAGAGAGAAAGAGGAGGAGAGATCGAGAGGGAATCAGAGAAGGTGTGTGTGTGTGTGTGTGTGAGAGAGGGAGAGAGAGAGAGAGAGAGAGAGAGAGAGAGAGAGAGAGAGAGAGAGAGAGAGAGAGAGAGAGAGAGAGAGAGAGAGAGAGAAACAGAAAGAGAGGTCGAGGGAAAACGAGATAGGGTTAGAGAGAAAGAGAACGAGAGAGTGTAAGAGAGAGAGAGAGAAAGAGAGAGAGACCAAACGAACGGATGTCGCATGGGCTGCAGCCCTGAAACCGGGCTAGGTGGGTGGGGGTCAAGTGGCAAATATTAGTACGAAAACTGGCGTTGCCGAGCTTGCGAGAGCTTCGCGACGAAAGCTGCTTAAACGTTCCCTTCCTTTGCCTCCGTTGAACCAGCTCCACCCGGCCAAAAACCCGTCGTTTCTCTGCTACCTACACACCGAGGAAACCAGTGAGCCCTGCAGCCCTCCGAGCTCTCCAACACAATTCCGCCCCGGCGAAGTTACCGTGCCTTCCACTCGGTGGTTAAATCTCCAACAACGGATCCGTTCTACGCGCTAGAGAAAGAGAGACCGAGAGAGAGAAAGAGATAGAGAGAGCAACAACGTTCGAAAACGCTCCGGAAGAGAGAGCAAGAGAGGAGATTGTAGAAGCGATGCTAGAAATACCGGCAGCCATAGCAGCATCCCCTGCTAGCGACAATAATAGTGCTCTGGTACACAGTGAGTATACGAAAGTATTCGAACGTCCTCAACCCTCGAACCATGGACCATTTTTACAATTTTATAATTGACGATGTCAATGGGTATTTGATCCTATATTGTTCGATATTTTAAACAAATTTTTTGTGTCACTTCTGCCAGACACATTAGTCCTTCTGGCGATCATAGTGTAACGATTATTTGTTTAATTTTATACTAGTACCACCATCGGTCAAATGACCGGTTTTACGATTTTTATTGTGTAACAATAATGGTTAAATATAGATTTTATAATTTATGATGTTCAGTTGCGATTAGTAAGAATTATAAGGAAAAATGAAGGAGTGGATTTGTAAAACTTTTTTAAAAATTGGTTAAAAGTATTTGAGTAAACTATAACGTTGATCAAAATCTGTGGAGTACTCATTGTTACGTAGTGCTCCAAAGTGAGCACAAAATATTGTTACAGGACTGAAAATTCTTTTCAGTTCCGGCCCAAGACGCTTCACTGTAAGAATGGAAATTTATGAAAATATTCCATTCCATTTTTGGACGCTTTGGGTAAATGGTACAAATAGTTTGAAGAACAGAATACCCACGCTCCTCCCTTTCCTATTTCTGGACGCTTCGAGTTGGAGGTACGGATCAACCAAAAATGAGAAAACCTTCCACCCTTTTTCATTTTTGGGGCACGTTCGGTCGATGGGTACGGATCAGCCAAATATAGCTTTCCAGCGGATTTTTTAAAGTGTATCTTTGCGGAAGAAATTCGAAGAGGTCAATAGATTAATATTATACACATGTGTATTACACTATTATTTTATTACATTATCATTTGCTGCGAAAGCAATCTATTTTGCACTGGGGATAATTATTAGCTCTGGGGGCTAACCCTTTCAAAATTAAACTATATGTAGTCCACGACTGCGCCTACGAAAAATAATTATATCATTTTAATTTACAGACATTTCCAGTAATATTAGAAACCTATCTGATTTCAGTATACCTAAAATTAGAATTATAAATTCCTCTACACTATCATAATTTTGACCCAGTATTTCTGAAATTTAATTTTCCTATTGGCACTGTAAAGATTAAATTCTACATGAAAATGTAACTCAAAGAATTTGAGTTCAATACTCAAAGTATTTAAAGTATACAAGAAGTAGAATTAGTAAGCAATGGTCAGACACGCATCCTATAATTGTGTACAAGTTGGTTACATCGATAGACGTGCTTTACAATTATTAACATTTGCTTGTAAAAACTTTTTTGCAAAGAAAATCACGTTCTCTTTGTTGAGCAATTGTTATTGTTTATTTAGATTAATATTTTAATGTTTAGAAAACATTTTAATGTATTCTTTAACACTTGAACTAGCGAATAATAAATTCGACATGCATTCTAATAATAACGAGACTGCATCTAGTTCAAACTTTACAACATTTTTATCGTAATATGTGCTTCACTAAAGAAGTACAGCCGAAAATTTCGGATGAAAACATTTTTATAAGTTCATGTAAATGCAATAGAAAAAATAAAGGACCAGTAATTTTGGTTTGGTAGCTTCAGTGTTGGTACAGACAGAATAAAAGAAAATGAATCGTAAAATTCGCATGGATAAAACTATACACAGCATGGTTGACAAAACACACAGCAGCTTTAAAAAACAAGCATACATTTTAAAACCCAGTTTACACAGTTAAGAGCTCCATAACTATTGACACAAAACAAACTACACAGCATTTTCCCAATTCTGTCGAATAACCTACTAAAACAATCGCTAACAAACCAGTTCGAGAACGACTGTAAGTTAAACCGTTCTAGTCCCATCCAAGCAGAAACGAGATGACTATTTCTAAGATAAGAAGATCCGCAGTGATAGTCCAGAAATTGGAGTCCATTTCCCGAAAAATGTGATCGTCGTTGTCTTTGAAAAACTTCCCTAATATTCCAACTATCTTCTCGGCACATCTTTCTACGACGGTAAGGTCTCTGAAGATCTTACAAAGAGGATGTTCATCAAGCAATATCAGTGATCAGGTTAGATCGACAGTGGTGCTTTTTCATACTTACCAGATATCTTTAATACGAAACCCGAATTTTTATATAGAAAATACACGTTTATCGTACGAGCATGATACAAAATACTTTATTCGAAGTACTGCTCATCGGAAGCTATACATTTTTCTCGTCTCTCTGACAATTTGTGAATCGATCGAATTTTTTGTTCCATCGATGCAAATAAATAATAATCGGATGGAACCAAGTCTGACGAGTAAGCCGTATACGAAAGTATTTTTAAACAGCTCAGTGGTTTCTTTGACCAGTTTTGTTGTGCGCTGTGGTGCATTATCATAAAGCAAAATCACTTTGCGTTGCATTTTAATCCCATTTTCCTTTCAACGAGGCTTTCAAACGTATAGAGACGGCTTCTCGTGTCACATTTAATTGATCCGCGTATTATTGTTGCGTTTGAACGTCATACTCGTCCAACGATGCTTTCAATTGGCTATCTTCAAATTTTCTCGGTGATCTTTCACCTTCTTCGTTTTTTACATCAAAATCGCCACTTAAAAATTTTTTTAATAAGCTTCGACGAGCATTCGATGCAATTCTGCAGCAGTTTTCTCCAAATGGTAACAGAAAATTTAACGTTATTATCTTCTTAGGCACGATGCGCCACTATAGTGGTTTTCCGGATGTCATCTTATATTACGATGCGTCACTTTAGTGGCTCGAGCACACTCAATTGCATTATTAATTATTAAAGTAAATAATTATAGTTAAAGTATATGCATCGTATATTTAAAAAAAGTTATAATTTATTTATCAAAAACTTAATTCTAGTGCCTAAGAGGTTAAAGCAAGTTAATAGGACTTTCAATAATTACACTTAACAGAACGAAGCTTAAAAAGCTACTTTTACATTGTGGTTCCTAACGAAGTTATTAGATGACGTTACTGAAGATGCCTTGAGGATTCTCGATAAAAATTCCTGTCAGCGTTAAAAGATCGGTTAAAAATTTTTCAATCATGCATTATGGTTGTAGGAGTAAAAAAATTGTGCTGTTATATGAAACTTGTATGGTTGTGAGTTGAAAATCTAAATCAGATGTCGAAACAAGAAAATGGCGTCAATGACGGTGTTTAAAGGTAAATACATTGACAGCTAGCGCCACCTAGCTAATCCCGGCTTCATATTTGCAAACCTCGTGTCTATTGTATTCGACGTTTGCAAGTCGACGCTGTGCTCGTTCCCCGCGGTTTCCATAGTATTCAATTATATTAAAGACGGTGTGTGCCGCTACGGACGATTCACGGTTAATGCGAACTAATTACCGGTCGACCGGAAGTTAAAAAGTGTGGACAAGCCACCGCTGGCAGCCGCTTATGCCGCCTCCACCTGTTTTCGAGCCCGCCTGGACAATTCCCAGGGAATGAAAGTTTGCTTCTGCGGTTAAGTCCGGCGCCCTTCTCTCCTCTCTGCTTTATCCTTCCACTTTGCGCAGCTTGTTTTAATTTCTGAACGACCAGTGATCGTAGAGAACGTTGCCCAGGACTCAGGCGATTAAAACTGCAATTCTACACCGGGGTCGGAAGAATTTTATCTTCAACGGTATAATTCGACGCTGTAATCTTGGAACGACTTGCATCGGACCGGGATGCTTGCGAATTACAGTCTGATCTCGGTTCCTTTGAGCTCGGAAAAATTGTAATACGTAGAACGTGCACGTCGTCCGTGTTCCGATGTAGCAAGAGGCATCTACCCGGTTTCTTCTTGACGTACACCTTTGGGTGTTTTCAGTAAATCATACTGCGAGTGACAACGTGAATTTGTTTAATTGGATTTTGTGGTTTTGATTTGGAACCTTAATTGCTCTCTGTTGGAATTCGTTATTGTCTGGATCACTTTTCTTAATGCAAGCAATAATTTGAAGTAAAACAATCTGTGGAATACATGATTTATTGAATAGTTTGGTAATGATTTAAAACTGTCAAACGTCAAATTTCGACAATGACAAAAGATGGAGTTGTATAATGGTTGCAATGCATCGCTTGTACGTGGTTGCTAATATTATTGATCTCCAGAGATGTCTAACGAGAGCGTCAAAATTAGCGATACAACTGAAGCGTGATCTTTGGACCGTACTTCAGGTATTTCAGAAAAAGTTGCATCTAAAGCTGCTTCTTTAACACGTTAAGCGCCACGCCGGTCCCTAGGGACCGGCGCTGGACTTTCCGTTCAGGCCTCGTCGGTCCCTATGGACCGGCGACAGATTTTTCGTTCTGCTATCGCGGCGCGCGTTACGTTACCCGACTGTTTATACTCTGATTCGTCTATCGGCTAGCGGCCCGGCAAGGCCCGCCTGACGGCTAACCGTGGCTTGAACGAAACGGCACAGAAATTCGACGTGGCGCTTAACGTGTTCAAGAGGAAGGTTTGGAGAAGATTTTAGCGTTTAAACCATGTCGATAGCTCTAATAGTTTGGCCGGGGCACGACTTCAAAGATTTGCCAAATATTGCCAAATATTACTAAATATTGAAGGTAATCCCCTTCTATAAATCGCGAAAAATTGGGGAAAAATCTTAGGTCTCCGATTCTTTTGTAATTTTGCTTACACGTTTCTAGACGCGCGGTCAGAGTGTATGGCAATTTTCAGGTCGATCGGAATCGAATTGCAGCCGTAACGCGACTTTGAAATGTCGGGGCGATCAATGGCGAAAATGGGAAAAATTGGAGTTGATAAAACGAAGCTCCCTGGATTTCCCTGAAATGCTGGCCTCGATATAGTAACATATTTAAAGAGGAAGGTCTGGGGAAGATTTTGCCGGTGGAATCATGTCGATAGCTCTAATAGTTTGGCCGGGGCACGACTTCAAAGATATGCCAAATATTGCCAAATATTGCTGAATATTGAAGGTAACGCCCTTCTATAAATCGCGAAAAATTGGGGAAAAATCTTAGGTCTCCGATTCTTTTGTAATTTTGGCTACACGTTTCTAGACACGTAGGCGGAGTGTATGCCAAATTTCAGCTCGATCGGAATCGAATTGCAGCCGTGGCGCGACTTTGAAATTTCGGGGCGTTCAATGGCGAAAATGGAAAAAATGAGGTTGATAAGAGGTAGTTTCCTGAAGTCCCCTGAAGCGCTACCCTAGATTTTGAGAGTTCTGCTTAACACATTAAGCGCATTACGTTACTCGACTGTTTATACTCTGATTCGTCTATCGGCGAGCGGCCCGGCAAGGCTCGCCTGACGGCTAACCGTGGCTTGAACGGAACGGCACAGAAATTCGGCGTGGCGCTTAACGTGTTAACGATTTCATCTGTCAAACGTCAAATTACGACAATGACAAAAGTTAGAGTTTTATAATAGTAGCAATGCATCTTCAGAGTTGTCTAACGAGAGCATCAAAATTAGCGATTCAACTGCGACGCGTCCTTCAGACACCTCTCGAGGTATTTCGGGAAAAATGAAACCCCGGAGCATCTTCAACCGGAGGTTCCGCCGTTTAAGAATGAGAAGATGACCCTAACAAAAGCCGGGGTTGTATAATGGTTGCTATGCATCACTCGTACACACGGTCCCCGCATTTTGTAGAACTCCCGGAGCGGCGTGCTGGTAAATCGAAATCAGCGATTCAAGGAAGACGTTCCGTCGGTTTTGGTGGTTTATGGTAGCCTCCGGAAGCTGTTGAAAGGGATGGTAGCCGCGAAGTCGTCGCCATCAGTGTCCACAGTTTGTCCACGTCTGATCTAAAGAGCGGTGAATGTGGCGTTTCAGTCCGGGGGAGAACCGAGGCATTTACGAAGCCGTGAAGGGAGGGGCAGAAAGAGAGAGACATGGTCCGGTAGACGCGTTTCTGTTAGCGCGCACTTAAAACTCGAGTCCGAGGCATTCAGAGAATCAGAGTCGTTAGAGAGTCTGTTGCTATAGCGGGGGTTGCCGGTGGTACAGCATTCTTTTTGCGCGCTGCCATTTCCGGTGGCGACAACGGCGCGGCGTCGGTGCGGTGGTCTGTCAGGGGACAGCTTTTAAAAATGCAGCTTAATGACCTCGTCGCCGAGAAAACACAACGGTGTCCTACGGGCGTCCGCGTCTCCGCTTCCGAGTTCGTTAATGCAAACTGATACAGTGAACGATATCGAATTAACGAGCGTCGTTACGGCCTTTAACGCGATACTTTGCCGCCCTGCCTCGGCGAAATTGCACGCTCGACGACCATCGAAACGCTCGAGACCGGGTCCGTTTAAAAATCCGGGGCGAATTCCTTGCGATCAACCCCTCTCCGACTTCTCCTCCTCTTCTCCTCCCCTCTCTCTGTCTGTCTGTCTCTCTGCTGTGAAGCAGAAGAAGCTGCAGTATCTAAACTGAACCTGCAGAATCAAACTTTAATGCCGTCGACGCCGTCGCACCGCGCGCTGTTATCTGTGTCACCGAGTTTCGAAAAGTTTCCCTTTTGGCTTTAGTCGAGTTCCCAGCTATCATCAGAGATTGTTCTTCGGACGGAATTTTTCTAGCGGCTGCGAGCGGAATAATACCGGCCCCGGGAAGCTTTTAACTTCGCGGACTTTTAAAGGAGTTTCGAAAAATGGGTAAAATTGGTACGATGCTTATGCAGGCTTTAAGCAACTGCGTTGCGCGCCGAACACTCCAATCAGCGCAGTTTACTGCGCTTTCGTTTCTACGAATCTGTTCCCGCCTGTTTCATTAGTACACGATCGACGAGGCTCGAGTGCAGCTTCGTTAATCGATCTTTTCATACAGTAATCTTATCAGGATCAAATTATCGTTTTCAAATTGTGTAAGTTACAGTTGTTGAAAGTACAATGATATTTTCATGAGAAATAATTGAATCAATATTTATTTTACGGAATTATTTTACCTCGAATACCAAACGTTCCTTGTAATTTAAAATATTTTCATTTCCAGAATTTCGATCATCTTCTGCAGATGAATCCGGTGCAATTAATTCATATATTACTTGAATATCAAATAATTTATTAAATATAAACGAATTTAATCGTGTAAAAAATATTTCTAACAATGTTAAAGCGATTTTCTGTGGTGCCTCAATGTTAAGCCACCAGAAAAATTAACCTGTTAACTGGGTATGACGAAATATTTTGTCATAAACGAACTACTACTAGAATGGTCACGACGACATTTTTCATCATGGAAATTTGCCGTAATATTTTGAACACATTACATTTTATGTAGTTCTTATTCAAGTAAATCAATTATATAAGTTTACAATTACATATAAACAATAAGTATTTAAAAAAGGATTCCCCATTGTGAAACGAGTCGAACAAAAGTTTATTCCCCGGTTAACAGATTAATAGAAGACGTTCTCTTCTATTCTCTTCTAAGATCCCAAAGTTATAAGTAATGGGGCTCGAATTTTTGCAATTACCTAATATTTTTGCCAATTTCAGACAGAAAGAACAAATGCAAGGCATCCCGTAGAAAATTCGCCCGTGATATACCTAACTGGATCATCAAGCTGAATTTCACTTAGCGGTTGCAATGCAAATTTCTGTTCAATCAATTGGACCAGAATCGGACCCAAAGAGCACGAACGAAGGTATGTACATCGAAACGAAACTTCGTTCGAATTTCCACAGGTAATACGGAATAATTACTGGCCGCGAAGAAGAAGCGAAACGTGGACAAACCCCTAGCAGGATCCGCTTATTTCGCTTTCAGCCCGGCTTTCCGGGTTAGCTCGGCTGACCAACGGACAAATCCCTCGGAATAAAAGTTCGCCATCATAGTTGCTCGCCTCCCATCGTACAGATCTCCGCCTCCATCGCTATTTTAATGCCATTTTCCGCACACCCTCGTCCACGTTTTAATCCTCCTTATATTATTTACAAAGCGAAACTGCGCGGCGCATGCGAATCCGTTCGAACGCGCATAAGTCGAAACGTTGTAACATGGATCGATCGAAATAGAAAAATCTTCGAGAACCTAATTTTATCGAATTGATATCTCCCGCATTTGCATTGTTTTTCGAAGGTCACGGTATTTCGGATTAGAAGACGTATATGAAATTATATATACTATTAGCATAATACCTCTGCAATAATAATTTCAGAACTTTACTCGCGAAGGTGTTCAAACAACTACTCAGCACGGAAATTGGACCAATGGAATGTAGATCGATCTTAATTTGGGAAATCGTCGAAAACCCAATTTTATCACATTGATATCTCCTGAATTTGCATCGTTTTTCGGAGGTTACAGTGCTTTAGATATGAAGATGTAAGTAAAATTATACATACTGTTAGTATAAATCCTCCACAATAATAATTGCGGCACTATACGGATGAAAGAAAGAATTAAAACAACTGCTTAGCACAGAAGCCGAACTGATGTAAGAAGGATCGATCAAATTCGGAAAATCCTCGAAAACCCAATTTTATCAAATCGATGCCACCGAAATTTGCACTGTTTCTCAAAGATTGCAATGCTTCAGATGAAAAGACGTATGTGAAATTATACATACTGTTGACGTAATACCTATGCAATAATAATTTTAAAACTATACGCATCAATCAGTTCAAATAACTACTTAGCACAGAAGTCGAACTGATTGAACATAAATCGATCAAATTCGGAAAATCCTCGGAAACCCAATTTTATCAGATCGATGCCTCCAGAATTTGCACTATTTCTCAAAGATTGCAATGCTTCAGACGTAAAGATGTATATGAAATTATACATACCGATGGCACAGTATCTGTGCGATAATCATGTCAAAGCTACACGCATCAAGCAGTTCAAGCAACTACTTAGGAGTCTAATAGATTCAACGTCACGAGGAAGTTCACGACATAACCAATCCATCACTTGCTGAAAGACTATTCAATAATCATTTAGTAACTAGCGGTATCAGGCGTCAATCCGAGCACACAAGTTCCTGATTCACACCGAACATCTCGAACAGCTATTTGAGAATTTAATAATTTGAAACTTATGAGGAAGCTTACTTCACCTGGTTCTCAATAGCATACAGACCTGTATACATAGTATAAGTTGCAAATTATAATAAGCCGCATTAATTGCGAGGAATGGGAAGCAATTAGGAAATTCCTTTCCACATTGAAGAATTAATGATTTCAATAGTTGAAAATAATCGATATTCTTATGTTCCTACAATTTTTGTATTCTTTCAAATTCCACCTACCAACTTTCCTTGTGAATGCATAACTATGTGCAGTATGATTGACGTATGGTACGAAACAAACGTCACGTAGGAATTTCTTTCTGACATCAATCATTTTCGAAAAGTGCAAATAGCATATTGATAGCAAATTGATTTTGGCATGATGACAAATTGTTCTCATTATTTTTCAGTTTTTAACCATCGCTACTCAATTTATCCCAAATGCATAAAATCAACAATATTAGAAAGTCACGTGGCACGAAACAAGAGTCAAGTAAGAATTTCTTTTTTACGTAAATCATTTTCGAAAATAACAAATAATTTGTAGACTAACTTTAATTGTTTTAATCATTCTGCAATTAGTAATTACAGCTACTCGATTTGATACAAATGCATGAAATCATCGATTTAACCATCGCATATGGTAAGAAATGGAAGTCATATAAATATTCCCTTCTACCTAAAATTATTTTAGAAGATAGCAAATAATACATCGACTACCTTCAATTATTTTAATCATTCTGCAGTTAGTAATTACAGCTACTCGACTTGATAGAAATGCATAAAATCATCGATTTAACCATTGCATATGGTACAAAAAAGAAGCCACATAAATATTCCTTTCTACCTACAATTATTTCATAAGATAGCGAGTGATACATTGGCAGGTTTCAATTTCCTTGATCCTTATACAATTTCAAAGTCCAAGAACCCATTCTCGTAACAATTGCATCAAATTCGCGACCTAACGATCAGTCGGCCATAACCTAAGTACCGTAACATACTCGTACGACCATCAATCGTTAGAGTGTCATCTCGCAGATCCAATTCCAGCACTGATTCTCGCACAACAATCGTTTCGCGCGTCTCTTTCCGCGGATTCGTACGCGAGTTTGCTCGGCGTCAGAGATGTTCGCGAAGTGCTCATTATTCGTGTCGCCCTTCCAGCGTCTGTGTCTGGCAAGCGTTTCCAAGTTGACCTCGGGTACGAAAGAAAAGCTGGAGGCTGGCCGCGTAGCTGAAGCTCGCAGCATAACTTTTTCATTTCCTAGCGTCTTCCGGTTCTGCGCCGGGCTTCCACAGCCTCTGCGGTCCCCGGTGGGAAACCGAGGGGATGAAGAGGGGTGGTGGGGCCGTGTCACGTTTTCCTCGCGCGGAATATCTTTTGTACGTGAGCCTCTTGAATAAACATGCAGTCGTCGTCGTCGTCGTTGTAGTCGTCGTTGTAGTCGTCGTAGTCGTCGTCGTCGTCGTAGTCGTGGCAGCCGTCGTTGTGTGCGCGAGAGCAAAGGGTGAGAAAGGAAATAGAGCCGCCGTTAAGGCCGCGAGGAAAAAGCGGGAAGAGGGTTGGCCAGCCAGCCCTCCTGTTATACCGGTAAACGATGAAAAATGTCGGCGCGCCGCTTACTAGCTCGAAGACAAAAGAACGCCGATGATAAGGAACCAGCAAATATTTTCAACTTAATTACCATGGGCCGGTTCTTAACGGACCATTCCGCTTTGGGGGCACGCACCGTCCGCTCCGGATGTACCACGTACTTCGTATTCGTTTCAGGAGCCAAGAGAGAACAGAATTAAAGGAGCTTATCTTTCTTGGATACGGCACTGTGGTTCGCGCTGTGGATGCGAAATCAGGGGTCCCGTTGTTGCTAGACGTCGCATCTACGGGAACGCGTGCTCCCATCGATTTAATTATTCGGACAATTTTCATCGTGGAAGAATTATTTTTCTAGTTAAACCTGGAGACTTCGCTGAAAGATTCAACGTTGCGTCAACGTGATGATCAGTTTCATTAATTTATATAGTTTTCTTTATACTTGACAAATCAGACTACCATGATTTGCTGAATATTATTTTATTTATATTAACCGGTGTTAGGTTCACGGCTTAACGTAAGGTTAAAAAGACCGAAAATTATTGCAACCCTAGATTAGATTACTACTGAGTTCTTAATGTTTCCTAGCAAGCACAAAAGCTTCTAGCAACCCTCCAGGGTCCAGACATTTCATATCATAAAATCCCAATGAGCCGATACATTACAGCACATCGAATTCGTTAATTCACCGTAGTTTGGACCAGAAAGCTCTCAGATGTTGCACCAACGGACGCGTGTACGCTTGCATTAATATTTCAAGATTCCATACGATGCTGGTGTTAATACCATCGTTAGAAGACAAAACGCAATACCCACGAGCCTCTAGACCAGCTGACCACCAAGTTCCTAGCATTTTTGATCTAGCATAGAAGCTTGGAAGAATCCTCTAGGGTCGAGACACTCCATGCCATAGAATCTCAATGGACCGATACGTTAGAGCTTATCGAATGCATTAATTTGCCATAATTCGGACTAGAGAGCTTCCACATGTTGTATCTACGAGACTGTATATACCAATCTACATGAATATTTCGAGAATACGATGGAAGCTTTGGATAGGGACAAGCAGCAATTGTCGATTATCGTCGTCAGAAGGTAGAACGCAATATCTCTGACTCCATAGAACAAATGATCGCCAAATTCCTAGCACTTTTCACCTAGCAGGGCCGAACCCCCAGGGCCGGGACACTCCATGCCATAGAATCTCAATGAGTCGATATGTAGCAGCAGCTCGAATTCGGTTAATTCGCCAGAGGTTGGAGCTGAAAGCTTTCATGGGACTGTTAGTTGTGCGCCGGTAGCAATCGTTCATATTTAACGGGCCATTTGATGGATTGTGCCGGGTGGGTAGGAAGAGTGGTCAGAAATAGAGAAACAGAGAACCGGAGGAATGGTTTAGGGTGACTCTGTAGGACACGAGTTGCGGAGGGTTTAAAGCGCGGACTGGCAGCAGAGAGTCTCGCAGGTGAGAGGCTAGGTCGGAGTCCTCGGGGAAGTTGCATTAGTCACACTCTCTCGCATCAGTCAGGCCAGCCAGCCAGCTAGCTATGCCGCCGGCTAGCGACCACTCTTTGCACAGGACGACGGGATATTTTCACGTGGGAATATTTAACTCTACGCCGGCAAATTACTCTGCGGGCCTCCGGTCACTGTACGCGCCCCGCGACACCGGATCCGCCGCGCACGAAACCTACTACGCGACGAGACTTTACGAGATACGCCTCCCTCGGGGACAGATAAGACAGCGTCGTGCGCTGGCCTGACGACTTCGTCCACCGCGACAGTCTGATGTACCGTTCCGGACGAAATAATATGACAGTTTAGATATTTTTACCGGGCGTACCGTTCGAAGCTTTGTGCGCAACTCGTTGCCACGCTGTAGCTCGTTTCAAAACATTACGGGGGTTTTTACCCGCTCCTAGCGAGGACATCTCATAGCGATCGTAAACATTGTCTACGTGGACGTAGCCTATTCTATGATGAATTCGATTTCTTATAATATGTTCATTTTAAAAGAACGTACAAGGCTGTTCAAGGTCATTCATCAATGATTTAAAATAAGTTTAGCAGGGAGAACCTCCTGAAGATATTTAGGTTCGTAATACACAT
>CM052083.1:8816533-8851448 GCA_028453745.1 Agapostemon virescens | reverse complement strand
TTCATTTTACAAGAACGTTCAAGGTTGTTCAAGGTCATTCATTAATGATTTAAAATAAGTTTAGCAGGAAGAACCTCTCGAAAATATTTATTTTCGTAACAGAGATAGCAGATTGTGATAGCAGACCCACCATCTTAGAATAAATGTTTTAATAGTGTGTTTTATTTCAAAAAATGATGACAGATCGTTGTACGTATTTTCAACAGCTACACCGATAGCCAAAAACCACAAAATCGATTTCGATAATTGACTTTTCTCAATCGAATAATTCCAGTACTAATCTCTGCGATTTCTTCAGAACAACATACAGGCAACTTCATTGTAATTTTACAGGTTTCACAAGATGTTTATAAATTTAAAAATATCATTTTTCGTTAATTCGCAAACGAATTAATGAATCTCCATTTCAAATGTCTTGGAAGTTTGCGAAACACCTTGTAGAATATCGTACGGTACATTGCCATGAAACGTACGACAGAATGCAGTCCAGTTACGCCCGTTTCTTACAGCGTGTGGAAAATCTAGTTGAATTTAAGAAGCATCGCGAACGACAGTAGAGTGTACTTGAAGGGCCGGGGTGGCGCAAGGGCGGCACCAAATTCTGGGATCGAACGCAGTAGGTGCCAACTGCAGCTTATCCCGGCAGTGAAACGCGATTTCGGTGTTTTCGCCGGACAATACGGGGAACAAGGAAAATATACGCGGCGGATTTTCTAGCGACGAGTGTAAAAACATCGCGAGCGAGTAAACGTCTGGCCCGGAGCCAAAGAGGATGTCCTGGTCCTGTTTGTTGCTCGGTGGCGGAGAATCACGGCGAAAGAGGGAGAAAGAGGAAAAGATGGAGGGGCAGAGAGAGAAAGAGAAAGAGAGAGAGAAGGGAGAGAGATCAGTGAGATAGAAAAAGAGAGAGAGCCGCCGGCGCTACAAAAGTTAATTTGCGTAATGGCGTGTTTAAAATACGTGGGCTTCGGTCTACGTTCTGCCTGGCAGAAACGAAACGAATTTTCCGCGAGCGACGCGGCCGGACCGCAGGTCGTCAACCTTCCGCGGCTGTAATTGGTTCGCGATCTACCGAGCATCGCGAATTTTAAAACGTATTTCACGCGTGAGAATTCCCTGATCGATCCCCTCCGTTGAATACTTTATGCGAGCTTTGATACTCGCTATCTTCGGAAATTGTTAGGCGAAACGTTCTTACGACGTCCGTGGGGTTTACATTTTCCGAGTTAACGCTAAACCTACCGGGCATTAAAATTGACTGCCGCATATTACCTTATAAAAATGTCATTTATTTTAATTTGTTTAGACTATCTGCAATTCTTATTAAAAAGTATAATTGAACAAAGAGATCTATTGATTCGATTCCTGTGAAGGCCATTTTACAACTTCAATAATTGTAAAATATAAAATCTGAAAAAGGTCATTTGACCCTTAAAACTGACCCTTAGGGATCGAGATGCAGAGTAAAGTCGTGTGAGAGAGAGATTTTGTTTCATAATTTATTGTTCGTTTTATCTTTATTAAATATTCGTGTTTCCAAAAAATGTGCCGATGTTCACTAAAATCCCTGCAGAATGTTGCATGGAAATTTTTTAAGTAAACCTTTTCGTTAAAGCAAATATTAACATAAAAATTGTACGAAATTTTACGAAATGCAACCATGTTATTACTATAATGCAGTGTTAATTAATTTAGTTTAGTGCTCGGTAGTTGTAGAGTTAATACGGACAGTTTTTATTTTACATAAAAATCCGCAGTCAGTCACATTTAACAAAAGCGAGGCTTCCAGAAAATGATCTTTGAACAACAACTCCTAGCAATAAATGTGAACGGTTTAATAAAAAGTTATTCAACAAAAAATATGGAAAAACATGAATCAGTGTGTTATCGTTTCGAATAACCATTTTTTTATTGTCTTTCACGTTTTAATAGTCTTTCAACGCAATACCAGGAGCAATTTATGCACGTCACCTAATTTTCAGTGTTGTCGCAGGAAAATATTTTAAAAGTTTTATATCGAAACACCGAGCATATTCATAGAACCAGTTCGTTTCGATTATGCAGGCATAAATAATTCGTTTTTATGTTCCCACTCTGGAAGATGACGTCCCCGTGGTTTGCGACGGAAATAGTTTGACTAGTTAATTAACCGCATATAGTCGACGACGCGGAACTATTGTCGGAACCCGTAAATTGGCCTCCGCTAACTCGTCGAATTAATCCTGAATGCGAACGCGAAAAAATAATGTTGTCCAACGAAACAATGCCCGATTGCTTGCTCGCTAACTCGGCAGCGTTTTCCTCTCAACTTTTTTAATTTGCAGCTTCTAGCATCAATAACCGCAAGTTTCCTTTTCTACCGATCGTTGCTTCGGCATTCTATTATCCTTCCTTGCTCTCGTTATTTGCATTCTTTCTATTACTTTTGGTGTTGCAAAAACAATCTAAAATTTCAAATACTCTTGAAATATATATTTGGAGGCGTTTTGTATCAGAAGTTCCAAAACGCTTAAAGATTATTTTCAAATCACCCTTCACTAGTAAAAACTGCAACGAAACTATTAACCCCTTATAGCTACCACGGGTGTAACTATTCTACAATGACTGTATACGAGCAATAATTACATAAAATTTTATTTCGATTTATCGAAAATTAAGGAAATTTTCATCACGATTCTAACTCGTTGTCGTAGGGCAAGGGGTTCTTTTAGGTTCTTCTATGGTTATGGTAGATAGGGGTACTTTTACTTCTTTCGTTTAATCACTGAAAATTTTTTAATGGTTCCCTCAACACTGACAGCAATTTTTATTGCGAATCAACAAGGCCTCCTAAACAACGTTATCTAATAATTTCGTTACAAGTTACAACGTAAAAGCAGTTTTTTAAGCCTCATTTTGTTACGGAACAATTATTGAAAATCCTAATAATAGGCTTCCGGTCGGTAAAGTGTTAATGCAATGCAGAAGTGTTTAGAAAATATTGTTTATAATTTTTAGAACCTACACTAAATTGCAAAATATTGTGAAAGGGAGTACAAGTTGAAAAGTTTCAAATATGTTGAATATAATATTCTTCGTTCGAATAATAATGATTGCAATCGTGTAGCATACCGTTTGGAAAATATTCACAGTACGTTAGAGCATAAATCATAATTTCCCCACCTGCTCGATCAATTAGTTCACCGAATGAACTCATCATTTTTCATCTTTCGTTTCATATTTGGCATACAAATTGTCCGCGTCTGTTGTACAATTTCGACAAGCACCGCGGTGCATTTTTCTGTCCAGCAGCGATCCGATGCAATTTGGTATTTCCCGTCCATTTCCCGGGGCTGCAGGTAACCGTGGATTTGCAAGAGACTCTCCAGGGCAATTCGATGCATAAGCATTACAGGTAAAATCAACATCAAGACGCAAACTCGGGGGAACTACATCAATTCGAACGAACCGAACCAAGAGACCGTGGGATGCAAAGATTCCGTAGCTAGCAAAGAGAGGGTAGATAATATTTATTTTCCTGGTAAAGGGGTAAGGGCGGAAAAGTCTACAAAAGACTAAAGGAACAACGATCCGACAGTTTTCAAGAGAAGTCGTCACACGTGTGACTTTGCAATTCAACGGGCTTCGGGACACAAACACCGTTCCACAAATATGCGTTTTTGCACTCGCGTACCGTGGTTAGGCTCGAAGATAGGTGGTTCGAGAATCACTATAAATGGTAATGGAGAGCGGTGTTCGCCTTGGCTACGCCCCTCCAGGAAACGGAAGGGTGGTAGACCAAGAAAAAGACAAAAAGACTCGACGATGGTGGAAGAAGACAAGGAGCGGGTGGAACGGGGCGGTTTGAAAATGTAATATTTCTTCGTAGTAAATAATAGCGTCCTATATTGACGTTAGAGTTTCTTTCTTCTCTGCCTCATTGTTTCCAGCGAACCGGTGTTTTCCCATCCCTTTGATCCTCTAAACTTGGAAAAGTTACCGCTGATCCGATAAACGCAAGATCATTTGTGCCTTCTCTGACCCCCTTACCGAATGGACTGTGTACTTGAATTCTAAAGAAACTTATAACGTCTCTCTTCGTTCTATCAATTCCGAATCGAACCGAGAAACATCAGATTTTAACACTAAACCTACCACAATAGGTCAAATGACTATTTTTAAATTTTCCATTTTACTATTATGGAAGTTGCAAAATTGTCTTCATAAGAATCGACTCAATAAATTTCTTTATTCAATTATATATTGTAACAAAAATCACAGAAATTCTAAATAAGATATATCTTGTCAATTTTACAAATTTTTTAAAAAATTGCAACGAGGAAAAGCGACTAAAGAATTCTATTCAGAACTTAAAAATTGTGCCTCGTAAATGTGTTTCGCTTGTATGCATCTTGAAAATTTTGACAAATATAAATATACAAAGATTAGTGAGAAAGCGCAGTTTTGCAATAAAAGAAGTCAAAAGTTAAAAAGTTTCTACGTTGATACTGCAATTCCTATAAAAGTTTTTGTATTTTGTAAAATTTGATTGGGTACAGCACGACTGCTACGTCAAGTTTACCATAATGGGATAATGTGAAACGTTTGGTTGGCTTCTTTTTGTTTGCAGATAAATGCCAGGAGAGACCAGTTTGAAGTTCCAGGAGATCGAAACGAGGGAAACGCTAGTTGAATAGGGTTCAGGGTAATATTTCGAAGTAGGATCTCGTGGGGATCCTTAATAAATTCTACACACCCTGTCAAACGGAATATTGTAATATTAATAATTCATCATTTCTTGTGATACGAACTAGATTTCGGCCAATTTCTGGACCCCTCGATTCGAAGTTACCCCACGCCCATACAAATGAAGGAAAACTTGCTTACTCGCGGATTTCCAGTTATCTGGAACGACGCCGCAAGTAGCGATGGCTTTGAGCATTGTTCGTGCACGTTGATTTAATACCCACCTAATTCTATCGAAAAGCAGTATCAAACACTTCATACAAAAATATAACTAATTTATTTACCAAAGAAGATCTAAACACCAATTCATTGCAGGTTTTAAACAAAGTATAACCAAAAGAAATATTATGCCTTCCTTTTTAGATTAGATCAAGCACTATCCTTTCGTAATAAATATTTATGCGTTGTTAATTTTTAATTCATATCTAATTTATATAATATTCTACATTATCCATTTCCTTTCGTCCATATGAAGTTTATTACTATTACTCCTACGTGCAAAATTTCAATGTTTACCGATTTCTTAAATGCAAACACAATTATGTAAAAGCTCTTTTAACACTAGAACTACTAAACCAGCCATTTTGACTGGTCCCTAGAATTTAAAAAATGTTTTCATCAGAAATTTTTGCATGTACATTTTTAATAACATATATATTACGATAAGAATTATATGAAGTGTTAATAGATGCAGTCTCCTTATTATTACAAATTAATTAAAAATAAGTAATTTTTAGTGTCGCCATAGAGACGCCATGGGAGTGCGTAAGGGTTAAATGAACTTTGACGTTTAATTTCAAAGTTTGACAGAAATATTGCAAATGTGTAATGCAAATTAGTAGCTTGGAGAGAATATATTTGTTAATGTTTACAGTGGCTAGAACAAATATTGCAGTACACCCAAGTGATTTGATTAAATTTGAAATATGTTAGAGCCCATAAAAGCAATTTTAGGCAGTCTGTATGAAAATTTGGCGGTGTTTGCACGTTTAACACCGTCAGTAGCCAAACTCTCGCGTCAAAACGATTTTCTCTAGTCCTCGGTTATCACGTTCCCTCTATGATTTTCCATCAATAATGCGCCGCAGTCTGTCCTCGCTTACACACCCCCATCCCTTGAAAATCTACCGCTTCCCACGACGTCGAGACACGTAGGCGTCAAACATTCCACGATAAACACGATGCTCGAGTTCTGCCACCCCGTCGCTGCGTCTTCGCAAGCCACGAATTTCCCGTCGCAGAAGAACTATTTTCAGGCACCCAGCCAGTGACGTTCCACAAACTTTAATGTCTCGCAAGATGATAATTTAAACGAAGAGCGAAACTATTTTCAACATTTTTATAAGGAAAACGCGAAGCTGTATTTCGCTGCTGAGGACTTACCCCATGAGCTAGTATTGTCTACTAAAATCTACCGACACACATAGTTCATTAATTTTGCTCTACATTTCATTAAACCTTTGCATATGAAACAAATATTTTTATAATACTTTCATCGTATACAGTTTCTTTCCATTCGTACATATGAAGTTAATTACTGTTACTTAGAACATTAACGTTTTTATGGATTTATAGTATAGCAATTTTTAGTGGCATTCGAGTGCTGAGGGTTAACAGTGTTCGTATATTACTTACATCGTTAACTAATATTAAGTCAGCCACAGCAACCTTTCATTAATGTTAAAGATTTTAAAATAACACGCAAGAATGGGAATATGTATAAACATTCTCGAACAATGATCTATCACTTGCTAAAAAATATTCTATGCTATATTAAATGAATATAATTATTAAAAATATATTTTAAATAAAATCGCAAGTTGCACAGAGCTTATACATAAATACTATTTCGACTTGGCATAAAATTTGTATAAAACAACTTACTAATTCGTTTCGGCTTTTACAAATTTTTGCCTTCTCTTATTTACGCATTTACTGACATTTTAAAATATTGCCAAATTAATGAGAACTTTCAAATAAAATATTAACCGTTAGCACTCCAATGGCTCCTCTGAGACGACACTAAAAATTGTCAGACTATTATTCACAACAATTTGTACATTACAAATATCTGTAATTAAGAAGTTAGTAAAAATTGAAGTGTTGCCGTACGATTAACAATAACAAATTTGATATTCACGGAAGGAAATAAACCACGTACAATGGAATTATTTTAAGACCAACAAATGTCTCAAGTTAGGAATTAAAATTGTTTAGAATACAAAGAGTTAAACTGTATTAACTACGAGTAACTTCAACTTTTCAATGAATGTTAAAACCTACCCCACCTTGCATAAAGAGTTACGCGAAATGTGCGACAGTTTTCAACCCAAACCTAGCCCCAAACAGTTAAATAAAATTCCATTCTTCGCACACTTAACTCTCAGCTAAACTAATAACTCCCCAAACTCTTTCATTCTTCCAAAAAGTCACGATCAGCAAATAAGTCTAAACCGAACCAGCGGAAGGAACCGCAGGGGGTTAGAAACAAACGAGCCAGAAGATCCGTCGACTGCACCAGCGTAAGCGTGTCCAACCCCGAGATCGAATTCGCTGAAAACTTGCGCGATTCCGCAGGATCTACCGCTATCATCGTCGCAGAAGGAGATCGCGGAAAATGAAAAGGGGATGAGAATGCGAGACGTGGAGTGGGAAACGGAGACGGAAACAGGGACACACAGAGACAGGATAGAGAGAGAGAGAGGGATAGAAAGGGGTGGATGGGCGACATAGAGAGTTTCGTGGACTCGAATTGCAAAGGGGAATAACTTGGTATTCTATTAAAGGAGGAAACCCGCGAGATCGGGATCGCGAATTGGGCCGCGAGGCAGGGTTGCGGGGGTACCAGGGTTCCAGGGGGCAAAACGAGGTTCACGGGGGTTGCAGGGGGCTAGAGGGAGAGGCTTTTCGCGTCCTCTATCCGCGCGCGTCGCGATGCTGCGACATTCGAGAAGGTGCACGAGCACGACCCTCGTGTACACCGCCATTGGGAATTAGTTGCGCGGAACTGTTTCCACGAGAAGCTGTAAAACTCGCAGACGTGCAGCTCTCTCCCGCCTGCAGGTGTGTGTGTGTGTGTGTTTATTTGTGTGCGTGGGCATGTGTGTGAAAGTGACGGGCGCGGGGGTGTAGTAGGTACGAGGCTGCCGGAGCAGGAAGTTTCGCCGCAACGAAAGGAGTTTTCGAGGATTCGAAACTCGCTCTTCTCGTTAATATCAGAATGGGCGTGAGGTGTTCGTTGCCGCCTGAAGCGCGAACCAGCACGATGATGAATGCGAAATGTGCATTATGCGGATATGCAAACGAAACCGGAGACGGAAGACGAGCCCCGAGCCTGTGTGCTCAGGGTGTAAGAAACGGGAGAAGTGCTTGCCGTGGATTTCTGATGGTCGTGTTGCGTGGGCGAGCGCCATCTCGAGTGGTTCCGGAATTTTTGTTTCGACGGAATGAGCGAAACTTGAAGAATAGGATGATTGTGGGAGTAGATTATAGTTGTAGGCGAGAAATTTTCGGATGGTGAGAGTAGAACGTGGTAAAAACGAGGCGCAGGGGTTGCTTAGAAAGCGAACTTGAATCGAGGGAGTAACTAACAAGGGACAGTGGTTAAGTGTAACATGCCGATTTTAATGAGATGTATGCACGATGTAGTTTGTCGAGGGACGTTTGACACGTTTTCTTTTTTCGCCCATGGTGTGTCGCCTGTGTCTACAGGATGAGGGTAACTCTTAAAATTGAGGGTGAAAACGTGTACAGAGATATTCTGTGAACGAGAAGGAGCAGCGCAATGAAATTAGTTCAGATTCTGTGTTCTTGAACTCAGGAAATTTAATTAGGTAAGGAAATTTCATTCACGTATTGAAAATTTTGTTAGGATTGTTTCGATCATGCTGAGGTTGAATTGCTCGAGAGAAGTTGGGGACAGTTTTAATATTTGCGATGATCCTTTTAATACGACAGCAAAAATTGGCGCGCATTAAGTTTTACTGGGATCATGAGAGATTCTAAAGTAATATTGCAGAGTTAATGACTCAGAAAATGAAATTCAAGGCTAATGTTTCATGAAGATAGAAGGCTCGTTCAATATTACGTAATAAATATCTAGCATAATAATGGAAAGAGTGGTCTGCTTGGAAAGAAAAAGCAACTGGATAACGATTTAGATTGCGATCCGGTAAACCAAGCTAATGTATATTTGATGAATGTTACATTTTCTCTAAGTATCGTCGGCTCTTCTACTCCATTACTTCGATGCCCGTGCAATAACATGTAGTTTACACTTTTAATATACATATGCATGTACAGAGGCCCTACATAATACGGGAAACGGTATTTTTAAGTCTTGTGTTGTACGTAATTTGGTAGCTGTTAAATGATACAAAGAATTGGTTACTTTATAATACTTTGAATAGAATGACACAGTATTATATCTCAATTTCTACTATTCCAAGATTAGATTTTTTTAAAACGATTGGTATGTTTTATACTGCTCTCAATGAAAGCAATCTATTACAACTTTAACTGTTCAAATTTTTTAAAAAGTAGTAAAAATGGAAACTGTATATAATTTCATTTTAAAATAATTCATTATGTTACGCAAGGTATTAAAAATGTTACATTGACAAATATTTGAGAGAAAAGTCCACGTTGAATTATAAATCTCCTGTGATCAATAATATTAAATTTTTATTAGTATTCTAGACGCTCCGATTGATGTTTCCAGCTGCAGAAATTTCATTAAATAATTTTGTACAAGCAACATTTATGTATATATCCAAAAGACATTTAATAATTTCAATTCCTGCATAAAAATTGTTTCCCCTTCGTCGAAGTGGCAATTTCTAACACGATCGAACTCCCCACGAGCAACCCATAAAATCTTATCCTGTTCCAAATAAAAACCGCCGATGCTTCACACGTGTGCAAATAATACCGGCGAGTCGATCGAACGGTTTCCCTGAGAGAAATAGCATATCCGGTTTCCGGTTTCGCCGTTCCCAGTGATAATCTTGCATTATTCGAGGAAATGAGGCGAACGGGAAGGGTTGCGGATGCAGAGGAACGTCATTAGATAGGAAAACGACCAGCAGGAAGCCCGCGTTCTTGCTTCTAGTTGACTTTATTTTAGCGAATCAACCGTAGCAAATGCTTTTTGTCAAATCGCGCGAAAAGATAAAGTGAGAAGCATCTTAGAGCGGCAACGAGATTCGCTCCATCAACCCTCCCTTCGTCGGCTGTAAAGGGTGACTAACGACACCGCGTTTTCCACCCCCGCACGGACTCGAGACTGCGAAACAGTTTCGTTTCAAGGATATTGCGCCCGTAACGCGGCTGCTTTTCTCTATCGTCACGATTTTCATTTTATAATGCGCAACCGTAAAGCTTTACGCGTACCGATTCACTCAACCCCATAAGGGAATTTGTACTACTCTTCCCATACAAACTGCGCCGGCGAATTAGCGTCGCGAAACGCGGTCTACGTTAGAATCTTTTTACGCGAGAATTTTTTTAAGAGACCAGCAACTTCACAAGAAAACTGGGACACGCGACGCATCATCGATTCCATCATGCAATCCGATTTTTATTGCGGCCGGCGTCATTCATTTCTTCCAGTAACATTCTACAATTAAGCTCTTATCTTTTCTTTCAGATATTCAGTGGAAATCGCGTTCTAACAAACCGTCATCGTTCATAGAAAATTATGGAGGTACTTTGAACTGCAAATTTCTATGCGAAATAAAAATTGTTTAGACCGATTGCAATGAAAGCATATATTCCTCGTTTCGATGATTTTTAGCGAGTTTTGTAGAAATAGTTTTACTTATGCTTTTGTTCGACAGGTTGGATTATATTTTTAAGATCGTAGTCTCGCTGAAAATTTTGGGTTAACTTATGTTTGTATAACAAGCAGGAAATTACTTCAAGATTAACTTCATCTGCTATAACATGGAGTCAGTCTCGTGATGAAGACGTCGAACAGGATATGTTAAATATGTATAATATTCGTTCCCTTTAAATTGAAATGAAATTCCATAGTGATTGTGTTCGATATTGAAGAAGAATTTCTAATCATTATAATTATACAATAAATTATAATGCAATGGTTTAAAGACATAATCGTATACAAGATCAAATTTTCACTGGAAAATTTCATAGTAATTCAGTCGTTCAAACACCATAAAAGAATTAAGAATTAAGATTTCCTACAATTTTCATGTTAATACATTGTTCAATTAAGAAGATCACACGTAAAGTTTTCATGGAAACGATTTTATAATTTCAATAAGTGAAAGAAAAAGGCAATTACGTCTTTTTGACCCGCCAGGTGGTTCTAGTGTTAATAGATGACACGTGGAAGCATTTTTTAAAAAATTGCAACAAGGAAAAACGACTAAAGAATTCTATTCAGAAGTTAAAAATTGTGCCTCGTAAATGTGTTTCGCTTGTATGCAGTAAAAACTGTCCGCGCCCGGCGCGGTTCGTATTTCGCTCCTTCTACCTGCCTTTCATTTTATGACTTACAAATTTCTGAACGCAGGGGTAGACACGGACAATCTTCGGTGTTGTGGTCGCAACAGTGTTAATATTCCCCATGAATACTTAGCATTTCGTCGAGCCGAGTATGGAAACGCGAAAGAAGCGTTCGTACGAAATATATTGAACGCTTGCGAAGTTCATTACGAAATTTCAGACTTCCTAAACGAGAAATCGGATGATTAATTGCGCCGTTATACGAGGGCATCGTTTCTTTGAACCAAAATCACATCGCAGAGGTAGAATCTTACGTTCGCTGGAAGCGAGTCGGTAATTCGGTAACCACCGGCGTAGATTTCGAGCAATTCTGCGGGCCGGAAAGTTCCGACAGCCGAGATAATCGAAAACTAGTTATAAGAATCCCATAATTGTTCCTTAACAGAGTCCGTGTCCCCGGAGTGTTCGCAGTCCCCGAGGAAATTGTACGACTACATCGGTGAGAGAGAAAAAAAAGACTACAGAGAGAGAGAGAGAGAGAGAGAGAGAGAGAGAGAGAGAGAGAGAGAGAGAGAGAGAGGAGAGAGAGAGACTATTAAGTACACATAGCGTTTCAGCCGTTGGCCGGCTAACAAGCCGCTGCGCCGTAAGTTCAGTGAAGTGTAATTAAATCTAGAGAACGCTGCGTTTAGTTTCTAGCGAAAGGTTATAGAAATTTGTCGAGTTCTCGAAAAGTTATACAACTCCGAAGTCGCCGGAGAAACTTGCTGGCCACTCCGCGCCACCGCCGCGCGCCGTGCGTCCGATGAAATTAACTATTTTAATTAAACCGGCCGGTTACGCGAGTCAATGTGCAGACGAAAGCCTCGGAACCTTTGAAATTCTGACCCACTTACGAAATATCGTTTTTGTTTCACCGTATACGGTTCCCGCGGAAAATCATTTCGTCTCGAATGTATCGCCGGTTCAATTTCCAATAATTATTCTTTCGTTTGTGCAATAAAAACGACTCTATTATAAATCCGCTGGTGTTCTTCGATTATTTGTACTTAACACTAGAACTACCGAACAATAAATCTAACGATATACATTGCTTTGTAACAATAACGAGACTACATCTTTTAAAACTTCATATAATTCTTATCGTAACATGTACGTTGTTAAAGAAGTACATCAAAAAATATCTCATGAAAATATTTTTATAACTTCAATAATTGCGAAAGAAAAAATTAGAGACCAGTCAAATTGACTGGTTTGGTAGTTCTAGTGTTAAGTACAAATAATTGAAGAACATCGGCAGATTTATAATGGAGTCGTTTTTATTTTATTAATATTTATGTTCGTACAAATTAATAACTATTGAGAATAAAAGTACAATTTGGATAAATCTGATTAATTTGCTGTCCAGTCCGCTCGACGGGCAAACTTTGACTTCTCTCGATTGTCTGTCGGTACAACAGTTCCGTGACAACCCCTATCTTCTATTATTTTCTTAAGGGTTGTTCACCGAGAAATTATTCTTCATTATGGCGATTTCATATGGACAACCGCTGTAATAGTATTAACGGAAAGAATGTTACTCCGTTTTGTTTCACGTTTTCCGGTATACGGAATCATCTCGTGCTCTCTTGTATTTCTTGTCTTGCGACCCTTACATGGGAACAACATAATTCTTCCAGTATCGTGAAATATTAAGACTGAACCTACCACGACGGTTCATATGACCCTTTTTCGATTTTCTATTTTATTATTATTGAAGTTCTAAAATTGTCTTCGTAGGAATCGATTCAATAGATTTCTTTATTCAATCATATATCGAAAAGAAAATTGCAGGAGTTTTAAATAAATCGTATCGCATCGTTTTTATAAGACAATGTACGCTAGAATGTACAAATATCGTTCATTCGTAATTTTCAGGGTTGAAAATTAAGGGTTGAATATCGTATAATTCAAGGATTGAAGTAAATGTAGCAACATAAAATATATAAATCCTATTTTCTATTCTGTAACATTTTTAGCTACGAAGCTCTTATAATAACTTCAGTTGCAAAGAAAATGCTATGGCAAGGGGTTAATTACGACTGCGCGAAACGTGTCAGAAGTTCGTCGCGAGCAAACGAAGCGGGCTTAACGACCTCGCGAAATTTAGTCTACGAATTTACGAATTCGAGGTGGTTACACGGTGAGAAGAGAGCGTTGTCGAAAATCGATGAGTTGTATAATCGAGCAGAATATTCGCGGGACAACGGTGGCAAGGGGTTAGCAAAAATTTGATCCTCGGAATAGCGACGAGGATCCGAGGACGCGTCTAGACGTCGATCCGCTCTCGCGAGCACGTCGCCGACATCCGGACGGGGCCATAATCTAAAACTTCCATTGACTGGTTGTCAAGACGCGGAAATCGAAGCAGAAGTCGAGAACAAGTTGGCGGTGTGGCGTATCGCGCCGGTAAAACTGCTCCGGAAACTCGGACGGAGATGAGCACGCCGAGCTGCATACGCGACCTGCCTTTCCGCGAATAAATTCGCCGTACGTGTCCCGAATATCGCGACATCCACCGCCGCCACCGGTTTGCTTCCGGTCCCCGTGGAAGGTGAGAGAACCGGTCTGGTGAGATCTCTCCAACGAATTTCGGCTGGTCCTATGGATAGAGGTTAGAATGCTCGGTGGGTTTTCTTGTGCAGCCTACCGTTCGATGATACGGACCGACCCCTTTCTCGTTTTCCATTCGTGTCCGGCACCTGACGGGAATATTATAATCGCCGTGGACCACCCAGTTGTGGAATTCGGATACTTAGGTATCGCAATATTCTTTCCGTAACTGTCGTACCTTCGACTTTGCTTAGCGAACACTCTCAGAAGAGGGACTAACACGGGAACATATTCAGATGCGAAAATCAAATTTCGATGAAACTTATGGGAGCTTGTAGTTCTTTGAAAAATATTTGACACGTGTTATTTTTATCGGCAGCCATCCATTTTGAAGGGGTGAAAACAGCCCTGAAAGTTGGGCCTCAAAAAATTTGAAGTTTTTTTAAATTGTGTGTTTTTCAATAGGAAATGTCGCGCAAAAAAATTTGAGCAAACGTGTTTTGTTTAAATAGTATAGCTTTAAGCTCCCATAAGTTTCATCAAAATCGAATTTTCACATCTGAATATGTTCCCTTGTAAGCCGGACTCTAAGTAAAAAGGAACTTTATCAGCAACGAGTATTAGTCCTGAGGGCTAACCCTCGCGTCAAGAATTGTCTAGATATCGTATCTGGGTCTATGCTACGTGCACTATCATTTTTACTATACCCGCCAACAGATCCTTCTCAATAATAACTAAATGAATAATACTAATCTTGTATAGCGTGCAGAACGAAGAGGATCAGCGTAGCCAGAAAAATAAGTTAGAATTCAAGCTGAAGGAGAAGGGGTGCGTAACGTGACACGAGACCCTCGGAGTGGGGGACATGACGAGTATACATTATAATTCTGAACTATACACGCGACGTGACGCAGAGACTCTTCGCGTGCTCATAGTTCGGAATTATAATGTACACTCGTCGTGTCGAGAGCCGGAGCTGTCACGTCGGCGATCCTCGCTTCATCGACTTGAGTTCTAACTTATTTTTCTGGCCACGCTGAGCAGTGTAATGATTGAAAAGGACGGCCTGAGTTCGACGCTTTGAGTTCTGCCTCATTTTCTTTCCCGCTCGCCGTTCTCTTTCGCGTGCGAAACTTTAATCGCTCATTACGAAAGTAATTATAATCGTAATTATATCGCGTTCGGCGTTGTTTTAATTAGAAAAATGAGACGGGCACGTTGGTGAAAGTTTCATTGACGAAAACCAATAATAAGGAAGTTCAATTGTTTATTTAAAGATCTGACCTCCCGCCATCCTTTCATCTTTTTCGAACGCCTCGACTCTCTCTCTGTCTCTCTTTCCTTTTCGATCGTCGTTTTCTTTTTCGCGCACGGAACTTTAATCGCTTATTACACCAGTAATTATAATCGCAATTATTTCGTATTTGCTTTTATTTCAACACGTTGACTGCTACGCGAATTTTATGCGTTTCATGTATGGTTTAACTATCTCATTTGTTCAAGCGACCGGTTTTAGTATTAATAACGCTTTGGTACTTGATAACAAAGTTCTCGCCTTACAATGTAATCTAGTTAAGCTCAGCTTTAACAAATTGGTACAATTAGTGTCACTAATTTTGTAATAGTCGTTCCCAAGTAGTTCCGTAGCGACAATCACCTGTGACCACGATGGTACACATTTTACGCATTTATAGCAGAAACGAGTTGCTATAATTTCAAACATTAACAGTGTCAAGCAATGAAGCAATTCCATTCCAAAATCGAAACTGTAGTTTTACCTATAATAACTCCATTGTACATGGTTTATTTCCTTTCGTACATATGAAATTAATTACTCACGAAAATAGGCAAAATGGGGATGATAAAATGAAGCCTCCTCGATTCCTTTGAAAAGTTAGGCACTTCGGGACGCGTATGCTGAAAGGGGAAGATTTTAACGTTTGAATCATGTCGATAGAACTGATAGTCTGGTCAGTACTTGTAGCCAGAGTTAGAAAACAATCGGAGAAACTAAATTTTTTTATCGAAATTTTTCCCTCTCAGAAACGGACAGTTTGGGGGTTGGCGAATTTCCCCGATTTGCATATCTTCCGTAATTCCATTCCGATCGACTTGAAAATTGTCATAGACTCCGACCGCGCGTCTAGGAATGTGTAGATAAAATTACAACAGAATCGGTGACCTAAAAATTTTTCCCCAATTTTTCGCGATTTTTAAAAGGGCGGGGCGCATCCCCTCAATATTAGCCAATCTTTGAAGGCGTGCCCTGACCAGACTATGAGCTCTATCGACATAATTCAAACGTTAAAATCTTCCCCAAATCTTCCTCTTTAAGCATACGCGTCCCGAAGTGGATAGCTTTTCAGTGGAATGCAGGAGGCTTCCTTTTATCCACCCGTGAATCATGATGAATCATGAACAATTAAATAAAATGTTATTTCTGTTTATAGAAAATTAACGAGTCTGATTCGTTGTTGTAGGGCAAGGTGTTAACATCCTCGTGTTCTCTAACCCGAAGAAAAATCCGCAGTCAAAATACAACGTGCTCCGCACGTCTACGGAATGTTCAACCAAATCAGTGACTCGAATGTCTCTTGCTCTCCTCGTAAGTCATTTTCTTCAGACCAGTATTTCACCGGAGGTATACCAAATCGCATAACCGAGGCGGCTGGTAATCACCGCAGCCGCTGCACGTGATTGCACCTTATGTGCACGCGTGCCAAGACCCGTGCCAATATCCTCGAGATCAGCATATCATATCCTTTTTTCGCGGCGAACGCATCGCTGCACTGGTTTCTCGCTACTGATTATCCGCGGGAACGCGTTAAGGCTCTTTCTCTCTCTCTCTTTCTCTCTCTCTCTCTCTCTCTCTCTCTCTCTCTCTCTTTCTCTCATTCTGCACCAGCACACCACCATGATCCGGTTTTTCCACGGTCAGGTTATTCCTTCCGTGACCTCCTTCGTTTTCCTCCCCGCTGTTTCACCTCTCGTTGCGAGGATTATTGAATTTCCTGTCATTTCCAGAAGAAATACGCTCTATTTACTTTGTCGGGGGTGGTGGGGAGGGGGGGGGGGGGGGGGGGGGGGGGGGGGGGAGTGGCGGCTGGTGGCTGGCCCGGCCCGGACGTGTAAGAGAAATAAGAAATATACGGGAGAGGAGAGCCGCAACGAACCGAACCGTTCTCTCCCCGCTTATGTGTCCCGAACGAATCAACGACACGGTATTTGTAGCGATGACGGGCACGGAATCGTGAGTACTCGCCTCGGTTCCTCAGACGCCGACACCCCGACGGGAAACCAACCACTCCACTGCAGGATCCGTGTGTGCTCGAATTGATCGGGCCTCCGACCTATACGGCGAAATCCCTCCCAGTCAATTTATATGAATTTTCGAATTGAAAGTGACGACACCGCTCACACCTTCCTACGTGATTAGATAGAATCTGCAATAGCGTCGAGTATTCCGACCTCGCCAATTGGACCTGACACCTCTCTGCGAGGAAATATATCCTACAAATTTATTCAACGTTGCTTCAAAGTTCCTGGTATCCTTCCTAAACAATCATTCGAAGCATCAAGGACAATCGTTATTTTCCCTGTTGCAACGGCCAGCGTTGCGCGAAATTTCACAGCAGGTCGTTGCTTAGAAATTGGAACTCTGAGCCTGTCACTTTTAGTAACAACGTTGCGTGTACAAGGTAGAGGATCGTAATCAGGTTTGCTATGACAAGCGAAATTTCTACTGTTGCATCTTGTACGAAATACTCTAGAAATTTTCTACGTACCCCTTATATTTCTCTAATAAGATAGCAGTGGGGGAACCACGTACAGAAACACGTCCCTTTTACATGTTTTCTGCTACCGAGGTATTTAATGTCAAGATGAATCCAACTGGCCATAATACTATCACGTTTCATATAGAAAAAGTTTGATGATCTTAAACTTTCGAAAAATATGACTTCCCTGTGTGTTTGTGTGTTCGCATCTTAAAACAGAATAACGTGTTCCTCTGACATTTATTCTCATCAAAATATAAGCGATACACTCATAGTTCTCAAGTTAGGTGGTACAACTTGTATAAATTATTATTCTGTATCACCAGTGGTTGGATACATACTAAAACGCCGATAAGACTTGAGAAATTGGTAGAATTTCCGAAATTCAAGTCCTGAAGACATTTATAAGACTTAATAAATAGATGTTCCTCAAACGTCCGAAATTTGAAGTCCCGAGAACGTGCTAGGGACGTCCTGAATGAACCTGGAACGGATCGAACATAAACTGGACACGGAACGGACATCCTACGGTGCTATCAGTGTTACTAAACGCGAAGCACCGAAAATTCACACGAATTTTGCGAAAACCGCAACTATTTTGAGCTTGATCCATTTCTATTACAATGATTGCTGCAATGAAGAAATTTATTCGAAACTTTAGAACGAAGATACTTTTATAATTTCTCGAATTGTGAAGGATAAAATTACGAACCTAGTTCTAGTGTTAATTGTACACATGGCAATGTAAAACTTGTTTAAATAATAGTATGGGAATTTTTAATGGCACCTTAGAGGCGCCATTCAAGTCCTAAGTGTTAATAAGATGAGCATAATGTATTGTTACAAAATATTCTCTTGTTAGAAGCGGCATTATTAACCTCTTAGGTACGACTGAATTTTGCGCGGGACTGTTTCTCTGTACGGCAGAGCACCATGTAATTAAGTTTTTGATAACTAACTTATAATTTTTCTTAAAGATATGATGCATATACAATTCACGCGTCGGTGATCGCGTTGAAATCCGTGTGCCATGCGTCGTCTGGTTGTAAGAGCCTACGGAATCATCGAACAGCGATTCAGAATCGCAGACAGGTTCCCGCGTGAAAGTCAATAGCACGAGGCGAGTACGGTGGCGTCGTCGCTAATCAATATCTCAATTTCGCATCTTTTCTTCTCGGGTAGGCTCCTTTTGAATCGAACATCGGCTGACGAATTCTATAATACCTTCTCCTCGGATCGATCCTCCTCTTACATCGTGCGCTCATGGTTGTGCAGCAGCAGCAGCGACAGCAGCAGCAAAGATCGCTAATAAAGCGGCGTGCGGCTCCGGAACGGTGCAAAGGCAGGAAATCGCACATTCTGCTTCCTCGTTCGCGAGAAAACGGCGACGAGGATGTCAGCGGCAAAGGAAGACGCGTTGCAGGAGCCCCGATGTGCGACGACGGTGCTGGAAACGGAGAGAAAAAGGATTTCCCTTTTTCTCGAAGCAATCCCAGATAGAACGGCCGGAAAGAGTGGAAATATCGACGCGCGCGGATGGAGGACGAAAGAAGAGGGACACTCGATTGAATATTTTTACATGTATGAGATTTTTATTCCCGCGATGCGATTGGTCGGGCCGAGCTTCATCCTTTGTCTCCTCTTTTTTTATCCCCCCCTCGACCCTGCCTGTCGCGCATCCGCGCCGAGATGAGGCGAAAACGCATCGCGAAGACGTTCCGGCTGCTTTCATCGTCGGAGGGGGACCGACTCCGCTGTGCCTTCAAGGTAAACCTCCCTCGATTTACGCCTCGATCGTCGCTACATCGAGGCTTTGAGACCATTTTGTTTTTTTTTCCTTCTTTTTTTTTTGTTCACCCACTCGCAGATCCCGAGACGCTGCCTTCGGGCTTCGGGAGACACCCTCAGCGATCAGCGTTCGACGAACAATGATTTTCTACTGCCTTCGTCTCGAGCCGCCTGTAAACTAATTATACACTAGACGGTGGAAGAGAGACTTCCTGTTCTAACATCGTTCAACCATCGAACGGCGGATCATTTTTGCGATCAGGTGATTCAGGATGTTCGAAACCATTCGCTGGTCCGTTCGCCGAGTCTTTAACCCTTTGAGTTGGAAGCCATTTTAATTCCAAAGCATTCTTTCCGAATTGGAATATTTTCGTTGTGCGTCGTTTGTTTCCTCTTGTACTGTGGAGTTTTTAAATGGTATCTGTCCTAACAATAGTTAAATTTTTAGGAATTTTTAGGTACGTATATAACGATTTGAAAATTGTTTTGAATAACAGTGGGGCAATTTTTAGCGGTGCTTTAGAGTCACCGTTAGAGTGTTAAAAATTAATGTATATTTATTGTCCATAACGGAGCAGCTACATGATTGAAGGACATTGCTTCAGAACAGAGCTTGAGAACATCAACTAATGGATTAATTTTTTCAGTATAAGGAAAAATAATCTAGTATATAATAAAATCGAAGTTTGTTTAATACTTTGTTTCGTATGTTCTCGATCCAAAACGTTTTATACAGAACTGTGCGTTCGTATGACACTTTTGTCTTCCAAGGTCAGTCAAGGTCATTCAATATTTATTTTAGCTGTAGTTAGCTTTGTGACCGCCATACAATATCACTCCTTGAAACACGGTAAGCTTTGTTGGAAATATTTTTTAAAACGTGCTATAGTCTGGGAAATAATTGCGTGCGATATTTAAAAATAAAAATTCTGACAAGTCAAAATTTTTGTTACAATTTAAAGGAAACTTATATTACAGGTATTTACTAAATTTTTACCTCTTTATTATTTTGACAGCCGTTATTAAAAATAAATTTGTACGTTAATACGTTCGTTGCATAAAAAATTGTATCAGTATCACTATCGGTCAAAATGATCAGAATTATCATATTTATAGGAAATGATCGCATAAATTTTCTTATCGACACTATAACATAATAGAAAATCTAAATACATACAATCTCGTAATTTGTGTAAATAAATAAATGCCAATTACATTTAGTGCTTGCTAGGTTCAGAGTTAAACAAATAACTCTGAGTTTCTGGAATTTTTCGGGTCGTTGGTGTGGCAGTGAAACCGTTAAACATGACTTTGACTCTACGTTATAGCAAAACGGGGTTAACGTAGCATTTGAAGAATCGATTTCTGTAGCAGCATGTGTCGCGGAATAGCAATGCGAACGTTTCGATTGCCGGGACCAGTCGACGAAAACAGAAGTCGGTCAGAACGTCATTAGGTAAACAAGCCTGATGAACGCGAACTGTTTCAAAGTCAAAAACTGCCATGGAAACTAGCGCCGTAGGAGGGACTCTGTACGCGACAAACCTCAAAGTCGTAATGAAGGCAAATCTTTGGGCGGGATTTCCAACAATCGTCGGCTTCAACAGCCCGCCTCCACCGAAAATAGAATGTGGCCTACAATTGTCGTGTCCGCGGGAAACAGAATTCTCCGAGGCCGGGCTAAACACGTGTACCACGAATTATCGATTTCCATTGCGCAATTTGCCGAGTTACTCGGGGACAATTTGTAATTGCACAATTAGCAGCTATACTCGTTCCGGCGATCGAGATCATCTCGATACGTATCGGCCTTTTTATCGCCGCGTTGCATGACGTTCAACCGGGAAATTGCTTGATAGATTAAAATAAACTCGCCATCAAATTTTTCATTTCGCAAATTACCGGAGGAGACATTTGTTCCGAATTCTCGAAACAATTTGTTTGTTGCATTAAACGTATTTTAGAATTCCTACAAATTTCGTAGCTTTCGCGTGAAATTGAACGGACAACTTCATTCTCCATTTATCGTGAACATTTTCTGAGATTCGTAAAGCACAATTTGTACTTTGACGAATTTAACCCATAGCGCTCCAATGGCGCCTCTGAGGCGACGCTAAACGTTCGCTGACTATTATTTAAAGCAACTTCTACAACGCTACGTTTGCATCGAAAAAGTTGGTCAACATGGAAATGTTAAAATAAAAGTAATAGTAATAATCTTTGTATTTTAGGTCAAAGAAATCTTTCGATTTTGAAATTAAAATTGCTTCGAGTGCTAAGGGTGAAATATCATTCGCATTTATTTTATCTTAAAGACTATATATCTTTAGAAACCGATTGAATTATTTTCAGCAAGGTTACAATAAAATGCTACGTCAAAAGCGTGTCATGAGGTTTATTTTTGCCATTTGTATTTTTCAAAAATACTCCGATCGTGGATAAAAATAGTCAAAAACGAAAGGAACTTGATGGATAAGCTATTACGAACTTGTGAAAAATAGCAAAACACTTGTTAATCCCCATCCGCCCCAGAAAAGGATTATTGCCGGATAAAATGTAAAGGCAAACGTAAAATTTTCTGTTTATGACACTTCGCGGGAGACTAGTGTACTAATAGCGAATATTTCGCTGCTGAGAAAGAGAGAGAGAAAAAAATGCGAAACAGGCTTTACCTAAATAGCGAGAGACCAGTGACACTCAAAACGGTGCACGCGAGACCACACCGCGTCAAATGAATCTTGGTAAAAATGTTGAACAGAACGCCAGCGACAGGCGAGCTATTTTACAAACGGCACGACAACCAGCCGGCGTAAGGTTGCTTTCGAAACATTCTATTTACAATGGAATCGCATAAAACTCGACATCCATGCGAACTGTGCGCTCGCCAGCCATTAAATCTGTCTCGCTTCGGTACAAGTGACATAATTCATCCATGAGAATCCGAGCACGGCCGAGCGTGTTCAGTAGTTAAACAATACACTTTTTCCCCATTTTCCCCGGTCGCACCGGGAGACGGGGGAGTAGGCGGAAGGGAGAGGGAAAAAAATAAAGGGTAATAGTTTACGGCGCATAGTTAAACCGAGCAGAGCGTGCAACATTCGCAAAAAGCGTCCGCGCGATTCTCCATGGGGACGGTTTGTTGTATTAAACCGTCGGGCGCAACAGATTTCGGCAAACAATACGAGCGAACGAGCTCGAAGAAACGCATGATTTATTTGGCCGTTGGACGTTATGGCGACGCCGGGTTTCGGCCCGTAAAAACAGCGGGTGTTGGCGAGCACGTCGAAAACGTGCATGCACAATTCCGAGAAGATCCCGAGCGAAGTACAGAGAGAGACAGAGAGAGAAATGGAAGGAGGAGAGAGAAGAGAGGAGAGAGAGAGAGAACGCAGCGTCGTCCGAACACCGTCGACGTGGACAAATGGCCACCACCGTTGCAATAAACTTACGACTAAAAGAGGGACACGGAAGGCCCGACGGCTCGTTCCACTTGCACCACGAAAATCCGTTCTTATGGGCGAAACGTGTACGCAATCCGTGCCAGGGGCGAAACGTTGCTAGCTTTTCCCATTCCGTCGCAACACCATACCTCGCGATACCGTCGCTCCGACCAACGGCTTCGATGCATTCGCAATAATAACGCCGCTCGTAGGCGAACCGGTGTGCAAGCTAATTTTATTCGGCTTTTAATGCATTGTCTGCACCAGCTCGTGCCAACTGTCTGCGGCCATGCGATGCGTGGCTGTCTTGTTTTCAAAGAAGTTAGGCTTTGACAGTATAAGTATAGCAGTATAAAAGATATACATTGTCTTTTCTCTTCTGTAACATTTTTGACAATGAAGATACTATAATAACTTTAATTACGAATAAAATGGTACGGAAAATTGTTAACCCTTTGCCCTTGAAGCTGTTTAAACTCTAAAAGTCACCCGTTTCTTCTGACTTAGAATATTTTCATTCTACGTGATTTGTTTCCCCTTACACACATAAATTTTTGTATTACTAATCATCCGTACAACAGTAACATTTTTACCAATTTCTTAGGTACAAACATAGTGATGTAAAAATTGTTTTAGATACTATCATGACAATTTTCAGTGATGCGTTATCATTAAACTGCAAAGGGTTAATATATTATTTCTATCTCATGAAGATTATTCAAAGCGCGAACACTCTTGTATATGGTTACCGTTTCTTGCATTTAACACTAGAACTACCAAACCAGTCATTTTGACTGGTCCCTAATTTTCTTCTTTCGCAATTATTGAAGATATAAAAATGTTTTCATCAGAAATTTTTGGATGTACTTCTTTAATAACGTATATGTTACAATAAGAATTATATGAAGTTTTAATAGATGCAGTCTCCTTATTATTACAAAGAAATGTATATTAATATACATATATTACATTCTAGTGTTAACACAGACAATTTTTCCTTAGCATAAGTGTTCACTGTCCACTGAACACATTCTGTCAACCGAACGAAAAATACCAGACCAGCGGACACTACCATGACACAACCACGAGGCCTGCAGAGAAGTAGAAATGTGAACGGGTCGGAAGCGACCCGAAGGACGTTCACACTCAACTGGCAGTCGATTCAAAGGATTCGCGGCGGCGAAAGCAGCGGCGGTATAAGTTTGGCAAGGCTCCCTACGAAGCCAGCAGAGTACAATTCCTTGTAGCCGCGTGTCTAGCTGCGAGGAACGCGTTGTCAGGTATCTCAGGCTACGGTGCTAAATCAATTTGTCCGTCGGCGATGCCGGCAAGTTTCTCTTGGACCAGTTCGAGCGAAGACGCACACCGCTAGCCCGCATATCCGTTCGGCTTCGAAGTCGCGTAATTTTCGCGAAGAAGAAGAAGAAGAAGAAGAAAAAGAAGAAGAGGCGGACGCATCCATTTTGGCGGAGTGTTTCGATGCGGACGATGCTCGTGCAAGGATGCAGAGAATCTCGTCGCGGTGTGGTAATCGAGCGTCGTTGCGGTTGTATCTGCCAAGAATTGAGTCATCTTCGAATCATCCTCTTCTTCGCCCCTCCGCTCACCGTCTTGCCCTCCCGACGAACACATGTTACTCCTCGTTCTCATCTCCTACTTTTTATTCACCCCTCCCTGGCCAAAACATACTCCCACTTCTCTGTTTATTTCGAACATCGCCGTGACGTCGAACAATCTAACAACATTCCGGAGTTTTTAGTAACAGTTCGTTGAATCATTCTATTTCTAATGCTATCGTGAACGTTCTGTTGCAGTTCCGATTACACGTGCTACTTTTCATTTGGATTTAACCCGTAGCACTCCAATGACGCCTCTGCGGAGACGCTAAAACTTGCCATACTATTATTTGAAACAGTTTTTACATCATTCTGTTTGCATTTAACACATTGACTGCCACGTCACCCATATATGGGTGACAGAAGTGTTTGTCCATGTTTAAAAATAAATTTGTACATTAATATATTTGTTGTAATAAATTTAATTCAGATCTGGAGAATAGAAGAAGGTTGAAAAATAACTTTGTATCGTACATTTTAAATTTTCAATCGTTGCTTCGTTAAATAAATTTCTTTGATTTTGTAGGATTTTTGAGGTTGTTGATTGGGCAGTTAAAGTGTTAAGAAGTCGGTAAAAATTGAAATGTTGCACGTACGAGTAATAATGATAAATTTTATATGCGCGAAGGGAAATGAACTCTGTACAATGGAACTATTCGAGGTTAAAGAAATTTTTTGATTTTGGAATTAAAATTGCTCGGAGTGCTAAGGGTTAAGGGTCTGAATTTTAGAAGGCTTGGTCTCGACATTTTGGAAGACTTGGAAAAATTAAAGATTTTATAATCTTGAGGATCGAACTAACTGTGAAATGAAATATCTGAAACGATAGATTGATAATGATTTATATTTGTTGGATTATAGAATATACTAATTCTACACGAATTATAAATCTACATTTTCAGTGCTATTAACCTTTTCCACTCCTAGCAATTTTCATTTTAAAATAGATATTTTTGACTCAGAATTGTTCCATTGTTCGTGGTTCATTTCCTTTCGTGCATATAAATTTGATTACTCGTATTTAGAACATTAAAATTTTTATCGATTTCTTGAATGCAAACATAATGATGTAAAAATTGTTTGAATAATAGTATAGCAATATTTAGAATGTTAGGAAACAATTACGTCGTGTCAGTGTTAAAGTGAGTAACGAATGCACCGATATAATAATATTGTGCAAAATAAATTCTTATGCAAAATAAAGATTGTCTGTTTTAATCATGAAACACAGCTTCATCAACCTTTGCTTCTTCTTTTAACAATGTTATCGAGTTGAAAACAATACTACTTTTTCTACGTGAATTATAACAAACTGGAGTGAAATAGAAAAGTTATTTTCCCTTTCAATAAATTCAATAGATTGAAAACAATACGATAGCATTTCAAAATTCTTCCAACGTCTCCACAGTGTTTCGAAACACCTGCTAGCGTATCGCCACGAATGCATCGTATCCGTAGTCTAGTAACAAACAAATCGAGCAGCCTCAAAGAACGTCATTCACGAGATAAAATCGAGCCCGAATCCAAGCATACACAGATTCTACTATCTACCTGAGTCTGCAGTCGATGCACTATAAATTTTTCGAAAAAAAATGCCGCTCGGAACGGGAACGTAATAAAATCGGGGATACGGTGAAATATCGACGTGTCAGCTGATGCATAGAAGTCACAAGGAATAGATGAAATCGAGTCGCGTGGGTTTTATTAATAGGCGGAAGATGAAGCCACTGCACCGGCGTGAAACTGCACCGCTGGATGCATTTTACCAGTCCCCTCCCACACAATTGCAATTTACGTTTCCCGGGTTACAAACGACACGCTTCGGATCGCCACTTTTTTTCCATATTTCACCTTTTCGTAATTAAACTCCAATCGATACGTCCTTCACCTCGGGGTCCACAATGGAACACAGAGGAACAAAAAAAAAAGAAAGGAAGAGAGTGCGTTCCATCTCCCCCGTGTGTCCGAGGTAATTACGTTTTTATTATGTTTTCCACCAGGGGGAAACAGTTTTCGCGGTCGTTCCAGCGACCGAACGCGTGTTATCAATGAGAGCTCGATATCACACTGGCTGTCTGCTCTCGTCGCAGGCGAGAACGTTTCTCTGTCCTCGTTGATCTGCTTCCAATCGTCGTTCGCACGTACACGTTGATCGTTCGAGTTCGCAACTTGGCCGATCAACAAGTCTCGCGTGTCTTATCGTGCGGGTCACTGTCACATTTTCATTACCAAGGCTATGTAGGGTAGACGAAAGTCCGATAATTTTCCGCTTAACCCCTTGCCTTCGAATATCGAGCCAAACTCTTCCTGAAGATTTTCAATTGACTCGAACTACATATTTATTTTACTCGTGGAAATGTGAAAACGTAATATATTTGATAGTCGGAAAAGTATTGAGAGATTTTTGTCGTCTTTTGATTAAATTTTTCGTTCATTCAAAATTAATTTTATTCAAGTATATATTGGCCATTATTGTCTATGAAATTTTGCCATTTTTAGGATACAGCCATAATCCCATTGGAATAACACTTCTCTGGTTTATCGACTCACAATTTGGCCAAGTGATTTTCACAGTCCTTTTTTCAATCAAAATTTTGCTGAGATCGAAACAAACGATAATCTGATGGTGCAAGATTTGGGCTAGGTCTGGGTATATATTGGCCATTATTGTCTACGAAATTTTGCCATTTTTAGGGTACAACCATAATCTCATCGGAATAAAACTTTTCTGGTTTATTGGCTAACAACTTGACCAAGTGATTTTCAATCCCTTTTTCAATCAAAATTTTGCAGAGATCGAAACAAACGATAATTTATATCGTTTATACAACAGCATAAAATGATATTCAAAATTTCGTAAGTTAATAATTACACAGTGAACTTGACCATTAATAATGAAACATAACCTCTTAGACAGTTAAAGTTAAAATATATGGATCATATCTTTAAGAAAAATTATAATTTAGTTATCAAAAACTTCGTTCCAAAATTATTAAAGTTAAAGTATATACACCATATCTTTAAGAAAAATTATAATTGTGTTATGTGCCTAAGAGGTTAATTACATGGTAGATTTAATTTTCCGTTTTGTTGCACGAGAGACAATAATTGAGAAATATCGGACTCGCTTGAAAATTTAGAGTATACACAGTGCAATTGTTTTTTTTATTAAAACTAGATCATCTGTTACGACCATCTTCATTTATCTAACGACTAAGGGTACTTCAATGTTTCGAATTGAAGTATGTAGCTCATACTACAAATCAAATTTAACAATTTACATCATCCACTTATATTCGAAGTTCAGCCACTCGACGATTACTTTCATTTAGGATTAACTATCTGCTCTACACAACAAAATAACACTTTCTATAAACAATTTATCGAAGCAGCACTTTTACTGTCCCCAAAATCGCGATACAATCTCACGCTGGGCAACCACGGTTCAGAAAACAGAATTGCAACAATAGTAACTAAACATTGTCGCTAATACGGTTTCTCTGCGTTCCATAAAATCTGGAATATGTAAATGTGACACAAAATTGTATATATTCTGCAAGTCCAGCGCAAACGGCTTCGCAAAGTCGCAGAGCAGTTGAAAAACTCCGGAATTACGAGACACGAATTCGTTCGCGTAATTTGTTTCGCGCGTTCGTCATCAAACAGCACAGTTGAATTACAACTTCGAATTTAGGTTTCGACGGAGCTGTAAATACGACAAAGAGAAAGAGAGCCTGATAGAGAGCTAGAGAGAGATAGAGCCAGAGAAAGAGCGAGGGAAAGAGAGGCAGAGAGAGAACATGGTTTGATTGAGTGAGTTCCCGGCCGTTCAGAGAGCACGGGCAACGTAACTTAATAATCTTCAAACAAACACGGCTTCATCATTAATTATCGCCGGATAGCCGAGTTTAAAACTGTTCGGAAGCTACACGATATCGGCCGATACTGTGTGTCGTGCAAATACACTTGGCAAATATGGGATATGCGCGATTCGAAGCCGGAGCCTGCCCCGGCCCCTACGGTCGTCCCGAAATCATAGACAAAGCTTCTACGTTTAATTAAACGTAATTCAACGGGAAGCCGGTGTATCGCGCGTTCGTGATTTTCGGCTCGTTCGCACGGCAACCCTCGTAAAATGATCCCGGGGAAGGAAATTTGTTTTAAGTCCGGTCTATCGATCCCCGCGGGGGAACAAATCTGTTTCGCGATGAAATCCACCGCCTCCGACATTCGCCTTTTTGAAATATCCGTTCGTTTGCTGGAGGTCGAATGTGAATTCGAACGTGAATAGACAAATTAAATCCCTATTCCTAATTATTACTCGTCAGAGGCTACATCTTCCCAAAAGCATTCCTTCTTCGACGATCGTAACGCATCGTCCATTTGTAAATAAGAAACGGTCCGGTAATAAGTCATCAGCAACGAGGCATGGACTTTTAAAAATTATAGAATACTCATCGATGAGTAATATTGCGACGATGATGCGAAATTGTAACATATCCATGTCGCCTCCCTCTGTGATTGAAGACAACGCAAAAATTGGAATTAGAGTCATTCGACGAAAAGAAGTCGACTTCTGAAATCCACATTGCGATTTCCGGCCAAGAGGTAGCTGTCGGAAGTCGACAGATCAATCCGAAACGTCGGAACAAAGAGACGCCAAACGATCGATCGACTAATATCGTAAATAAATTTTATAACAATTTCACGTTATTGATAAAAACGCGTTTACCAATGCGGAGGAGCAGAGGTCACAGTGATAAGGCATTAACGCATCAACCGTGGATAATTTCATGGTAAATCGGGAACTTAGCAACGACGGAGCCATTATACCGTCGCCATTTTGATGCTCGACCACGAGACGGTCGGGAAAGGTTTCCGCGGGAATTTTGCGAGCGGAAGAACACGTCGACGTGCTCCGCTCGAAGGCAGCGTAGTTTAACGACACCTCGGGGAGGGGGTTGGATGGGGTTGGGGACTAGGGGGAGCGACAGCCTTGAGCGAGAGAACTCGCTGAGGAACGGGGCCAAAGGGGTTGCACGAGGAACACCGTGGAAGGGGTAACTAACCGAGATGAAGCACGAACAAAGGGAAGAAAGTAAACGAGACCGGGCACAGATTAACGGACAAATTGGTTATCTATCGGCCGCAACACCGCCGCGATTTTTTCTCCGGCCTGGTCTCTCTCTTTCTCTCTCTTCCTCTCTTACACCTTTCTCTCTCTTTCTCTCTCTCTCTCTCTCTCTCTCTCTCTCTTTCTCTCTCTCTCTCTCTCCCTCTCTCTCTCTTCCCACTCCTTTTGCCAGCACCGTTCTGCTCGTAATGGCCGGCATTAAGCACGCTCCGCCACGGCGACACGTGCTGCTCCTTCAGAGAATTTTTCATTCGCGGCATCGCAAGACGTCCGCAATCGATAGAACGTCCGACTCGCGCGCTCTCGAACCTCGAAATATTCGGGTTTTTGCCAAACCCGTTTAGCCACTCACACCACGCCAACGTCCCGGTAAATTTATTTCTGCGGTGTATCAGATGAATAATAGCTGTCACGATATTTTTGAGTCACGATCGTTGCGCCGCTGTCGTAAACATCCACACAATGGGAAACTCGCGATAGATTAGCGAAACACATTTAACACTAGAACCACCGAACAATGAATCCAACGATGTACATTGTTTTCTAATAAAATAACATAATTGCATCTATTAAAATTACATATATATAAAAATTCCATAAAGTCGAATTAATTTATTTAATGTATATCAATTCTAATGTAAGGTATAAAATTCATTGTCAAGATTTTAAAAGTAATTGTAAATAACTGTGATCGTTTAAATAAATGAAATAAGCAAGATTTATATGATACATTCAAATTGGTTCGATCAGAGTCTCACATAGATTATGTTTTCACCGTAATAGTGTTCTGGATAGCTTCAACAATGTTGATGAATTTGCCCATGCCCAGAAAATAGTATAACCATACATTTTAACTAATTTTAAACTTAAGACTTCCAACTTTTTCGATGAACTGTCCATTTCATTCCAGAAAAGTTTTGCACGATGTAACAAGTAAGAAACTGAGACTTTGTTGTTCGTTCTTGAAAATGCTGCATGTTAAAAACCTTTTTTAAAAACGTGAAGAAAATTGTTCATAACAGGATCCACTACAGATTTTCAAGACTAAAGCTTTAACATGTATACGAACTGTATACGAACGCTATGATTTACGAAGCAATATTGTACCTCGTGAAGTTGACTTTATTAATTGTACACTTGGAACTTCGGGTACTTCATTATGTTCCTATTATAGAATAAGCGTCTGCGACAAAACGTGTTGATAAAATTACTAACAAATAACCGGACACTTCCCATAAACAAGAAGGCAACAGTAAACTGTTCAGAATTTCAGCAAAACGTTTTGTCCCACCGAAAACTTGTCTCTTTCACAGGCCCTACGTTCTATTCGTGAAAGATTCAACCCTCAGCGAATATCCTTTATTCCTCTTGGTCAACGCTGAGTCAGAGAGCCGCCGTGGAAGGCGTATTTTTAATTTAAACACACGGGAAATCCCCTTTAAATGTAACAGAGGTCCGGAAGAGGAAGAAGGTCCGCCGAATTTCTGGTGGGATTTCCGGCTGGTCCCAGCTCGATTCGAAAACGACGAGTCCCATGGGACATGCAGGGGTGTGGGGTCCCGTGGACTGAACGAGGGACACGGAACTCCCGTCAATTATGAGTCGGCGATAACGACGACGCTTCACCCTGGCCACGGCGTGCACTTCCCCGTTGATGTAACGGCAGAATAAATTTGAATAAAGTTTTGGACGCGGTTCAAAAATAGATACTGATTTATGTCTCGGCGCGGCATATTATTACGAGTCCCGCGCTCCTCGCTCTCCTCTCTCTCCCTCTTTCTCACTCTCCTCTCTATCCCTCTTCTTTCCTCTTTCTCTCTCTCTCTCTCTCTTTCTCTCTCAGAGTCGGGCCACGAGACGATTTCACGCCGATGCCAATTCCGTCGCCCCGTCGGACGTAAAATCGCACTTAATAATGTCCCGTCCGCGACGAAGACGAACCTGAGGACGAACGAGTGTCGTGCTCGCGCGCGCGACTACAGCAGCCGCGAAAAATTCTCAAGGCGGATTTACAAGCGCCGAGCCGAGCATGATTTACGTGCCGGTTCGCTCTGATCGATTCGCTCGCCGGAAGAACCGCCGACGCCATTATGCGTCGGAACGTTTCGCCTCGGAAAACAGCGGACATCGACGACGTCGATTTTAATGCTCTCGGTTTTTGCTCATCGACTCGTCGCTTTTTGCGATTAATATTGCGTGGGTCGGTTTTTATACAAGACAAACTTTTTCCGAGTTCGTTTTACGTAAATTGAGAATTCGATGCAGTCGTGGCGTAAGAGAAGATGCAATTTTGTAAATTGGTCACAAGAAATCTGAGAATTTAATGAAATTTTAATAGACGATTGTAGACGCAATTTAGAAATATTGTGAGTATCATATATGGATTTTTGTGCACAATAAATATGTTCCTAGTTGGTCGTAGGAAGGCTGAGAATTTAATGTAATCATGATGTAAAACGTAGGTGCAATTTAGAAAAGAATAAACATTGTGTAAATTGGTCACAAGTAACCTGAAAATTTAATGAAGTCATAATAGACGTTTGTAGATGCAATTTAGAAATATTTTGAGGATATTATATGGATTCTTGTGCAAAATAAAAATGTTCCCAGTTGGTCACAGAAAGGCTGAGAATTTGATACAGTCATGATGTAACGAGTAGAAGCAATTTGAAAGTATTGTGGGGATAGTTTGTGGATTTTAATGACGAATAAACATTTTCTATGTTTATCAAGTAAACTGAGGACTCGACACAGTTATGGTAAAATGAATAGATGCAATTTACGAATATCGATGAATAATCTTTGGATTTATACGCAAAATAAAAATGGTCCAAGATCTGTGTATTTATTAGAAAAAGACTGAGAATCATTATGCAAAATAAAAATGATCCACAGCAATTCTAAAAATATATATCACTGGTTAAATGAAAATGTATTTATTCTGTTAGTAATTTTAATAAATTGTAATTTATAATTACACAGAATAGAATACCTTATTTTCATTTAGTGCTTGCAGAGTTTAGAATTTCATCTAGTAATTTTGATTGCAAGCGTATAAAATCTAATGATATAAATGATTAGGTTAAATTTCGAAATGTTGCGAGGATAGTCTGTGAATTTTCAGGTAAAATTTTTACGTAGAGGAACATCGTGTTGTTAATGTTATTTTCTTCATTATGCAATTACAAAAGAAATTTTAATCTGCCTATAAATATGATGCACATTCTATGGTTCCACGGTTCTATATTTTCGACTTTTCAGATTTTTAGACCGGCAGTTTTGCATGTTAATGGCCTACTGTGGATGGATTATAATGTAAATTTGCTTTTAGCGTATAAATGTAAATTATCGTAAAACCCGTATACGGTTCCATTTCATGCAACAACTTCAATTTAGGAAAGTGTCATTTAGCCGACGCACGAACGTTCGAGAATCGTTAAACGAAAACAGAAGTCCAATAAAACGAAGTTGTGATGCACGTGGATTGGTAAACTTAATAGTGCGCATCGATTTCGTCTAAGTGACTGCAATGATTGCCGGATAATTAGAACGATCAAAGTGGGCGACGGTTCAATATGTTTGCGCGTTCGACGGTGCGAACGGTTACAATGAGTCGATTGATTTCGTGTTTGTTATACTAAAAATAGTTGAAAATTAAATTCTACACGCTTTCACATTACTTGCAAGTACATCCTAAGTGCTCCTCTGAATATTATCTAATAACAATCAGCTTCTTTTTACATGTTTATCACAAGATTATTAATATTTTATTTAATTTTATTAATATATTACTATATATTATTAATATTTTCAATTTGTCAAAGGTACTTACACTTTATCTACCGGAATTATGATTGCATAATTTTCAACATTTGCGCAGTACCAAATGAAAAATTCAAAATCCCTTCTCGCAGAATAATCCCAAATAAAATTACTAAACTATGCTGCTAAGGACAACTTATTCATTCGCGATTGAAGTACTTATTGCCGTTGAAATATCTATTAAAGAATGGGACATAAACTTTCAAGAATTAGAAAACAATTACTGATAGGTAATTAAGTCAGAAAGTACATTTTAGTGAAACTCCTATTTCTAGCAACTGCTGCGGATTTGATTTTGCATACAGAGTCCACAAATAGTTTATACAAGAAACAGAAAATTATCATGGAATTTGCTTGCGGGCAAGAAAAAATTTAGTCTCGCTACAAAAGGAAGATGGTTTTGTCGTGAGAGTATTCTGCATCTTGGTGGGATAATTGCAACGTCTCTGGGCAAAACGTTTATCAGGCTTTGTCGTGGAAAATCGCGAGCGAATTCCGGGCTTGTTTTCCAGCAAAGACCGTAGAGAATTCGGTGCGGCGCTATTCGTTATCCGCGGAAAGTCAGCGTGTACAAATGCGGCCGTGGAAACGTGATCCGCGTGCACGCGTGTGGGCGCGAAACAGTTCCCCTGCCCCGCGTCGACGACACTTTACCCGCTCGCGATCTGCTAGCTGCATACTGCTCTGGAAAGTTGATTTTCATTGCCGAACGTCGATCCCTCAATCCTAATATATTTTTATAAAATTTCAGAACTTCAGAAGGGCAGCTTTTAAGCTTCGAAACTCTGGACAACGGTGTCGAATAATTTTACAATCATTTACAGTATTCATAATCATATTTATCGCCTACTACTTGACTGTCTCTACTAAGACGTCACAAAAAACATACTATAATTCAAAATAATTTTTATATAATTAATTGTCTTCGTACGCAATTAATTATTAAATATTCAAGCGTGTTACGAAGACATACATTCGTGTGAACACTTCTGGACTTTCCTGTTCTTCATGGACTATCAGAATTCAGGTTTAACCCTCAAAGTATGGTGCTGGAGTCCATTTTGACTCCATAAAATCCTCATTTGATTACGCAAATACCAGCGATTTAATTGAATGAACAATGGTTAAATGAAGATCCACAAAAAGGTTGTTGTATCTGCAAGTACCACTATAAATGTATTTTTGAAAAATGAATACCACTGTTCAAGTCCTAAATATTATTAATTAGAAAATAGTAAACATAGTTCGTTTTCTGAGAGTTAAATGACATTTTTGCTAGAATGTTAGTAGAGTAGTGGATAGAATGTGTTAATGGATAGGTTAGAATGTTTAATCATCTCAGATAATTTATTTACTGAGGATATTATCGATAAAAAAACTATACTCGTTGCTGAAGATCATATTTCAGGTTCAAATGGCGTTTCTGTTACCATGTTAGTAGATTAGTGTGTAGAATATGTTAGTGGGTACAGAAAAATATTTAATCCTCTTGTAAAATTTCTTTCCCGAACAAATATCAAATGAGAAAACTGTATTCACTGAGAAACATTAAAA
>CM052083.1:8785944-8816133 GCA_028453745.1 Agapostemon virescens | reverse complement strand
ATGAGAAAACTGTATTCACTGTGAATCAGATTTCAAGTTTAAATGGCGTTCCTGCTACCATGTTAGTAGATTAGTGGCAAGAACATGTTAGTGGCTAAATAATAGTATGTAATCCTCTCGTAGAATATCGCCATTGTGGACATTATGAATAAAAAAAAGTGTATTAATGATTTGCTCACGACTAAATCGGGGATTCCACGCTAAATTTCCGATTAATACAAGTTCACCATAGCAACCATTGAATTAATCCTAAGCCTGAAGTACGGTAGAACGATTGAAGCATCGCGAGGCCCGAAGCCCTTCAGCAGTCGCTGGTTTTCCAAAAGAGCGTTAAGCTCGGCCTAACTCAGACACGGAGCTTAAGATATTAATATTTTCCCCATAATAACAGAGATGTTAGGCGCTTACCGTCCGCAACCGGCGCGTTTGCCGTTGCATCGCTTCGTGTAACCACGATGCACCATAGAGCGCATTAGCTCTCGCATCAACGAAAATTATTCAACAACGCGAAGGCGTACAGTGCGGCAGGCTGCGGACAAAAATAGTATTTAGTATCGTCCGACTTTGATCTAATTGTTCGGTGCTATTTTATAAATAAGTTAAGTAAACTGTACACACGTATACATTACTTCCCGAAAAAATCAACAGAGGATTAGTAAAAATTCATTAGTATTCACATATTCATCATATAGCCATTCATTACATTTCATTAGTAAAAATTTTACAGAAGAAAAAAGAAAATTTGTATTTACAAAAATATAACATTGTATTTTTTCTAAAAAGAAAGGCATCGCGTTTATATTTGTTGAACTTTGTTTAAAGTTTTTGGCACGAGTCGTTTATTGGCATTAACGTAAACAGAATATCTAATTAAAAGGAAGAGCATAAATTCTTGCTTATAGTTTGGGACTAAAAAATGTTGTTTTTTGGGATATGTATTATTTATTTAATCGTTATCGTGCGTAGGTAGATATCGAAACGAGTATCGAAGATATTTTGGGCAAGCCTATGCACGTTTCATAATTTTTCTTTCGAGTGTTAATTAAAATCCTGCTCTGTGAGTGGTCTCAGCGAAACTCCATGATTATCCTGAAGTCGAATTCGAAAAGATTAGCTCCGGCCCCGCCGAACCTAATTCTTCCTGACCATATTTTCGGTCGACTCCGTGGGTCTCGACTCCCTAAATTAGCATTAAAATCCTCTATTTCGCGGCGTGCTGTACCGGGAAAAGAAACGAGCGGAGCAAAAAGCGCAGGAAACAGGGAAAACCACGGTATTATCCAGACTTTGCGGTTGCATTACCGCCGCAAATGATAGAATCTCTCTCATAAAGAGCAGCGCATGAACAGCCGGCGCGCGGTACAAGGGGTGGGTTGCGGGGGTGGCTCCGAGTTTATGGTAATGAAATCTAGATTACATTTTCGGTTATCAAGCGCGCATGAAATCTGACGCGCGCTCACGTCCGCCTGTCAAAACGGAAAAAAATACGTGCCAGCGAAAAAAAAGAAGACAAAATACGAACCAAGACACCAGAACACGATGAAACCGAGGATAGGGGTGGTCACTGAACAAAAATCGTAACGGGATGCCTATGTCGCCCGAAATGTACATCCCCAAACAAAAACATGTGGACATTTAGAATTTCTACGAAATTCCTGTAGGATCTTCCATCTTATTAATGCTAAATAATATTAAGTTTATAAATCTTATTGCAAGTACGATATATCTAATTTATTCCATTAAGTGTGAGGAAAAGTTCTGTCATTTTTCTGTTATGCCAAGTTTTAAAGCTTGCAGCTAATGCGATACATATTGAAATAAAACTTGCGTCAATTTTGAGGTTACGTATCCTTACTGGGTCCGTGGTTTTGTCACTATTACAAACATTTAACGCATAAAGTGTGACTGACACGTATTGTTTTAGGAAAATTAAGAAGATTGAATTATTTTGAGTTTTTGCTATATTTGTTATAAGCATACGTGTCATTTAAGAAATTTATTCGATCAGATCTTACTTAAGAGTTTCTCATAACAACAGTTCTTAATAACATAATCTGAGAGGTTGAGCTTTATAGTGAAAGAAGAAATACCTAATAGGAATAGTAGTAAAACTATATTAATTATTACTGGAATAAAAACAGTGTATTTTTATGTATTATTCATGAAACATGTAACGAATTATTATTAAAATAAGTTTCTTAATCTTCGTCTGTGTTTTGGGATAAAAATGTATACCAATGGATATTGCAACACGGTCAACTTCTTTCCACCTGTATTCCAAAGTATATTTCATTAAAATGTCACACAATTTGTTGATTAAAAGATTAAAATAAGACTTGTATGAAATATGATCCTAAACGCATAGAGGCTAGTACTTTAAAAAGCCGATAGTATGAAATTTAATCGACTCCAACTCCTTTTCGAACAAATATAAGAATTAAACAAGTGCCCGCATACTTTTCAGCAAGGGTGTATATACGCGCGCGCACGCCCCCCATTTTTTGCCCATTTTCGTGACGCGCCCGCGGCATTTGCATTCCGCATTTTGCATACTTTATTATGATTTTCCGCGGCGGTGCGCTACCGACGCGTCCCACCCCCGCTTCGCACGCGCGCATTTCCGCGTTCCGGATTTGAATTTAAATTTTCTAAAATGAAATAACCCCCGCAACGTTCTTCTCCTTTTGGACCCTCGTCAACTCCCCACCCCCTGAGAGCAGGAAAGGGAGTGGGGCTATCCCTGAAGGGACAATTTTAATTTGTAATCAGAAAATTTGCATGCACCCGACGCGAGACGTTGTCGGTCGACGTTGTCCTCGCGCGGTTCTTTTTCTCGTTCCTCTCGACGACGAAACTGCAGCCGCGGACCATTATCATTCGAATTAGTCCTAGTCGATGCGAATTGAAAATCCCTGGCCGATGGAAATTTATGCGACGCCCCTGGCCGTCGCGTCGCGCCGATGGAATCTACTATGGTGCGTTGCGACAACCTACTTGATAATTTATTCGCAAATACTGCGAGTAAAAATTATTTGTTACTAACACTGCAGGTATCGACCCTTAAATTGAACTGATGTATGTTGCCATATAAAAATGACAAGATTGAATTCATTTGAATATTGTATGATTAGAGTCACAGTAGATTCTTCACTAAGTAAATTCATTTAACCATTTCGCACGAAGGCAACAAGCAAGCAAGTGACTAAATATTCTTGGTCCCTAATTCTAAACCTACCTTGCCATATAAAAATGGTAAAATTGAATTCATTTTAATATTGTATAGTCAGTACTATAACAATATTTCCAATAAACAGATTTGTTTAACCATTTTCTCGAAAACCAATCATTACATTTGGCTACTAATTTCGGACACAGTATAGCATAGAATAGCAAAACGAACAAGCATATAAAAAACCAATTATAATGGTAGGAAAAAGGTTTACTCTTGTCCGAAAGCATCTTTATAATTATAATAATTGCAAAATCAAAAATCTTAAACCGGTCATCTTGATTCGTGTTGATACATTTAGTATTAAGAATTAATTGAGAAAGACTAATTAACTCATTGCACTATAACATCGTGCCAGACTCGTGGCGAATATTTCAAACATAACCTCGTAAATTAATATCTTATTAATTTGCTATAGATTGAAATAAAATTCTACTTTATCGTTGATATAGAGCTACTTGAGAGACATAAAGTACACATTCGTTTCTCCCTCTATGAAATTGTGAACGCAAGGGAACTGGGATTACTCAAACATAAATTTTAGAGTAAAGGGTTAACAGTTCTTATCACACCTCTGTATATTTAATTCAATGCGTGAATGTCAATAGCAGGTGAATTAAACTTGACTTTTAAAAACAGATGGAAGACAGCCATATTTAGCACGGACTGTTTGAAATCTTTACCACGGGTCTGACTCGTTGTTATACGGAAAAGGGTTAATGAAGAATATTGTAGAACTTCCCGCGGCCGTGTTAACACTGTCGTGTGTACAGTTACACGAGTTTGCAACAATAAAGTTGAACTCTTTTTAAAACTTGAAACCCTTTCCTTTGTCGAAAGCACTGGTGGTTCAAGCATAATTACAATGTGCCTTAGTCTTGTGGTTTGAGCATAATCATAATGTGCACCGAGTTTTGTTTTCATACCGTGTGATCCGGCACGATACCTTTGCCCGTAAACGCTATAATGCGAAAGCTGAACGTTCCGGTGAGCAACGCTTATACAGGGTGTCTTTGAAGAAACGGAATAATATTTTCTCCATATCGAGGAAATTGGTAATTCGTAGAATGTACGTGCTCATTATATTAAACCTATCGATTTGCTACATCGAATGTTTTGTAAAAGTTGTATGATTGCATGTTTGCATCGATTTCGAACCATGTGTATTGTAATATATGCTTATCCTCAATCGTTGTCGTTTTATGCTACTTTGAATGAATAACACCTCGCCAATATTAACAAAATACAAAAATGACTGTATCCTGAGTGACTATCGCTATTTAAACTATTGCAGCTTTGTGAAAAAAAAAAATTGCAGAGCAATTTATCTGAACTCATTTTAAAGAGTGTAATGTCTGCTTTTAATACTCTTAACGTATATTTTTATACAATTTTTTTGTCGCAAGATATGGACGAAAATGTAAAAATAGTTGTTTTGGGGAAATTTTTCAAACTGAATCATCGCTATAAGTCTGAACAAATTTTTTCCACAACTCGTAACAAAATATCTCCAAAGATTGAGGTTTTCACTTTTTAATGAGATCAAGAATATTGTTCTGCGATTTTTCGTTAGTATTCCATGTCATTTTGAATAAAAAATGTGCCACTATGTCATCGATTAAATTAATTTTCATGGAAACATCAATATAACAATAACAATTCTAAAATAAAAAGAGCTAGATAATCCCTAAACCGGCAGTGGTAAAATTAGGATTAAATGGGAATCGACTGGCGTGTCTGACCATGACCCACCAAATCTACTTCTTGCACCTGGTACAGCACGCGAACTTGGCAGATTTTCCAACTTGTTTTTCTTGAAAATGAAGCCTCGAACGAAAACTATTACTCTCTGTTGTACCGAAAGGATTTCCTCATAAATACAACCAAACAAAATTTCTTTAAACTTTTTAGCACCTTTTGTCATAAACAAAGAATAAAAACTTATAGAAAATTTATTCATTTATTTAACTGAACTATTTTAACTTAACTTTTAACTTAACTTATTTCCATATTATTTATTAACGCTAAATTTACCTACCATTAAATTTTGTTTTATAAAAATATCAAGATTTCATTTATCTGATCGTATACGATTTTCATTACAAAGTAAAACTGATCAAAGAGATCCACTGAATCGATTCTTATGAAGACAATTTTATAAATTCAATCACTGTGAAATAAAAAATCTGAAAATGGTCATTTGACCCGTTGTGCTATGTTTAGTGTTAAATATTTAGTAACAAATTTATTAGCAGCATATTTAATAATATAAGTATCTTGAATAATGGTATAGCAATTTTTAGTGGTGTTTTAAAGTTGCCACTAGAGTGCCAAGGGTTAAATAGGACTCGACTAGTGTGTCTGACCACGACCTACCGAATCTACTCGTTATATTTACTAGAGCACGCGAACTCGCCAAATTTTCCAACTCGTTTTTCCTGAAAACGAACGTGTCTTCTCTGAATGAATGTGTCTCTGAATAGAGATTCGCTACTCTTGTAGCACAATTTCAAAGACACCCGGTATACCAGCGCTATGCAGTTTCGTAGATTAATCGGCGCGCAACGAGGACACGTTCAGCAATGGCTGCGGGGCCTTTGACGAACCAAACCGAAACTTTGATGGCGTCGGGCTTGTACCGTTTGCGAGACCCTCGATACAGAAAAGAAATACAGCGAGTATGCTGGAAGGAACTAATTGGTTCCGCAACTTCGTTCGTTATAACTAAAATTACAGGAATGTTTACAATCCTCAATTAATAAACCTCCCATTGATCGACGTTCCACCCTGTCTTACTTCTTCGACGAAGAGTTTCAACGAATTAATGATGCAACGATTTTATTCCAATTTAGTCTAATGTTTGCATCGGTGCATTTTGCAAAGTTTTATATTCAAAGGTGTGAAATGTCAAATGCACACACACTGTCTTTATAGTTTTCTGTTTAGGGCGTCGGTGGTACTATATGCATGCAGTATGTTTAGTATAGTTCAATTTTCTGAAGTTTGAATTATCAGATTACCACACTGCGTTTATAGTTTTCTATTTATTGCGTTCTATTTATTGCATCGGTGGTACTATATACATGTATTAGTATGTTTATCACAATTCAATTTCCTAAAGTTTCAATTATCAAGTAACCTCACCCTGTCTTTATATCTTTCCATTTATTCTATCGGTGACAGATTATACATACATGTATAAATGTTAAAAGAAAGTAGATGCACTGCACGATGCCAAAACGTTTTCGAATATAATATACAAGGTGAATCACTTTTATTAATTTCAATTCAACGAAATAGAACTCGTACGTAAACATTCGATGATGCGAGAATGTTTTTAAGCCAGCCTAATATACGTATAATTATGGTACATCGTTTGAACAGCTTCTGTAAGATGAAACGTTACATTAATTTGATTGATATTTGATTCACCGCATCGTGCTATCATATTTTCGGTATGTACACTTGCTGTTAGAGGTCGAGAGGAATTGCTGTTTGTTTAAACGGTTCGACCGGCATATTTGAATTACCCTTTAATCGGAAAGGTAAACTCTTTTTCGGATCGACATGGATAAATTATAAATAACAATCTGTTTGCGATGGCCGATTGAAAAGCTTGCGCAGAAGCGGCGCAACTCGTATCGACTCCATTCACATACAAAATTGCGGTTCGATGCGGGCTGAAGCATGCTCCCGATCATGTAAATACATCTCGAACCATTTCCTTTCCGAAAGCTTCAATGTTTCGTGGAAGTCGGTCGAGTGCGATTCCGTTTTATTTGCTCTTTCGAAATTCCACCGAGCGACAACAATGCTTCCACCGTTCCGGCAACGTTATTTGCACTCGAGTTTTTAACAACATTTCGAATGCCTATTCGCTAAATCCTGCCCTCGCTACAATTGCCTCGACCGTATAAACGGCTCCGACATTAAAAGTTCCTTGAAATCAGCAGAATCCAACAACAAAACCTCTTCCACTGTGCAAATGATCGCGAAACATGCTAATGTGGAGCATTAAACGATTCGTGCAAATATAAGGAAGAAGATAACAATAGCCAGCAGATTCTCTGCTATTTTTCACAGACCTTTTGTAAGAGCAACTGCAAACTATTATAAAGTCAAAAATTGTTCAAATAGTCTGACAAAGTTCAATGATTTCTTTTGCACGCATGTCTGACAAAACATGTCTCTGCATTTATTTAACGTAAGGCAAATTGAAATAATAATATACAAAATGATGTACGTGGAATTTATGATTATTGTGATGCAATATCTTTGCTCAAAGTAAATGAAGAAACACATCTGCATTTAACAGAATTATTTGGCTATGTTTAAAAATAAATTTGTAGGTTAGTTTATTCGTTGCACTCAATTTACTTAATATCTGGGGAATAGAAGAAGGTTGAAGGCTAAAAATTCGTCATACATTCTGAGTTTTCAATAACAAATTTTTGAGTTTGTTAGTTGGGCAGTTAAAGTATTAATGGAGGTTCGCATCTATGAAAATTGATATTGGAATTCATCCAGCGAACGTGTTACTAAATGAAATAATTTGTTGCTTCAGTTCTGTCTCGTAGCAATCTATATTTTATGCGTTCACAAACATGATAAAATAATTACACAGTATCAAATACGAAGCTTGAAAATATTAAATTCTTTAAAAGAACAAATATGCATCGTCGTTGCAAAAATGATTGAACGCCAGTTTATTAATTTTTGTTTCACGTATTCAATTTCGATTAAATCAATATTAAAAATTTTTAATACATGTGTACCAATAATGTCGAAATTGGTGTATCGTTTCTGGATATTGATGCGCGAAATGAAAGAACGGCGGATGTTTTCGAATAAATTCGCACTTTGGTTGCGTGGCAGTTATTTGATATTTCTTCCGGTACAAAAGCGTCCGGGACATTAAGATCATCGCGGAGAGAGAAATCATTGCGACGGAGGAACGATTTACCGGCGTGCATTATTCCCTCGCGACGGAACAAATGGGACGCGGAAGAAGATGGAAAAAATGCACGCCGCGACAGCATAAGCAACGAAGAAATGTCTTACAAAAGAATTGTGCGACATGTCTTCTGAACGTACATTTCCGAGACAGCGGTACAAAGATTTCTGTGAATATCTGCGAAACATTAGCTGCTTACTGCAATCTTGTCATTTTCGAATTCCCGAACTAAACAAGTTGAAAGCTCGCTGGCATCCTCAACCCCTCGCATTACGATCTGAAATCATTTTAATGGACCTCGGCGTGACGAAATCAAAAAAGGTTTTCAGGCCTTTGACACTTGATACGTCGAAGAAAATTGACGGAGAACGGGAAGCTTCGAAGACGATAGAAGCGTATCGTGTTCCGCTTCATAGTTTGGGCATTGCCAAATGATTTAGATCTTGAAGTTCAGCATCACAAGCAACGATTCAAGTAAAATTAATACTCTAACGAAGAGTTTAAGTTGGGAAAATATTTGTTAACAAAAATTACGGAACTTCTCGAAGTCCTTGTGAAAATCGCAAATATCTTATCTGTAAAAAATAACGTAAATAGAATTTATTTCTACACTGAATAATTTTTTAAATTATTTACAATAGGAGGGAACTTCAGATTTCCTTTTTTAAATGTTCACAAGAAACTAATGGAATAACTACACAGCAAACTGTCTTGATAGAACTCAATAACAGAGAAGTTTCACTCCTCTCCCTGCAGTCTCTCTTAATAAATTTTAATACAAATAAATAAATCCTAATAGTTATTTTTTCGCGCATATTTCAGAGAAAAGTTGTCTTAAAATTGGAGAAGTCGCCCTTATTGGAAATAATTATTACAAGTTCTTGTTTAGTTAACGCCAATGGTGAATAATGTATCGTAGCAGGTTCCTGCAGAATGAAGGAGCAATAACAAGATCAGGGTATGAATAAATATCTCCTCTGTCAAGTTAGAAGGTGTCATCTTGGCTACCAGCCCTCGTTAGCGCAACGCAAAGGGGAAAAGTGAACAGGGGCTCGCGGAAGTAGCAGGATAGAGCGAAATGTGGAGGACCTTTCTCCCGTTGGGTATCGGGTTTGATATGAAAGGATTTCTCTGGTCGAATAAAAAAGCCATTAGCCACTTCCGATTGGACTGCACTAGCTGGAACAGGGGATACGTAAATGATGCATAGAGATGTCCTCTGACCAAGCCATGCAATAAAGGACGCCCATGGGAAGCCGGCCGATGGATTACGGTGCCACTTTTTCCGTCGTTATTGCGATACTCTGTTTCAAATAGGTTTCAACGAAGGAATATTTAAATTTCCGAGACCGGCATCTATCATCCACGTCCGTGAAAATCGATCTAATTAACGTCGGAGTCGAAATATTACACCGTATCCATGTTTATTGGTTCGGAGTAGAACGATTATCAAAATTCTCGCTTCGAAGACAAAATATAAAATGTTTAAAAATTCGTACGATCTACTACGAATTTATTTTAACTCAGATTATTATAATTTCCATTTTAGTTTGAATTTCCTGAAGCTTTCCAATCAGCCAATTGTTTTAAAATTGTTTTATAATAGTTAATCGATAAAATAAATTTGTTGAGTATTTCCTCATAGGTACATCTTTAAAATTGCACCAATTGTAGATAAACAATATTAGAACCAGTAATTTCGACGCGTCTCGCAAACCAAGTGCGAAACTTTCGCATGATAATCGAGCATTTCGCAGCTAGCAAACCAATGTTAGCATACGAAAGTGCGTTAGGGCTCTCGAAAGGGTCTCGGCGAGCCCTATGGACAATGCTGGATTGGTTCGGGTCGAATCGAGAAGAAGAGGAGGCTCTATCGACACGATGAAGCGCGTCGTAGCCGCATGGGAAGGACCTCTCGGAAAGGGAAAAGGGCTGATCGGTGACCACCTGGAATGAAGTCGAGGAAACAACGTCGAGGGGTTTCGGGATGAGCAAGAACGACATTACGCGGTAAAAAGGAGCCGGAATGCGAATTCGGAGATAGGAGGGATGATTGTTTTGGTGAAGGTTATTTTCCGGATGGACGACCTCGTCTACTTCGCTATACATTGGGGAGAGATCTACCTCTCTTGTTTAAGGAGACGTTCTCTCCATCCACGAGCTGCATCGTTACCGATTCGGTGCTTGCGTCTCCAGGATATTTATTACACCAACATTCGCTACCCCCATCTTTTTATCCTTCAACGAAAATATTTGTCAACTCCGTCGGACTCCGGAATATTTTCTTCGGAATATGTAGCATAATTTATAAACGTTGATCATCCAGTTAGATAGATGCAGATAGATTCTGATACAGGACGCGGACTTTTAGGAAAATATTATTTATATTTGTCTTAACACTAAAATTGTTTAAACCCCGAGCACTACCGTAGTTAGTATGCGTTATCTAATTACAATGATAAAGTTAAATTTATTTAAACTTTTTGGCGAGCTTGATTATACATTCTTGATTAAAAGAAATGTATATACTTATACTCAGTACAGGCATCTTTGCAATTTTAATAATTGCGAGATGAAGAAGCTGGAGAAGATTGTATTAAATGTATATGGACACTCGTAGCTTCCTGTTTTCAATTTGTTCCTCTTCCTGAAAGAATGTTTCACTTTTATCCATTCCTTTTGTATTCGAATTATTGGTTTGTTCGGTATAATCGATACGGAGCAAAGAAACATAGAAACTAATCAACTTAGTAAAAATTAGCAGGTATATAAAGCACATAAGTTTGAGTGCTTGCTATGAATTGGTTCGAGATCGTTATTGCAATCGAAAAGAACATTTCAGAAAATACGAATTGACTGCAGAGGACTTCTTGACACTTCGGTATATGAAAAATATTATAAAACAATTTTTATGCAATTATTAAAATATAAGTTCCGTATTCATTTAGTCGTCATTCAATTTTCAATTTCGTTTCTTTAACACTAAATCTACCGAGCATTACAATCGACTAGTGCACATTGTATAGGTTATCCGGAAAGTTTCTGCCGATTTTGGCGGGAGATTGAAACGCAACGCATTTAAGTTTTGGTATATATTTATTAAAATTAACAATAAATCGGCACGAACTTTCCGGACAACCCAATATTATAAAAACGTCAAGATATGATTTATTTAGAATTTCTGCAATTTTTATTACAATATACGATTGAATAAAGAAATCTATTACATCGATTCTTATGAAGGCAATTTTATAGCTTCAACAATTGCAAAATGAAAAATTTGTTAAAAAATGTTTTCATCAGAAATTTTTGGATGTACTTCTTTAATAACGTACACGTTACAATAAGAATCGTATGAAGTTTTAATAGATACAGTCTCGTTATTATTACAAAGCAATGTTGGATTTATTGTTCGGTAGTTCAAGTGTTAAAACAATAATTATAAAAGTTGAATCGATATAAATTTTAAAAAATGGTGTCCGTTTATGATTGTCATTAAATCCTTTGGTCCAGGGTACGTTGTTGGCCAACCGCGCATCGTTGAGTGTTAATGAATGATTCTTGCGAAAGTGCACGAAGTGCATGAATTCCGTGTTGCGCACCGTCGCGCAATGCCCTAAGCGAATTAATGTCCGCGCAATATTATTGGCCGGCTAACGATCCAAACTTCCCGCGAGGACCATCATTTCCCGCTAATCCGAGCGCCTCCCGGAAACCTCGAGTTCGCTCGGCAAACCCATAACTTGCCATCACGTTTCGTTCGAAGGTATGCGGCTGACGTTCGCCGGATCGCATTGCGCTTAATGTTTTCACGGCAAATAGTATTATATTCGCGTGCACGACGCCTGAATGCGTTACGCGATACGTCGGCTATCGTCGCGATGCATTACCTATCGCAACTTCGAACGACACATTAATGGAGAAACTTCCGTTTGTCTCAGCTCTGATGAAACGTCCCGACGAGGGCCGCATCCGCGCCAACTTTCCGCGAGGATTCGCGACCAGGACTCGCTTACGTTCCAACGGATTATCAAACATTTCGTTAAAAACATTTCCGGTCGCCTTGGTCAAACATTTTCGCAAACTTCGATTCTTCCGGAAAAATCTACTTGCAACGCGTATTTAATCGCTCCGTGGGGCATTGCTCTGTCGAAAGCGAGAGCCGCGAAGCCACGCCTACTTGGCGCGAAGCCGTTACCTGCTCGCGTGGGCGTGGCTTCGTTGCTCGAGCACAGACACAGGGGAAATGTATATTTCTTATGAAAGTTTGATGAGCCGGTTATTCAAATTTTTACTCTGACGAGATATCAGCGTGAATATTTGCTCTGAATTTTTTCAGATTTCTTAACAATTTGCTTCGTAACTATAAAAATGTTATAAATCGTCAAGAAGTTCATTGTACGATCGACGAGTTGATTATTTTATGTTCCTATTATAAATTAATATATGCAAGAGTAATTTAAATATTTTGTATTGATTTTGAAGCAAGGGAAATTAGTTTATGTCCCATTGACTCGCGGTTACAGAGTCAGGCAGAATGAAATACTGTTTCCATCTGCAACCTTGGAATTAAATTGTAAGACACAGGGTTAATTCTACTTTTTGCATCCCTATAAATGTCGAGACGATTAATGGTGTTTCTCGGTTCATTTCCGAGTAGGATACGACGTTTGTGAACGTGTAAAATATGAATTTGTGTACGTGAACGTTATAAGAAGCGTTCGTGTTTTTTGGGACACATCGGGCAACGCGCAAAACTGTTCACAAGCGAATTCCCATGGCAACGAAAGACCCGGCCAGTTAACGATCCTAATTTCCTACGAACTTCGCAACGGTAGTTTTGACGTTTCTCCGACGAAATCGTCCGGGCTCGATTTATTCTGCTCGGCTTAAATCCCGAAGATAAATCGGAGCACGCGAACGATGCGGTTGCAGCCGGATGCTGGACGGTCCGCGAGATCGCTCCGTGAATTCTTCGGCTCCCGGAGTTTGGAACTTGCGTTGCGGGATTGTTTGTCGAACCGGATGAATGCACAGTTCATTGTTCTTCTGTGTTACTGTTTGCGGCGAGGGGAAGTTTGATTCTGTCTGAGTGGAGACGGAGCGGAGAGGAACGGGAAGGAAGGGATCAGAGAGGATTTGTACTTTCCCCGGTCGCTGAGGGATCGAAAAATATTTTTTTCCTTTTACTAGCCTCGTCTTCACGATTTCGATTTCCCGAAACGTTGCTCCGGTTGGCATCGAAAGGTCAGAGTCCATGAAACGATGATTTTAAGCGCACACAAAGATAAAATTTAAAAAGATAGAAACGTGGCCCGACAAAAGTTGTTTCGTACAACCGAAGCATATTTGATACTTCAGACAGAACTGTATAAAAATAATGCGTACAAATACAAAGTTCCTTGAACGGGGTGATTCCTGTGGTTGTTTCAAGAAACTTTTTCCTTTGTCACTTCGCGATTCAACGTTTCGTTTTGGAGTTATTAACGGAAAACGCGGACCAATCAGAGCGCGGCTACGGTAAGCGTTCTCCGTCAAGCCACAACCCACTTGCTGAGACCGCAGTCTTATTTGTCTGCGTTTTCTGTCGATAGCTTGAAAACCGGACCGCATATGACAATTTTGAAAAAGAAAATTTTTTCTTAATAATGTAAGAAATCCTCTCTTGCAAAGAACTCGTACATTTTTGGAACACCCTGTATATTATGCATCTTTTATCATTTTGATTGCCGAGCGAATTTTGTGCGTTTCAGACCAGTTTTAAGAAAAATTGTTAGTTACTGAATAATGAAGTTCTCATTTGATATTATAATCTGGTTAATTTCGTTTGTTATAAATTGATATTGAATGCTACTAATTTGACGATAATCATTCTTAAACAGCGCAATGATGTCGGCCACCGGTGACCACTATGACTTTCAACGTGTTAAGAAAATTTGATTCGTTTTTTAATCTCTTTTGCTACTTTCACTCGTAGTTGATAGGTGGTTTAAGGAAATTATTATTTGATAGATTAAAATAATGAAGATTTGAATAGAATCGGGGATATACTACATAAATTTCTTTTTTATAACGAACAATTTTTACAGCAACCTTGTGCTTCGTGTAATTGCGAGCATTGCATACCGCAGTTACTTTCTATCTTCTCTTTGACGCGTGTGAATATTTATTAATTATTAAGGATGTTAATATGAAAAACATTAAAATAGATACAAATATGATGCGCGTTTTATCGTATACACGGGCTGCATAATCTGCATGTAAACTGATTAAATAATGTACGTATACTGTGAGCGTAAAATAATTTATACAGGTTCATGAAATTATGTCGGACGAATATGTGTGAAGATAAAATCGTATGAATGTTTTATGTATACGGGGATCGTGGGAAATAATTTATTTTTTCTTTTGCATATATAATAGCGCTAGTTGCATGATTTATTCGAATACGTACTGAATTATTCGTGAATATATTAAAAAAGAAATATAATGTCGCTCTTGTATTAAAGAAATTAATTAATCACTCATTAAATAAAATCAAAGAAACATCCTCTGATCTCATAATCGAAAACGTATCAAATAATAAAATTCAACAGTGCACGAATTGGTACAGTAACAATGGAATGTATCTAATATTCTTGCTCAAATTATAACAATTGGATTAGATAAAAAATTTCTTTGAAGAAAAGTCATAGAATTACAGAAATTATTAACCCTTTGCACTCGAGTGGTGACTCTGAGACACCATGAAAATTGTCACGCTATTATTTAAAAGAATTTTACAATCGTTATTTTTATATCTAAGAAATTGATAAAAATTAAATGAGTGTAAGGTCGAGTAACAGTAAAAATACCCAAATACGTAAAGCGAAATAAATCGTGTAGTATAAAAATATCCTAAGTCGGAAGTAATGTTTTGGTTCTTTAGTTAAAACAGAAACCTAACACAAATTTAACTCAGAGAATTTTAGAAAATGGCGACTCGATACTCGAATATTTTATTTAGGTAGAACTATACTATAGTCCTTACTCATTTCTTTCGCAATTACTTTATAAAAATGTTTATATTAGTAATTTATCAATGAACTTCTTTAACACGTTAAGCGCCACGCCGCATTTCTGTGCCGTTCCGTTCAAGCCACGGTTAGCCGTCAGGCGGGCCTTACCGGGCCGCTCGCCGATAGACGAATCAGAGTATAAACAGTCGAGTAACGTAATGCGCTTAACGTGTTAAGCAGAACTCTCAAAATCTAGGGTAGCGTTTCAGGGAACTTCAGGAAGCTATCTTTTATCAACCCCAATTTTTCCCATTTTCGCCATTGATCACCCCGACATTTCAAAGTCGTGCCACGACTGCAATTCGATTCCGATCGACCTGAAATTTGGCATACACTCTGACCGCGCGTCTAGAAACGTGTAAGTAAAATTACAAAAGAATCGGAGACCTAAAGATTTTTCGCGATTTATAGAAGGGGATTACCTTCAATATTTAGCAATATTTGGCAATATTTGGCAAATCTTTGAAGTCGTGCCGCAGCCAAACTATTAGAGCTATCGACATGGTTCAAACGCTAAAATCTTCCCCAAACCTTCCTCTTGAACACGTTAAGCGCCACGCCGAATTTCTGTGCCGTTTCGTTCAAGCCACGGTTACCGTCAGGCGGGCCTTGCCGGGCCGCTCGCCGATAGACAAATCAGAGTATAAACAGTCGGGTAACGTAACGCGCGCTGCGATAGCAGAACGAAAAATCTGTCGCCGGTCCCTAGGGACCATCGTGGTGCTTAACGTGTTAATGAACCACATATTACCAATGTAATAAAATTTGAATGAAGTTTGAATGGGTGCAGTCTTGCTATTATCACAAAGCAATGCATATCCTTGAATTTATTGTTAGTTCTAGCGTTAACATACTTGTATTTTATTTTCATACTACATATAAACTTTCGCAATTGCTTTTAAAAGTGCTGGGACTTTCAGCAACGCAAGAAACGCGAAATGAAGTATCCGTTCGATCGAATTCGCGCTACCTACCCGTTATTCCACGAGTGCAGCATGCAAACGCGATGGTTCGTCGATGCGATAGCCAGCATAAACTTCTATTGTGTTTCTCGTTTACAGCGTGGCGGGAGTCTAATTAGGAAATCAAGTTTCCATCGCGAAGCCTGCGTCGCACGTGCTGACGCGACTCGCCGGTTCTAACAATAAATCACGGATTCACTTTCCCGCGCCATCTAATGGCAACAATTGTACGAAATAACGCGATTACACGCCGTCGGCGATGATTTATTATTGGTCGATGCGTCAGGGCATTCCATTAAGAGGGTTTTAGTTAACGGGGCACTCTTCGACACCATATGAAACGATGGCGACGCCGGCGACGACTGCGCAACCAATTAACACTAAACCTACCGAACTGTATCGTCTAGCTCAAATTAGAAATTTCCAGTTAACATATTTAATGGAAAAAGATATTCTAAATATACCTATTCGTTCGTATCGCGTTGTGACGCGGATAACGGATTCGGCAAGGCCGTAAATCTTCGACTCAAATTTCTTGACAACGCGAGTTCGAAACGATTCCCTACTAACCGTTTAGATGATAGGGATGATAATTTGTGAAATGAATGGAGAAATATTCGCAAGAAACGTAAATTCTATATTTTAACCCTTTGCACTCGAAGCTGTTTTGTTGAATCCCGAGTCGCAGGATTAATAACAACACTTTTTGAAGAGGTTTGAGGTTTATTTAACGCTTTAACAGCCTAACGAACAATCTCAAAAATTCCACAAAATCAAAGTAATTTATTTTATGCAGCAACAATTGAAAACTTAAAATATCTGGAACATAGTTATCCTGCAACCTTCTTATAGTCTCCAGATATAAACTAAATTGACTGCAACGAATATGTTAATGCACAAATTTATTTTTAAACATGGACAAATAATTCTGTCACCCATATATGGGTGACATGGCAGTCAAAGAGAATCTCTCGATTTTAGAATTAAAATTGCTTGGAGTGCAAAGGGTTAATATTCTGAAGGAAGAAATGGCTTTTCACAGAAACTGCTACTACGACGAGGTTCGTATTGTATGATATGCCTACCGGACTAACGAAATCGGTAAGCTAAACGGTGTCAGTTGAAAGATAAAGAGTTTCGTCGATATTATTAATTTTAAAAAATCCTAATCGCCAAACGTTACAACTCGGTCACCATAGCAAGTTACACTGAAGCGTTCACAGAAACATCGAGCGTATTGAAAGTACTGGACCGATTTTGGGAGTCATGACGGTACTATTTGATCTCTAAGAAAAGAGCAGAGTTTCGTGAAACAAAGGAACTATTCAATACAGTTCGGAACATTGATCGCTTCGGGAAAATTTATTATTTTTACTGTTCTGCGGTAGAGCGCATCGCCATGAATCAGCGGGAATTTAGGCAGAAGAGCGGTCGAAACAGAGGGAGAACGATAGGCGTATTATAATCGGCGCAAAGACGCTAGACGTAGCCTTGTCGGTGGAAGACAAACGCCGAGAGAGAGACACACACGGACGAGTTCGTTTAATTTCCCTTGGCCCACGCCACCGCAACGGCCGTATATTTTCGTAACAGTTTTCACGGCGCGGCGCGTCGCGAGCCGAAGACGCGTTAATCACCGCGAACAGATCTACGCCTTCGCGCTCCAATAGAAAAGTTAAACGCTTCCCCAATGTTCCGCGTCTAAATATACGCGACTCTAACGAAATAATCCCCTGTAATCTATTGCGTCGAATGCACTGAATGCACGGAGCTGCAACGACAAGCCTTGCGTAATCGCCAGGCAATTTCATTGACATTCTAGCCACCGAACAAGCGGCGTCGCGTTCACCTTTGTTTCCAATTTCTCACTTTTGTATGTTTGCCACATTCGATTTTATATTGTATCGGAACATTAACGACCGGCTACGATTTTATTATTTTTTCAAGTCTACGATCCATGATTGAAAACTTTTTAATAGATTTCGCAACACTCGTGACAATTTTAATTCTGAATCAACAAGCCATCACCAGTAACGTCATCTAATAATTTCGTCTCACACGGGAACATATTCAGATGCGAAAATCCGATTTTGATGAAACTTATGGGAACTTATAGTTCTTTGAAAAATATTTGACACAAGTTTCTTGTTATCGGCAACCATCCACTTTGAAGGGGTGAAAACAGCCCTCAAATTTGGGGTACTTTTGAGATATATTTTGAGATAGTCGCGCAAGAAAATTTTAACAAAAGTTTGTTGTTTAAACAATAAAGCTATGAGCTCCCATAAGTATCATTAAACTGGGATTTTCGTATCTGAATATGTTCCCTTGTTAGATTACAATGTACCAGTTATGTAAATATGAAACCGGAATTGTTGTATGGAGGGGTAAATACACGTTTATTGTATGAAAATGGTACAAAATATTTTTTTTCGAGGTATTGCTCATCGGTAGCTATCATTTTTCGAACGTCATTTCTTCAAATAGTGACAGAAAGTCAATGCCGTTCGCAAATCGTAGTTTCCAGGCATAAAATTCGACATGTTCGACGCTATTAAAAACTATGCTGTTGTATGAAACTTGTATGGCTGTGAGTTGAAAATCTTAATCAGATGTCAAAACAAGAAAATAGCGTCAATAATGCAGTTCAACAATAACTACATTGATAACTACCGTCATGTATAGACAAACTCCGGTTTCATAGTTACAAACTTTTACACGTAACTCGCTCAAATAATCCAATCGGTAATTCAATTTTTACGGCCAATTTTGTGCATCGTAATTATTTTAAATTGGTAAGAACAGTGGGAATCCTTATTGTAACATGTATTTATCAAGATGCAAACGTAACAAGCAAAATTAGCATGCGTACTAAGAAAACGTCACCACCGTTACAAACTTAGCTGACTCAAATGATGCAAGAAATCTTTTTAACAATAAATTGCTGTAGTTTATTTTTTATACGAACCAAATTAGCATAAAGGTAGCTATAAAAAGCTGTGAAATACCAGTTGTCAGTTTCAATCATTGTCGAAGATAAAGATAATTAAAACAAGCACGTGGATTCGTAATTAATGTAGAAAACAGTAAGATTATTTTTATCTGTAGTGTTTTGTGTTAGGCTACAGTATCTCCGGCCAGGTTGCCTCCATCGGCAGCCACGTTAGTTTTCCGTGGAGCGCTTCGAAAGTCACGCAATCCGAAATTTAATTTCCCGCGATTCTTCGGCACGATTGAATTAATCTCTCCGTTGCGTGATTTTTTACTTGTTCGTGTTAGTTCTTCGAACGAGAACCGCGCGGATTAAATCTTTCGTTTCCTGCCGAATAAGGGTCACGTTCCGAAAGTTTCCGTGACCGTTGAGGATTATTAGTAAAGATTAATGCTTCATGATACTCGTGTGTTGGTGGCGTAGGCCGAGGGGAATGCACAAAGCCAAGAAAATTGACGTTTGATACATCAGCCTGCGATCGCGTACAGTGATTCATTCGGAATCGGTCTGTCTTAAGATCTCGAAACTAGAATAATAACTGAAATCTCCGTCTATTAACGCTAATAAAAAATACTTTATTATAAGGGCAACGATTTAATTAAAATAATTAGTATATGCAAAGTTAACCGCACGAACTTTCCATTACACAATTTTTCTAGGATAAACTGTATTTTCTAGTTTCAAGTTGACAATTCAAGCTTATATAATTTAATAAAGATTGCATTTTAAAAATAATTTCTGTGGGACTAATTATGCTGAAAATTCAAATTGTGATGGTATTATTCATATAGAAATACTCACTATAGTAATAACTATATCAGTTGTATTTTCTAATTTAAAGTAGAAAATTCGGGCTTATATAATTTAATAAAGATTGCATTTTTTAAATAATTTCTATGGGACTAATTATGCTGAAAATTCAAATTTTGATGGTATCATTCATATAGAAATACTCACTATAATAATAACTACATCAGTTCAATTAATTATAGAAAATTTTTTAATTTTTCAAGAGTGAACTGCATTTTCTAATTCAAAGTAGAAATTTTAAACTTAAATAATTGAATAACCATGGAATTTAAAATATAACTTCTACAATAATAATAATTAGATTCAGAGTACAAATTATGGTAAAATCATGAATCTTGAAATACTTACTATCATAACACCAAGTACTCCAATTCACATCACACAAAATTTTAAAATGTGTCAGAAAACGAACTGTATCGTCTAATTCAAAATAGAAATTTCTAGTTAAAATATTTAAAAGAAGAAGATATCTTAAATATACCTGCTATGATAATAGCAGTGCTAAAATTTGAAATTATGATTAGAAATATTTATTTTCAAGTCATCAATTAAGCATTTTCAAATTTGTCCCGCACAAACTGTATTGTCTAGAAGGGTAAAAATTCTAAGCTGGTACAATAGAATAGAGAAGGAATTTTAATACAGTCACTGTTATGATAGCAATACCGTTAGTTCAAATTGAGTCTGCGTTACAAGTTCGCGGAGATCTATAATTCACAGCCACTTTCGACGGAAGTTAATCGTTATTAATCTCGGAGGCATATTTTTCAAACAGCCGCATCATCGTAAAAAGCGAAACAGTGTCGACCGAGGATTCCTCGAACCACCGAGGACAGAGGAAAAAGAAAAATAGATGCGGCCGTTGAATTCGCTTGTCGGGGGCGTTCTATCTTTAAATACGCTCGTCTCTATATTTTCTTCGATCGCTCTGAGGTGTTAACAGCGCGCAGCTGTTGACGGAGACGCAAAATCTTGCCCTTGTAAATGTCGTTCCGAATAAGTGGATGTTACAGGACGCGGAACGACGGGTTTTGCAAACGAGCTCTTCGAAACGAGAATGGGATGGGCTGAGCAGACGCAGAAAAAAAAATACAGGACGTCTGCGTAATCGGTTGTGCAATCAATTTTGAAAGCGACGGAAATCGTTCGATCCATTTGTTCACGTTGCGCGGAAAATAAAAATATTTAACGTGCAATTCCTTCTTGATGCCTTCTTGATTCCTCCTTCTTGAATTGACTTCCTTCTTTTTTAAGAAACTTCAATAAATTGGGAAATAATATGCCTAAATTTCTTCTAGAATTTTTTAAATCTTCCTGCGGGCGATGGAAATGACCAATTTATTGATGGCGCGCAGAAAATAAAAATACTTAACGTACAATTCTCTCAAGACTCAAAGAAAATGAGTTTGGACTGAAAAAGGATAAGTCTAGAACTGTTAAAAAATAAAATTGTTTGTTTATAGGAAATGGGAGCTAAATAGGGACTTCCTCTTTTCTTTAACAACTTCGATAAATTGGAAATAACATTTCTACAATTCTTTGAACCTTTTCGCAGACGTCGGAAATGGTTCAATCGATTTCTTCATGCTCCGTAGAAATAAACTATATTTAAACGTAAAATTTTCCCCAGAGTGCAATAAAATGAATTTTAAAAGAAAAACTGTATTATTTACAGAAAATAGGAGTTGAATGGAATATTTCTCGTTTCTTTAATAATTTTAATAAATTCAGTGGAATTTTTAAAACTGTTTACTATTTCTTTTTCTTCAATTTTGATTATAAAATCCACAGTTTAGAGAATATATGTTGCTGAATAAGTACGTCGCTGGAGATGGCTTGAAAACGCTCCTCGGTATAATTAGATCGAAAGTACGCATACATTTAAATATCCTTCCCCTCGATGACATTTGAAAATCTTCCCGTCTACTGTTTGCCGCAAGCCGCACCTGCTAAACGGGATGGGGGTTCATTAATCACCCGGCAAATCCAAATGTCTTTTATTTACGTTACCTTCAGCGGCACGGATTTATTGCGAAACCTAGGTAAAACCCTTCGGTGACGCGTCCTATGTATACCAGCATCGATTTTCCGCCGGTGAAAACGCGCAACAATGCAACCTGAGCATCACCTTCCCGAAGCGCGATGTCTCGGTTCATAAATAACAACGACATTAATTATGAAAACTGTAGTGACAATTGCGCGACAGGACTTTGGCCATTCTTCTGGCTAGAAACATGGAAAACGAAGTAAAAAGCACGAATTTCAGAAATTGTGATGCGGTTGTAAATTTTAGTTTACGACTGGAAAACATAAATGAATGTCCACCTCGACTTATTATTAAGAATGATGAATTTCTGAAAAAAGCTATTCACACTGTCTTTTACTGTTTTTTAGCGATTTTCAAAAGCCTTTGCAATTCTTAATGGAATTTCAAATTCTGTAGCGGTATAGTATATTACTTTTTTAAAATATTACTTTCTATAGTATTACTTATAATATACTATATTATTTACAAGATGCAAGAAATTTGTTCAAGTTAATTTGGAAAAAACAGTTACACCGAACACACATTTTACTCAATTTCCTTAAAAACATTAATTTATTTATGTTCTAGAACAGCAGACATTATTTGCAACAAAAACAATAATAATATTGTTCCACTGTATTTCGTTATGCAAAATTTCTTAAAATAATTCCTGCAAAAATGTCGACAAGAATTCTATTATGCGTCTACTTGGTCTGCCTTTATATCGAGTAACGTGTCTGTGCATTGTCGCCTGTTTCTACTTGCTACGTGTAATGTCGCCTGTCTAAGCCTTACTTTTAACCCTTAGCACTCCTAGCAATTTCAATTCCAAAATATATAAAATAAAATAATTCCATTGTACACTGTTTATTACTATTACCCGTACGTATAACATCTCAATTTGTACCGACTCCTTAAATGCAAACAGAGTAATGTAAAAGCTTTTTTTAATAATAGTAAGGGAATTTTTAGTGTCGCCTCAGAGGCGCCATTGGAGCGCTAAGGGTTAAATGTTGGACTTTCCATTGACTTTCAGCACTAATTTCGAAACACTCCGTGTACTGTCTTCCGTTGGGCCTAATTGTCTAGAAGTTCTGCAATGAAAAAGGACAAAAAGTTTCCAAGAACTGCCACTACGGTTTCTCTTCGCATCGAATTTCAATTCCCTTTTTTCGATGGAATTTTCGGCGGATAAATTCTTTATAAATTGAAAGGAATCGGTCTGTATATTATATAGAGCGAGCAATAGATCTGGAAGGTTCTATAAATCGGTGGCCATACCGTCCACGGTCCCCCGAGATGGACCCAGGTGTTACGATCTAGTCGGAGAGAGGTGAAATCCTCCTCCGTCTCGTTTTCTCGTTTTATCTCCGTCCCTCTTATTCTTTTCGTTCATTTTCATCGCGTTCTACCGCCTCCGTCTCACTTTATCCGAGAGTTCCCTATATTATCTAGCTTGTCGAACTATCGGGAAGAGTGGGTGGCACGTGAAATGAACTGCACCCGGCGGTGCAACGTCTTCGGAGGAGAACGACTGACGATTCCTCGCCGGTATCCCGATCCCCGACGCGAGATTTATTTCCTCGGTGGAACGGAACCAGCTGGCTAATGCCGTCGACTTTGTTATACTGCACCTCCTGCCGGACCAATCGAATGGAATTACGTTCGACTCCGGGTTAAATACGGACAACGTGATCAGTCGGACGTGATCCTCGAGGATCTGCCAAAAACGCAGACGCTCCTGTCACTTTGGATCTCCGATAATGGGACCGAAACGTTGATAGCGCGATTGGTTACGGGAGATCGTGTTTCTGAACACGCTATCGCGAAACTACGTGTTGCTCTTCGTTGTAGAAGCACGCAACATTTCAGCTCGATCGATTTTCAACCGGCGAAGCAAGGTTTACAATGTTGACAACGCGATTGGTTTTATTGAGCGATTAAAATGATGCTGTTAATCCTCTAGGGAAAACTTCAGGACAGTGCTTGGCTAAAATGTGTAGTGCTCTTCGTTGTAAAACTGCATAATATTTCAACTCGATCGATCTTCAATCATAGCAGCAAGATTGACAATGTTGATAACGCGATTGATTTTATCAGATGATTAAGACGACGCTGCTAATCATATGGATCAAATTTTAGCCATGAACTTTCAGCTTGGCTAAAACACGTGTTGTTGTTTGTTGTAGAAGCACGCAGCATTTCAACATGATAGGTCTTCAATCCTCGCAGCAAGGTATACAATGTTTATAGTGCGATTGTTTTTAACGGATGATTAAAATGATGCTGCTAATCATGTAGGCAAAATTCCAGAGCAGTGCTTGACTAAAATGCTTGGTACACTTCGTTCTAAAACTGCAAAATGTTTTAACTAAATCGATCTTCAATCGTCACAGCAAAGTTTGCAATGTTTATAATGGGATTGATTTTATCGAATGCTGCATATGATACCTCTTCGGTTGTATGTCAAGACAGTCTATGGCTAAGATGCTTGTCGCTCTTCGTTATAAAAGTACAAAACGTTTTAACTCGATCGATCTTCAACCGCTGCAGCAATGTTTGCAATATTTATAGTACGATTGATTTTATGGAATGCTGCAAATGATGCCTCTCCGTTTCTACGTCAACACAATCTGTGGCTAAAATGCGTGTTGCATACGAGTACCCTTCAAACTCCCCACCCCTGCGATACACCTCAGTATAGCACAATAACTAAATTATAATTTTTCCTAAAGACACGATGCATATACTTCAACATCAATAATGTATCTTAATAATTATAAATTAACACTTTAACAATAATAAAATAAAGTGTGATATATTTGAAAGCAGGGACATTCGCGAAAGCCAACTATGGTGGCGCACCGTAGCTAAGAGGTTAAATAGAGACTAGTTGAACAAACTTGGAATGGCCAGGTGTACAAGCAGGGTTCGCGCGAACCGACATTTATTCGTAACGCGTACGGCAGGTTTTGAACGCGCAGACAAAGGAACGTGCATAATTAAGCGCAATTTATGACAGTGACATTGTCGGACCGGAATAATTTACGAGACCATTATATTCGATTTTTCTTGGAAGCCGTCGTATTGGCGAGACGTTCCGCCCGTTTCATCCGCTTTTACAAGCTGCCGACGTTCCCGGTCGTTCCGCAATAGGCTTCCACCGGCACGCTCGTAAACCCGCCCTATCTTTAGGGGTGAACCAGGAGACAGGATCGAAGCGTGTCACGTAACGCGCGGCCCGTCACGTCGTGTCATCTTGAAAACTGTAAACGTGACAGCCCTCGTGACTCGGAAAACGTGCGGGTAAATATTTAGCTGGCCGCAGACGCGGCACGTGGCCAGAAGCTTCCCAGAACCCACTTTGTTTCTTCGTTGCACCGCGCGCGCCATCTTCATTGCACACTTTGCCTCGTGTCCTGCAATCTCCCTTCAGTCATGATCAACGCTAAGTTTACGGGATCCGTCGAAATGACGCTAAACCAACTGAGCATTAACATCAGCTCGCGCGTATTGCCTAATAAAAACGACAACATTCTATTTACTTACGAGGCAACATTTTCAGATGCGAAAATCCGATTTTTATCAAATTTATGGGAGCTTCTATCTTTAATGTTTACACGAAAAACTTTTCTTAACATTTTCTTGCGCGACTACATTTCCCACTGAAAAAACGGACTGTGAAAATCTCTTGGCCAAGTTTTACCCCAGCTCTACCCTAAAATGGCAAAAAGTCGTAGATAATAATGGCCAATATACACTTGAATTAAAATCATTTAAAAAAAAAAGAATCATTTAATCAAAAAATGACAAAAATCTCTAAAAAATTTGCATTGTGAAATTGTATTATTTATTTTAGAATTGAAATTGCTCGACTCGAATAGCTGAAATTGTTTCACATGCATTCTAATATTTTTAATTTGCATTGTAAAATTCTATTATTTATTTTAGAATTAAAATTGCTCGACTTGAATTGCTGAAATTGCTTCACATGCATTCCAATATTTTTAATTTTCATTGTGAAATTGTGTTATTTATTTTGGAATTGTATTACTGTTTTATTAGGCAGTACAAGCTAGTTGATCTTAATGCTGGACAAGTTCAGCGTTGATTTGTACATGCAAAGGTGATCGATCCTCTGTTCGGACGACGGATGTTTTGGACGAACGGTGTTAGCGTGACAGAAGGGGCATTTTTCTAGAATTCAAGCGGCATCTTCGGCGCGCATTTTCGCACAGACCTAACAAAGCTCGATGCAACTGATGCGCGTGGCGGAGTCAGCTTGCGTAACGCACACGCTCGATGCACGCCACGCCGGCTGACCCACATGCGCGGTCTTTATTTAAACTGGTTTCCTCTTCGGCGTTCTTTACCGCCGTCTTTCGGTTACAATTTCATTAACCCTTAACCGGTCGTTTTCCCGCATATTCACGATAAGATCGAACGGCGAACTGATAAGCCTACGGGGATTGCGAGCCTCCTGTTCAGTCTCCATTTACAATCAGCTTACGCGGTTTCTTATGATTCTCTCAAGTGAAAAGGGCGGTAGCTAGACACGTGATTATTCGAAAACGTACAAAGCTCTATGCAAAAGAACTATTCAACGCAACTATTTGCTAATACAGTGGCTCACGATAATATTCGGACACTCTTTAAACCTAAATAACATTTTTAAGATTGAACCAACCGTTTTCTGACTTTTCTTCGGCAATCAGACGCATCGATTTACGAAACGATATGCGAAAAGGATTTTGAAAAAGGTGCAACTTGTATATAAATATATTTACAATTTATAAATATAAAAGGGACTTTTACAACATTTTTTATTTGAGCTACGTACTAAAAATTTTAAAGACGCATCTTGTAAACTTATGGATAAATTCTGTTTGTTTATAATTATAAATTATAAACATGCGGATAAATTCGTTGAAATCGATTGGCATAGACACGAGCTATGTGTCGTCGAAAATAGCGAAAATTGCAAGTTTTTTCGCTTCTTGGTCAGTTTCTGTTTGTTTGTGTGTACGTCGATCGATTTCAATGAATTTTTCTGCATGTGTATAATTATCATAAGTCTACAAAATGGGACTTTAACGTAAAACATCAAGAAAACAGGGAAAGAGACTGCTACAAGTTAGTGGTCGCTTGCAGATGTCGATTGCAATGGAAACTTGCAGAGTTCGCGTATCTCGAGGATTGTCCATCCGTCGCAATAAATCCGGGAAAAAACGCCTCGACTTGGCAAAAGCACACGGGGTAGGAAATCTGACGAAAACGTGGTTGCAGTTCGACTTCGGATGACCAGATGTGGATAATGCCTCAATAAAATGTTAAATTCTGAGAGCAGGAACGACTTCTCCGAGAAGCTACATGTTATTGCTGGTTTCGCATTGTTTGTTCGTCTGATAGGCGCCTGCAGCGCAGATGGGGTCATTCGGATATTTTAACAGTTTTGTCTGTTCTGACGTGCCTACGGAACCTGTTGTGATACAGAGACGGTGTTATATCAATCGGAGATTCGCGTGGATACTGGGTGTCCCAAAAATGTTTCTCAAAAAGGAAACCTGCAATTGTTCGAAGAAATTTTTCCATTACCAATTCGCAAATTGGCGCTCCGTTTCCGAGTTATTAACATTCTATCGACCGGCGAGTATTTCAGAATTTTTTAAAGTCCATCGTCCATGATTGAAAACTTTTCAATGGACCTTTCAATGCTGACAGCAATTTTTATTGTAAATCAACATGACATCCTCAGTAATGTTATCTAATAATTTGGTTACAAATTACGATGTGCAAGCAATTTGTTAGGCTTCATTTTGTTACAGTGCAACTATTGAAAGTCCTAATAATAGGCTTCCGGTCGGTAAAGTGTTAACGAAAAATAATTCAATAAATTGTAGTAACTTTAACGCGCTCTCCAGTCGTATACAACTCCATTGTTAAAAGTATCTATCATAGCAGTTTAGAAATAAACAAATTGATAAGAAACAAACATGACGTTTGACAAATATTCAGCATCCTAATGGTACTTTTAAGTAACCCTATATTTAGCGTGAAAATAATTGTATCGCCCATATATGGGTGACATGGCAGTCAAAGTGTTAAGTAACTCAAATATTTGTTCACCCTGTATATCACGTTCTTATTAACCGCGGAACTTATGGTTCATTTCATTGGAAACGTCTGCAGAACCAACGAATGGCTTCTTAGAACATGTCACTGGCTCGACTCGAATATTCATTCCTTTTTCAATTGCGATTGGAACGTGATATCGTTTTTAGAATAACACCGTATGAATTCGTAATGCATTCCCCCGGGAACCGTGTCAAGCACACATGTAATCTTGAAACAAAGTGCGTTTAAAACGTACCCTAACCTTACGGTCTGTGTACAAGCCGTCACCTGAAATATGGCTCCCAAAGTGCGAGCACTTGCTCACCGGTGCTACACACGAGTGTTTCAACTATTAAAATGGAATTTAGACCGGTCCTGCTACCAGTGTACTTCTCTTCGCTAACTACGAATCCCGTTAAACGCTGCTATTAAATGGCTTTATACTTTCCTGCTCTTAATGACTATGCTAGATTGCTTCGTCGATTAGGAGTCACTGCGAATGCTGATCAATATTATAAATAGTATCTCCAATAGCAGAAACATGCTCAGTTTATTCTTTAGCTCGCGAAGAACAAGATTTTCCATTACAGTTTCAGGATTGAAACTGATTCTCCTATTTCCAGGATCCTACATCCAGGATTTGATTATCCTATTGTCAGGATAAATTATTTCTAACATTGGTGGAACAACACTGTATTATTCGTTATTGGCCCAGTCAGGAGTGTATATATATATATATTTATTAATTGCCTAATTAGCAACCTCAAAAATTTCACAAAATTAAAATAATTTATTTAACGAAGCAACAACTGAAAACTTAAGCTGTAAGACACATAGTTATCCTTCAACCTTCTTGTATTCTCCAGATATCAACTAAATTGATGAATATATTAACGTGCAAATTTATTTTTAACCATTGACATATAATTCTGTCCTTGACCTTGAATGACCTTGGAATAATATAGTCACTGAATTCCTAATAAAAGGGACTATCATTGTAGGTATTTAAAAAAGGGTGGTTCCATTTTAAAAAAGTCAAGGTGACCTTGATATCTCTAAAAAAATAACGTAATAACAAAATTTTGTATAGCATCGTGTCAGCCCCATTTTACCATTCAATTTTGTCCTTACCATTTTTTACGTATCATTAGAAACAACAAAGATATTTGAGGTGCAAACGTTTGATGACTCACCCTGTATATTTTCTGTAAATATAATAATTTGATTATCCACTCTCTACGAAATATTACTCAAACTAATTCTTTTTGATCGCTCAATAACATTTTTGCTAGCACCGTAAGGCATTTAGTTACAAGTTCGTTGTAAAACAAAATATAGAATGAGTTAGGAGGATCTTTGGAACAATTATGGAGCACAACCGCGTTTATCCAAAGAGCCGCCGATAGACTTAAAGCAGGTCAAATCGAATCAGGTTCGTCGTTCCTCTGAAAATGGTTTCCTAATGTTCTCTAACATAGAAATGCATCGTCGAGCTTGCACGGAGGATCGATGCCGCGTTTCTTCCAAACAAAAGAGCCTGGCACCGTGATAGAACAAACTCGTGAAAACGCGTCGGTGAACCGAATTCCGTCGAACGTGACAAACAAGGAGGAAGAATCGTGGGGAGAAAAGTGAAAGACGTCTCCCTTGCCAGAGAACTGAAAGGTCCGACGGAATTTCCATCGATTCGCGTGCAATTCTCCCGGAGGACACGCATTCTAATGCTACGTGCACTCGCGAGGCCAACTCCTCCGCATAACTCTCGCGTTCGAAGAAACTGGAGGCAAAAATCACTGAATAGGCACTTACTATAGGCTACCCCGTTCAACTCCAGCATCCCAAACGCCTTGCTTCTTTTTTAGAATAAGAAAAATGACGGATCGTAGGATTTATCGGTCTGCCTGCTCATTGGAATTTAATGTCGGAATTTTTTAATTTGCACTTTCAGCTTCTATTTGGAATACAGTTCATTTTCGAAGGATATGGTTGAATATTGAACTTAGATCATGTGCAGAGTACATATACATATAGTATACATATGTAT
>CM052083.1:8770502-8785934 GCA_028453745.1 Agapostemon virescens | reverse complement strand
ATATACATATAGTACATCTAGAATATAGTAAATCTAGTATAGTACATGTAGTACATCTAGTGTGAAGTAGATGTAGTATAGTAAATCTACATATACATATAGTACATCTAGTATGTAGTAGATCTAGTATAGTACATCTACATATACATGTAGTACATCTAGTATGAAGTAGATGTAGTATAATAAATCTACATATACATATAGTACATCTAGTATGAAGTAGATGTAGTATAATAAATCTACATATACATGTAGTATATCTAGTATGAAGTAGATATAGTATAATAAATCTCCATATACATGTAGTACATCTAGTCTGTAATAGATCTAGTATAGTACATCTGCATCTACACATAGTACATCTAGTATGAAGTAGATGTAGTATAGTAAATCTACATATACATATAGTACATCTAGTATGTAGTAGATCTAGTATAGTACATCTACATATACATGTAGTACATCTAGTATGAAGTAGATGTAGTATAATAAATCTACATATACATCTAGTACATCTAGTATGTAGTAGATCTAGTATAGTACATCTACATATTGTACATGTAGTACATCTAGTATGAAGTAGATGTAGTATAATAAATCTACATATACATGTAGTACATCTAGTATGAAGTAGATGTAGTATAATAAATCTACATATACATGTAGTATATCTAGTATGAAGTAGATGTATAGTAAATCTACATATACATATAGTACATCATGTATAATATAGATCGAGTATAATAAATCTAAATATACACATAATACTTCTAGTATGTAGTAGATCTAAAATAGTAAATCCACATATACATGTAGTACGTCTAGTATAAAGTAGATGTAGTATAGTAAATCTACATATCCATATAGTACATCTAGTATGTAGTAGATCTAGTATAGTAAATCTACATATACATATAGTACATCTAGTATGAAGTAGATGTAGTATAGTAAATGACAGAAAAATAGAATTAGATTTCGATTTAAAGAAACTTAATAACACAGCCACGTATCAGACTATGTTTACAAGTTTCGTTACAAGTCTATCTCGACGTGATAACGCAAAGGGACATAACGAATTACGTTACCTATGAGCGACAGACGTGACATCGAACGTGTTATTCGCAGAAGGTAACATTTATTATACAATAGCAACTAGATCTCAGCGAAGCCGTGCCATTTGAAATTACACTAGCTCGTTTCTGCCAGGAATGCATGAAATCCGCAAGTCTAGGGGTGACAATTCGGCGTTTTCTTTTCGCGAAGCAGACAACGGTCAATTCCGGTTCAGGGAGCTGTACGTTCGAATGGAATCCTCGAGTCGACACGCAGCATAAAACCCTTTCGATGGAGAAGGACACGGCAGTGACGCGTGTAAACCTTCGAACTAGCTCGGAACGCGTCGTGTCGATCTATAGAGGACATTCCCACGGGGAGTTGCCACCTACGTTTCCCGAAGCCGCGGCGTCGTCGTCGTTTCCATATCACGAAGCTCGTCTGCATCGGGCTCGAACGAGGAATTTCTATGGATCGAGGTACAATGTACACGGCGTCAGGTGTAACGATTCGACGACGACGACGACGACGACGTCGGAGCGACGCGACGGAGGCGGGAGAATCGGCGACCACGGATCTCGGAGAAAGACGGTCCGTTGCATCCTACAACGCGGGGAATCAAGAGCTCCTGCCGCGTCGTCGTTCACGATTTAGAGGAATTGTTGCTCCAATCACGGCTAAAACATGCCGCCACTGCGCGGCTAATTGGAACTGTCTGACGAGTGCGAAATTCAAACTAGAAATTCTACTTGGTTAGCTTCTATTCGTTCGGTGAAATCGTTAGAGCCACTACTTCATACAAAATTACTGCCAGAAACATATTTACAAAAATTTAGAAACAGAGCAGTACAATTTTCAAAGATTCGCCTCAATGTTATTATCGACGGCTACGCTACATTTTCTGGAACACTGTCTTACAGGCTTTTCTACTAGTTTCTCTCCAAGTTGGAAAATTGCCACAAGAAATATATTTAAAAAAATTTAGAAATAGAGCAATGCACCACTCAAATGTTTGCCTCAATGTTATCATCGTCAGCTAAGTCACATTTTTTGGAACACTGTCCTACAGGCCTTTCTACTAGCTCTCCTCCGGGATATAAAATTGCCACGAATAATACATTTTAGAAAAATTTAGAAATAGAGCAGTGTACTTCTCGAATGTCCGAGTTGTCATCGTCAGCTACATCATATTTAATGGAATACTATCTTACAGCCTTTTCTACTAGTTTTTCTCCAGGATGGAAAATTTCCAGCAAAATATATTTAAAAAAATTTAGAAATAGAGCAATGCTCTTCTTAAATGTTCGCCTCAACGTTATCATCGTCAACTTCTGAAACACTATGTTACAAGTCTTCCTACCGCTTTTTATCTAGGATTGAATCCTTTCGTTCGTTTCGTTGAGCCTGTATCATTTAAAACGCTAATTACTTTCTCAATAAACCTGAAGGGTCTCTGATTTTCTAATATTTACAGGCTTCGACCGTTGAACAGTCGTCTATCGTCGTTATCAGCGCCATCGTGCAGCATTCATGGTTCCCCTAACCGTGGACAAGCCCTCAAATGCAGAATGTTGGGAAAAAGAGGGCTCTCAAACTTTTCCCGATCTCCATACGGAGATGGTCTGTGAGATCCTGGTCCCACAATATTTAAATTCCTATCTGTGAGTGATTAAGCCTAGAAAATGAATTGTCAGGAACGTATAAGTGTGGTTTGGCAGGTCGGTAGCGACGACCGCTTACTATTCTAGAAAGGAAGCTATACACAGGCCGTACGAACGGGACGATGACATTCCTGGATTATTAATGGCTGGGAAGCTTGTCTGTGCCTTTTACGAGCAGCGATTAGTTGCATATTTGATGGAACACAGATCGAAGGGGATGGACGCATTATCGTCACCCTTTTTCGTGGTAAACGCGGCGAGCAAGCGCCGTATAGCGTCGCCAATCAATATTTGAATGTCCACGGTGTTCGCCTAAGGAACGAACGAGCAGCCTGTCGAAGTTCGTCCCATCGATAATTCACCGTGGCTCATCCGTGTCTCCGAAAACATTTCCAGCCGCGCTTCCACCGTTACAGAATAAATTGTTATTTCCCCCGTAAATAACTAATTACTGTTCGCAAATATTCGCCGTTGCCTCGCGTCAAACACGCGGGCACGTGCGAAATTTTCGCTGTCGCGTACCATTGACAAAATGGGGCTTTTAATGGAAACATTTTCCCGTGGAATATTCTCCGCAAATGAGGCGGCGTATTAAAAAAGTATTCGAAAATGAAAAGTGAGGCGCGCTTGTAACAAATGTTTCCCGGAGGAAGCAATCAGCTCGCCGGTTTTTCATTATTCTAATTGCACCGAGTAATTAACGGGGCGGGTGGGGGAATCGTCGAAGAACTTCAAAGAACGAGGTTCGGACAAACCAGAGCCGCTGTTTGCAAATAGTCGTATTTAAATATTGTTAGACGGAAAGAATTCTTGGTGGAATCGTTGAAACTCCGTCTAGTTCGGCGAGAAAGCAACCGTGGTAGTATTAGCGCGTTGCCTGTTGGAATAAATTGGTTACATACCGAGTTGATGGCTGTCATACTGCTAATTCGACCTGGATCTGTGTCCACTAGCCCGTTGTCACTCTACAACAAAAATGAAAAAAATTGTCAGTTAATAGGAGAAACAGAAACGCCACACTGATACTTAACCTCTTAGGCGTTGGTTGAATTTTCGCGCGGGGCGTTGTTAAATAAAGTTGTTAGATAACTAAATCATAAATGCCTTAAAGAATGCATATACTTCAACTTTAACAATTCGCTTTAATAGTTACTAATACAATTGACTGTGCTCGAGCCACTTAAGAGGTTAACGTACTTAACGCACCTAAGAGGTTAACGACGACGAACAAATTAACAAATTTGTTAGAAATTAAGCATCAGACTCCGAGTAACGCATAACTTATGCACAAATACAAATTCTTGCAATACAATTTCTTTTCTCCCTAACATAGGTATTCTACTTCGTCTAACCGCATTAAAATACTCACCGTGTGATATTCAAATTTCTACAATAGCTACACGAAATCGTGTATCGTCGAATACCAAAAATTCTACGTTACACAAAATTTGTTTCACAGTTGTCAGTTTTAAAATTCGAAATACGTTTTACCAAGAAATTCAATCACATTGTTCAATTAATAGTGGGTACTCTTCATCGTCCTCCGCCATCTTCGTCGAGCATGCGCACGAGTATCAACGTCTCAAACTACACGGTGATTCGATTAGGGGAACAGTGGACCACCGAATGGCCCTTCACGGTCCCCACAAAAACCGTGTCGCCTATTTCGCAACGAGCGAAACGAAAACACCATGAGTGGCACACGCGCAGTTGTTAATTGAAGTTACAGTCGTGGTTAAGTTCCTCAGCCAGTCGAAAGTGGCAAGACGAAAGTTTCTCGCATCGCGGATTCTCAAAAACGAAGTTAAACCGCGAGGTGACGCGAGCACACTCGGCGTTGGGCATTCGCGTTCCTTTTTTTACAAATGTTTAATCGCCGCCGGTCGCAATTAAAATTTCACCGCGGCGAAAATGTTCCTCATTCGGCCCTTGAGACCGCCTCGTTAAATCGGTATATTAATTAGGCGGCGCAAGCGTCGCTCGAGCACCATCGAGGAACTTTCTCGAATCGAGGATAGGCATCGATGCCGTCTGTAATTGTAATTCGTTTAGGAGAAACCTGGTCGCTGTGAAATTTTGTTAATATAGTCTTTTGCATTTGCACTAAAGAAGAATTGTTTGCTACAGTTTCAATCCTGTATGAAATAATGCCTCGCAGTCATGTTTAGAATCTATTTCCTAACTTTTGGAAGTTACAAAACGACGTTGCATTCAATTAGGATACTAAGCAAGCGTTTAAACAATTAAAATAAGGTATGATCTTATGAACGACACTTTAAAATGGATTATTATGTTTTTACGAAAGAAAACTTAGAAAGTAGCATCAAATTCTAGTTGGAAATAAAGATCAACTTCAAATCACTAAGTGTAATCTTATGAACGACAATGTAAAAGGGAATGTTATGTTTTTACGAAAGAAAACTTAGAGACTAGCATCAAATCCTATTTGGAAATAAAGATGAACTTTAAATCAATGAATAACTATGATATGAAAAATATCTTTTCTATTACTGTTGTAAAAATTGTATCATTTTCAGAATTTTATTTAGTAATTATTGAAGTTATAATATTGCCTTCATGGGGATCGATTCAGTATATTTCTTCGTTCAATTATGCTACGTTATGAAAATCGCAAATAACGAAAATAAATTAAATCTTGGCATTTTTATAAAATGATATAGTCGATTTTAATGCTCGGTAAGTTTAGCGTTAAATGGGTTGAGATTTTAACCCTTAGCACTCCAAACGATTTTGATTTCAAAATAGTTCCATTGCACATGATTCATTTCTTTTTGAGAACGTTTATTATTTTTACTCGTACTCGCAACATATTAATTTTTAGCGACTTCTTAAACATAAACATAGCGATGTGAAAGCTGTTTAAAATAATAGTAAGGGAATTTTTAATGTCGCCTCAGAGGCGCCATTGGAGCTCCAAGAGTTACCCCATTGCACTCGAAGCTGTTTTAACTCGAAAACCAAAGCATTCCTTGAGACCTAGAATATTTTCATTCTACCTGATTTATTTTATCTTATGGATATAGGTTCTTTTACTATTGACTCGTTCTTGCAACAATTAAATTTTTATTTTAATTAAATTTACAGCAGTTGAATCATTTACCATTATACATGATGATGTGGCAATTTTTAGTGGTGCCTCGAAGACATCATTCGAGTGCAAAGGGTTAACAATCGTAAAATGAAAAATCCAGGACCGATCATTGTGACGAGTGACTTTAGGTTTAGCGTCAAATAAACGTCCAATTAAAAGTGTCGAGTTAAAACGTTAAAAATAACTTTCCAGAATGTCCAAAAGACAGTCTGTGGTAAAGAGCTTTAGTTGTTAGCAATAAAAGGTGTTTCTTCGCCGGTAGGACATTTTGCACTTAAATGAATCGTGAAATAAAATTGCCGAGGATGACCAAAGCGCAAGAAGCGTTTCACACGGAGCAAATAACGCCATTAACGGAAAGGAGAAGCAGAGTTTCCCCTCTTTCTCTTCATAGCGGAAGAACTTTCGAGACTCGAAGGGAAAATACAACCCAGTTTCGACTGTTTCAAGGTTTCCGATTCTTGCCAAGTTTTGGTCGCGTCCTGATGTACGTCTCCGAGTCGTCCGGCTGAGTAACATTTCTACGCGCACTTAATTCTTCTGTACTGCCGTTCAAAACCATCTAATATCTTCGCTAATGTTCATCCAGTGGCTGCCCAATAAGAAACTGAGCATTCGCCGGGAAAGCTAATAAATTTCCGTACTGAAAATAGACGGAAACTCGCGGGGCGGTTCGTCTCGAGTTTAACCACTGATACTTTGATTGCTTTTGATCGATTTTAATTAACGCCGGTCCAGTCGAGCACCGAACGCGATTGTCATGTGTTGCCTTATGAAAATAACGAGCTTGTATTATTATTCAATTCTTATCGTAGTACGAACGTCCGTAATATATATGTAATTTATACTTATTTCCCATAAGTACACTTTTATAATCGCAACAATTATAAAAAGGAAAATTTTGGTCGTTTTGACCAACAGTGACAGGTTGGCAGAAACAAGATGGGTCTATTTTGAAAAATGTTGTTAACAATTTAAGTAAATGCAATCTCTTTGTATTGTGTTCAGTTTTTATTACAATAAGAGTATGGATAATTTACGTGACAATTTTGTATGAATGTATCTTACTAACCTCAAAAATTTTTAGTCGATTATTTTGTCTGGCAGGTTTAGTGTAAATGGGATTGAAATGTATCCTGGAATAATTATCGTTGCCTTCAGTATATTATATTCAGATCTCTTGTGAGATAATACGAATAATAATTTGAAAAATACGAGTGAGTGAACAGATTCGTTTCTTCGGATATATTTTATCAATTTTACTCTACTTAAAAATGGCTGTAAATTCGAATATGCATATTTTCGTTATTTTTATAAATTAATGTAAAACAGCCGTTTTTAATGCTCCGTAAACGGAGTGTTAATGAAAATATCCTGCGTCCATGGTGTTTATTATCGAGGAAGCCTGCGCGATAGACCGGGTTCCACGACATTCACGATTATTGATCGATAGTATAGCTTTTAAAACGAATGTTAAGGACCGAAAGTGGCTTCATCTCGCGTACATCTCTGCCAGCTGAATTACAGCAACGAAGTTGTTGCCGTTTAATGTCTTCGACGACGAAAGAAGGTTCTTAAAATCGTCTCGCCAGCGGATCAGAAGATCAGAAGCAGGGGTAACATTCGTTTAACCGTCCTTTTACGAGCGTGTCGTGACTACGTCTTCGCTCAGTGACTCTTACTCGAAACCAGATCGGTCTTTTCTTTCGTTCGATCGGGAAATGAGCTCATTTATATATGTTCCCCCTCGATTAACTCTAATGCAGTTCGTTGACATGATAATGCGACCGATAAACGAACTCCATGGTACTAAACGACTTTTATTCGCTCGAAAGTCGACAGACTTTACTCGAGATTACACTGAGCATTTTCAGATAGTTGAAGGATTAAAAATTTTAGCAATAACACATGCCATTATCAACCTAGAAAATATTACAAAAGTAATAATACAATTCGCAATAAATTCGAACAATTCGAATAATAGTATAAACTAAAACCAGACCATCAACTTCGACAAAATTGACTCTGAGTCGATTTTAGAATCTATTCTAGTAGGAATTATTAAACATTCGCAAGCTTAGGTTCAAGATGAAATATTGCAATTTATAATGGAGATGATGTAGGTTTAAAAAGGAATGCAAAACCGTATTAAAAAACTGACAAAAACTAACAAAACAGCTGGGTTCAAATTTTCTCGATTTTAAAGGGATTCTTCGAATCAATTTTGGATGGCATTTCCGTAGGAATTTCCGGAAATCCGGGAGCTTAAGTGAAAGGTAAATGATAGCACTTTATGATAAGTACGTTGATGTCTAAAAAGAAACAGGAAATCGTATCAAAAAATTTATAAAACTCAAAGAGTTTGGCAAATTACTTCGAATCATATTTAGACCGTATTCTCACTAGAATGTACTAACTTTAAGTGCCAATAAAGCTTTGATTAGTGATTGACTGTTATAATTAATTAATTTCAATCGTTATAATCGAATAAGATTGCTGAAACTCGATATTTGCCAATTTTTGCCCCGTTCAGCTCTAATTCGGCTAGTAAGCAAACGCAGAAGTAGATTTAGCCAGCCATAGTCTGGCACCGTAGGCAAAACGATGACATTTAATCAAGATTACGGATGGACATAGATGTTTAAGGAGTGTTCAACGATTCCGCCGAGTAAATAGGTCAGTTCGGGTCGATAATTGACTGCCGTAAATCCAAGAATCATCGGTGGACAGTTTCGTGACTCGGTGCGTCGTTTCGGTAGCATCGCTGACGAGAAATTGCCAATCCTGTAGGATGTTCGGCCGTAAATTACTCTGGGGTCATAATTTCTTTTACGACGTCCCCTCATTTCGGACCCGCTTCTCCTATGGCTACTATTGCCCACGATTTTGTACACGGACCTGAGCCCGATGACAACTTTAAATCTGCCGACGGTTTTAGTGCGACAACCGTTAGCCTTCGTTTCAGCCAAAAACCACTATCGCCACGGTTTTGTCATAACCGTGCCACTAGCATAACGGCGCCGTGTTTTCGGCAGAGGTACAATTGCTATTGCGCCAAAGTAATCATCACTGCGAAACCAATTTACTTACAATCGGAGGAAAAAGTATTCACACATCCTTTAAAAATGAACAATTTTTGATGCTGGAAGAACTAAATTTTAATTAAAATTTTTTTTCGATATTGCTATTGATTGCAATCGTTAGGAAAAGTGTGTCACGATTTCTGATTTTGTATCTGCGTAAGTTAAATTTTTTAAAAGTTATAAACGGGTGCAGAGTTCATTCTAAGATTAAAGTATAAATATTAAAATTGGCTGCACACCAAGATCAAGAAGCCAAAATACTCTAAAGTTTTAAAATGAAGGTCTTCACGTGGCATAACCACAAAAAATCCTAAGGATCAATTTTTACAAAACTACAAATTTTATACGTTCATGGCAAAAGTGTATAGATCAATTATAAAATTCAATAAACAATATTAAAAGATTATTTTATATTATTATGTTACTTTCAACATGTCAAGACGGTTAGAAATCAAAATACGTTTCCCTTCGAACTCAAATTTTTAAGTGTAAAAGTAAATTTGTAAATTAATATAATCGTTGCACTAAACTCAATTAAAATCTGGAGAATGCGAAAAGGTTGAAGAATAATTATATGTCGTACATTTGAAATTTTCAATTATTACTTCATCAAATACATTACTTTGATTTCGTGCAATTTTCGAGGTTGTTGGTCGGTAGTTAGTATTAATTACATTCGGAATATATAAATAAATGCCAGTCAACTTTTTCAATCGAGTATGAGCGACATTTTTCTGTGTCATACGATCCCCTATCACGACACGGGTACCATAATGGCGCCGAGCTGATAAAACCATCTCCCCGAGCAAGTTTGCGAATGATCTCGCGTCGGCAGGTCGAAGCGGGCTCGTAACTCGGCCGGCTCGCTAAAAATTCGCGATCTTGAACGGAAACGTTGTTCCGGCCAGGGTCGATCTCGAGGAAGGTTCCTCGGGGTCGCGCGAAAACCGGTCAGGATTACCGAGATGGAAATTCTGTGCTCGCAGCTCGACGGAAACGTTCGCTCCCAAGATTCATCGAAGCGTGCTCGGGTTCCGGGAGAGGTGCGGGGTGTGGACAAGGCAGAAACGGAGATCGGAGTGGAAGGCACCACAGGGAAGAAATCGTACAAAGGCGACGACGACGTCGACCACGGAACCGGGACGAAAGAGCCCCGGTGCAAATGTCGTTCTGAACTTTGATCGTAAAACAGCGGCGCGGGCTACCCCACGAGCTGGTGGAGCGTCCGTCTTGAACGTCTGCCAGATCGGTTATGCTCGAATAAATTTACGTGTCAAACTTCACGGGAATCTACGTTGTGCTCCTCGTTCCACCCCCTTCGTGTACCAGCCCTTACAGATTCGCATTTTTTCCACCCTTTGACGCTACATTTTTCCGAGTGGACAGGCTTCCGAACGAGGATCGCGCGAGTCCTGGGTCTAAGATCGTTGGATACGCTCCTGGCCACCGTTTCCGATATTTTTCTTTGGCAAATATCGGCCTCGATTATTATTTTGATCTTTGTAAAGTATAGAACTTTCATAATTAAAACTTCTTATTTAGTTTAATTTTTAGTTTCTTAGTTTAATTTTTCATAATTAAACTAAAATTAGAACTATTTTAAATTTGATTATTTCTTTGGATACGCTTTGTAAAAAGTGGTTAAAAATTTGGATAGACACGTTGTAGTTATTTGTGGATAAAGTAATGTAACTTAGTCACGTTTTCAAGGCCTCGTAAACCTAATGTTAAATGTTAATAGCGAATGGTGTAATTTAAATATATCTGAGGATAATAAGTTACATTTTTGGTCCGTTCATAGCGGGTCTATTTTACTTATAGCAAGTTCAAACATTTAAGCATAAAGGAAGATATTCTATGTATATCGCCCTGGGTTTCATAAATTGAAATGGATAATGCAAGTGCAATGACGAGTTAACTCGTCACCGGTCACCAATGCGCTAACTGCAAACCTAGCAATGTAAAAGTTGTTTAAATAATAGTGTGGCGATTTTTAGTGGCGTCTTAGAAGCGTCATTCGAGCGCTAAGGGCTGATAGATAGAAATTCATTCCACTTACAGGAAGCCCAAGAACGTAAGCGCAGTCTGACTAAATTTTTCTTCTGTCTAAAAAATTCTTTATGCATTTTCAACGAAGTTTTTCACGTGGAAATTTTTTCAATTCAGCTTACACGGCGAGTTACAAGATTTTCTTGGTGCACTTTCGCGCTGACATTAAACGACATTGGACCAGCAGCCTGTCTCAACCCATTACAATGTCTCGTGAGCCGTACGTCGTTTGCGACAGTCATATTTCAATATTAAGGAGGCTTCGGGGGATGATTTAAATAATTCCAAGAGAAGCCTCGTCCCGTATGTATCCAGAAAGGTCGGAGTTCTTCAATTTATAGGAGGAACGCTCGGGAACGGCTTAGCGTCTTTCTGCCCTTCCAGGTTTTAGTCCCCCATTTCGACCTTTTCCTTCGTCCCCGTATCTCCTTATCCGCTACATTTCTCTGTGTTCCATCCACTTGTAGTTCGTCTTCCATTCTCTTTATCGCTCCACGGCCCTGACGAATCAAAGCGCGACCGTAAAAATGGAGATTCATGCTCAACGACGGGGCACCCTATCGATAAGGAAAATCAAATCGTTGTTTCCTCGGTGCACGGTCGTACGGGATCGAAGAATTTAGCGACGTTTAGGGATTACTTTCAAATAATAATGAATTTCGGGATTTTACTATTTCTCGATAATATTTTTAAAACCGTTGTAAATTATTCGAGACACAATATCACGAATTTGAAACAATGAATATTTAAATAAAAATTTAGCTGCATTGATTTGCTATTATTTTCATTTCGAAGTGTTGTTTGCAAATTGAAATTACTCGCTCGACAACATTTCAGGCATTATCCATCATGCATCATATATTTTTCAAACCATGGTTTTAATAATCAAATGACCAAATCTGTTTTATGTTTGGGAATTGTTAGTTTTCCGAATTTATTAAATTTTGTAACGCGTAAAGCAATGTAATTCAGGGTCCATCGATCAGATATGGCTGACAAAATGATAAAATTCTTAGATTCGGATTTCTGCGCGACGCTGACAGTGAGTCATGTTCAGAAACTGGTTGCGGATAGATCGATTCGATTTTCAATTTTCTATTCTGCGCACGAACCACCAGTTCATTCGACGGTGGAAACTAACCGTTCCTCGCATTCTCGTATTCTACTCACTTCCTGCGAAAAGTGCTACCTATTTTTATTTAAAAGAATTTACATTTACATTGACCCGCGGAGTTCGACAGTGGCTGGCTTCTTGTAAGAACTACCACTTTATTTTTATTTAACAGAATTTACATTTACATCGACACGCTAAGATCAAACGCGCCTCGCTTCGTTCAAAATTCACCATTTTCTTTCGTGCTAAACAATTTACATTTACATTCGCCTACATTCCTTTTATACTTTCCAAATATGCTTGCGAACAGGATACCATGACATGTACGGGAAGGTACAGTGCATTAGACGTAAAGATAACTAAGAAGAATGAAAGGAGGTCGAACAATGATCTTCATACTTCATATTTTTAGTAAGAACAGATGCAAATTAGTTACTGCATGTCTGAAACGAATCTATCGCCTCATCGGAGTTGACACAACCTTTCCAGATGATCCTAAAATTATGTCAAACACCACAATTCCAGAAATAGTTCCTACATACTTTGTTAAAAATTGAGAAACAATGCTAAAGCAAATTTCAACAGCCAAAAATCATGTTTCCCAGAAAATGTCCAAGGAATACAAAAGAACGTCCCTTAATAGATTTTAAATTTCAAGCTTCTCTAAAATCTCCCAAACCTCACAGTAGACATTATAATTCCGGTTCCATTTCACAATTGTGATAAATACAAAAATTCAGGAAATATATCCTAAACATCTCAAATTCATAAATGAGACTAGCAAGTAAAGAAAAATTTGCCATCCCAAATTAAAAAGGATAAAATACAGTCACATAATAATTTCTAATTTTCAAGTATCTCTACAAAATTGCTGCACAATTAAGTCACAATGCGTCTAAAACAAATCTCCCAAACCTCACAGTAGCATTATAATTCCAGTTCCTTTTCACAATTATGACAAATACAAAAATTCAGGAAATATATCCCACACATCTTAAATTCATAAACGAGACTACCAAGTGAAACAAAATTCTCCATTCCCAATGAAAAAGTATAAAATGAAGTCACGCAATAATTTCTAAATTTCAAGCTCCTGTTTAACACTTTGACTACCATCTCTCCCACATGTGGGTGACAGAATTATTTGTCCATGTTTAAAAGTATATTTTTACATTAATATATTCGTTACATTCAATTTAGTTGATGTCTGGAGAATACAAGAAGGTTGAAAGTGATTATTTGTCATACATTTTGAACTTGGACATTGTTGCTTTATTAAATAAATTACTTTGCTTTTGTGGAATTTTTGACGTTGTCAGTTCGGTAGTTAAAGTGTTAAAGTACTTGCACAACTGATTCACAATGCGTGTAAAACAAATCTCCCAAACCTCCAAACACCTACAAAAATTCAGGAAATATATCCTAAACCCCTTCTCAAATTCATAAACCGGACAACCAAGTAAAGAAAAGTTCGCCAGCCGGTCTTCGGAACATTCTCGTAGCGTCGAAGGATCTTCGAAAAAAGAAGGCAGTGTATTAAAAACTTGTCACAAGGACGGACAGCAAGAGTTTGGCCCCCTGCGCAGGGGTTCTACAAACGGAAGTATGTCGGGTGATTGATGGCCAGCCGATCGTCAGTGGAAGCTGAGCGTAGTTACGCGACCCCGACGATAATTCATTCTGTCTCTGTCTGGCTTCCTTCTCTTCTCCTTGTCTCTTCCTTCTTCTCTGCTGGTCTTTTTCTCTCGTTCCCTGCCGACACGCGCCGGCAGTGTTAAAAATAGGGAACGGCGTAGATTAGACGGCCCCGGAGTTGTCAGACATCTGCGGCATCGGGTAACAAGAGGCACCGAGAGAGCAAGATGAAAAGGCTCCTATCGTCTTGTTCCTGTTCGCCTCTCGTCTTTCTTACTCGGCTTTCCTCGTCATCGTTTTACTATCCCACTCCCGCTCCACCCATTTTATTCTTTCGCTGACGAGGACGTTACAGACGCATTTTAGCGCATAATTAAGCAGCCCGCCGTCATTCGTCACGGACGGTCCGCCGGGTTTTCGTTCGCGCAGTCGGATGAAAGAAAAGGGTCATATACCTTATTAAATGACTTATCGGTCGTCAATTGCATTGCTTCGATGCTGCTAAAATCGTTCCAGAGGGAAAAACATTTTTAGTCGGCTTCTACTTCTTGAAACCGATTCGGACAATTATCATCTTTCAGTTAGAACCGCTGTTTAACACTAGAATACAATACTTATTGCTAGAAACATTTTTAAACTTCAAGAATTGCGAAAAAAATAGGGACCAGTCAAAATGACTGGTTAGGTAGTTCTAGTGTTAATATTACGGATGAATAATATGATGGAACCAAAAGCTCGATCAACGAAAAGACTACAATGATACGCGATTAGAAATTTAGGTGTAACAATACTAATTCAATGACAGAACCTTTCAATTTTCATTTTTGATGACGAGAAACATTTGCTGACGCGTTTATGACATTCTTCTTATGGAAAGGAGACCGAACACGATATAATTCAAAGCATAAATGCCTGTATTCGGATACTTTTTAAATCTAAATAACTTTTTAAAAATTGAATCAAACGATTTGACTTTTCCGGAGCAACTAGAAGGACCATTTTTATTTCAACTCGTAATAAAAATTTAGAAGATGCGTTTTGCAGACCTGTGTTAGTTATACGCATTTCAATGAAATCGATTCAGAAAAAAACGAAACACGTAGAAAGATGTAAGAATTTTTGGAGTTTAACATGTTAAACGCGATGTCAGTCCCTGGGAACTAATGGTATCAAATATCCAAATTAATATATTTTATATAATTCATATTAACAAATATTCACACTATTTTAACACTATAACTACCAAACCAGTCGTTTTGACTGGTCCCTAGATTTTTCTTTCACAATTATTGAACTTATAAAAATGTTTTCATCCGAAATTTTCGGATGTACTTCTTTAACACTAAACCTACCGAACCTTAAAATGGACTGTTGTTGATCTTCTTATAAAAATGTCAAGATTTAATTTATTTAGATTATTGGCGATTGTTATTACAAAGTATAAGCGAACAAAGAGCCTATGAAGGCAATTTTACAACTGTAGCGCGAATGCGATTTAAAATATTATTTAAAAACAGAGAATACGTGTAAAATATTTTTGTACAGATAGTCAGTAAGGCGTACGAAACTCGCGTTCACCGCGCGCCGAGCGCTCGCAGGTACGGCCATAAAACCCCTACTCGCGCTCGCTCATACGCACCCCCGATTGGTCGAAGGCATCGAGAGACTAGTATAAATACGGGCAAAAACTGCCCAAAAAGCAGAGTTAGGCAGTTGGCACCTACT
>CM052083.1:8715030-8770492 GCA_028453745.1 Agapostemon virescens | reverse complement strand
CGACCAGACCCGCCGGACCACTCGTGTATCAGGCCATCTGACTCGATCTCTCGATCAGACCCGCCGGACCGTTTGTGTATCAGGCTATCTGGCTCGATCACGCCAAAACCTTCCTCCCTCGACCAGACCCGCCGGACCACTCGTGTATCAGGCCATCTGACTCGATTTCTCGATCAGACCCGCCGGACCGTTTGTGTATCAGGCTATCTGGCTCGATCACACCAAAACCCCTTCCTGGCGGGAGCCATCCTTTTCCCAAAACCGGAACCTCCTCCGAAGTCCACCACTCCACCCACACCCTAGCCGTGCCTCTACCACCGACAACAACCGAGCGCGGCCGTACGCTTACCCTCGACGGCCAACGTAGGACCCGAGAGCACCGTCACACCGTTACAATTGGCGCCCAACGTGGGGCCCGAGAGAAGCGACGCACCGTTGCGAGCGGCACACCCTTACACAACTTGAATAATTGTAAAATAAAAAATCTGTGAAGAATCATTTGACCCACTGTGGTAGGTGTAGTATTAATGACGTACATGCTACAATAAGAATTGTATGAAATTTGAGTGCAATCTCGTTATTGTTATAAAGCAATGTATATAGTAGGATTTATTATTCGGTAGTTCTAGTGTCAATAGATTCGATTAAAACAGACAAACACAAATGGAGTAAGCCACTATTTTGCGTACGCACAGTTCTATTCTTCCCGTTTAAAGGTAAATAAAATGCGACGTAAAAGCCAGGCAAAATGGCTTCGCGTTCAACGTGTTAACTAAAGATACAGTAAAACCTTGATTATCCATACCCGTGATTCAAGCTTGTTTCATATGCAAAGAGTTTAATTGAAAGCAATGCATATACTACAAGATTCGCTGTACAAATCAGCGAATATTTGAATTAGCGCCGTAGTCGCGGAACTGTTCTATTCTCCATCTGGGTAACTATATCTATATCCACCTGATTAATTCGAATAATACCAGCTCCACTACAGCTCGCATTGAACGAGTAAATATAATTCAAATCGCGTCGTGTTTACTGTCATTTCCATCGGGGAATTGTCCCGAATATATTAGTAAAAATTCTACAACAAAAATCATTGTCAACGATCGATTAAAAATAAATAATCACTATCCTCGCTAAAAGCGGACACTAAAAACTGAACATTACGACGATCCACAATTGGAACTCGTATATTATGGTTAAACAAGAATTTTCATGCAAAATAAAACTTTCTATCACTTAGAAGTGGCTCCTTCATTTTTCAATAACTTCGGTAAATTAAAAGAAATAAAGATTAGAATGCGTATGCAAAATAAAAATTGTCCGTATCAATTCCAAAAATAGGAGTTAAATAAAAATTTGACATTTCCATGCTGGATACAAACTGGTGGTAAATTTAGCGTTAAACTGCAGCTATCAATTTTTCTTGTCGCATAAAATTCGCGATTTACGTATCACCGTACTTGACTTTAGGAAAAAGAATATATTTATTCTTGACTTTAGAAAAAAGAATATATTTTTTTCGGCGAATTGTAAAACGAAGTGTTGAGTGAAATGATTATGAAATGATGGTAGTCGCGGTAAGGGATGATTTAAAAGCAATGTCGTCGGTTACAGGACACCTGAGACAATCAACGTACGCAACTTGAGACAGGTAACAAGTTTCTTCGGGTGATCTTTCTTCAGGTGAGTCGGCAGGTGCGGCGCCAATGAAAATCCAGGTCTGAATAATTCGCAGCTGTCGCCGGCGGAAGAGAAATGGTACACCGAGCACCGGAGAACGAGATTCACGGTCGAAGGTGAATGTAATTCTTCGCGGAGGGCGATAAAATTCCAGAAAATCGATGCTGGCAGAGGAAGAGGATTCTCTAGGTGAGCGACAACCACGGCTGGCCCTATGTATGAACTCGCCTGATTGATGGGTAGAGAAGTCTGTGATTATTGGACTACCGGGGCCTGCGCGAATTCAGAATTTTAGATGGTGCTTTGCAGTCATGAAGATTACATCCAGTTTCATTGCCAGTGCTACGGATTTTGTCTTTGATGTATGTTTGCGGATGCCGAGCATCCACATCTTACACTGTGATTCAGTGTAAGAGGACGCAGCGGTGATAATTACGTGAAGTTTTACTGCCAGTGCCACAATTCTATTTTTAAGGTGAAGACATTAGTCGAATTTTAGATGCTATAAAAGATGGAAGCAGTGACATTTACAGGGCGCAGGATTTAGAGCGTTTATGTTAGTGGATATCTGTAAAAATTAGCTGGTGTGTTCCTTCAACCGTGAATTTTTCAATCACGATCGAGAATATTATATGCAGTTACATTTTCGGGGCTAGAGATTTTTTATTTTTGGAATTTTAATGAGAAACGATTTTCCAATTTGTTTGAAATAAAATTACGTACGACTTTATCGCCAATTTCTGGGATTTCATTATGAATTTTTAAGTATTAATTAAATAGTACATTCGGTTAGAGAAAATTATGTGGTGTTTCATTTTAATTGTCGAGTATATTATTTTCTTATACGCGAGTGCATTTTGATTAGCGGTTTAAGAGAGAAAGTAGCTCAGAAAGCATGATATAATTTTATTGCCGGTATCGGCTTTTACTTTTCATTTGTTAATTAAATTAATTAAATCATAATTATAAACGGTAGTTCGCGGTAATAAAAATTGCGAGCAGTTTCGTTTGCTTTGCTAAGAATATTAAGTAGGATATGTCGATGCACTTTTAATTTACTATGTGAAAGAGAAATTTATGGTGAAGAAAATCGAATGAAATTGCCAGTAGTTTACATTTAATGTGTAAATAATAATTAAATCACAAGTTGTAATTGGTAATTTATAGCGGAGATAATTGAAACTAGTTTTATTTTATGCTGTTGCATAGTCACTTTCACAAAAAGAAACATAAATCTTTGTGTATCGTATTATGTTACTTATAAATATTTCTGAAACAACCGTAAACGCAAGCTACATTAATAATAATACGAATTAGTATAACATTAACTTTCGTATGTTTATATGCACTCAAAATTGAACAGTATTGAACTATGCTTTCCCCATTGCAGTTGACACTTTTTTTTAAACATGTTACACTAGTAATTAATTAATTCTTTTTTAATTAGATTCATTCGGGGAATTAATGTTGCGCCTCGCAAAGTCTGAAATCTATATATATACGTGTGACGCAATTGCACCTACGGTTTGACTAATGCATAACATTTCTACTGTCTGTTTCTTACCACCAATCAGTCTTATTTCAATCGGCACTGTTCACTAGTATTCATACGTTTAGATAATTCGGGAGTCGTGTATAAACATTTTTCCGAAAATGAGTCAGCTGTGCAGTCTGCAAAAATCTTCTGCCCACCGTTTCTCAACCGCAAGACTACAAACAACCGTGAAATAAGAAAACCAACTACACCAGACCAAAGAATGTTAAGCCTACATGTGAATCATTCTATTCGACTCTCGAATATTTATAAATGTTCCTGTACCAAATTGGACCGTGAAATTAAACTACTTTACGTAGACACGCATTTATAATAATTCAAAGAATATCAAAAACGTTATAACATTATGATTTTACATTCACAATCTCAATTATCGACTTTGAACATTTCCAAATATTTTTCTAACAATTTCTAAAATTCTCCCACACAAAAATTACTACAAGTTGTTAAGTAAACGTACTTTTAAATAAGGTACTTATTTAAGACAAGGCTCGTCCATTTTTGTTTAAATAAAAATTTATAAATGCCATTTTTAATTATTCGTATTTCGACGATTGCCAAAGTTACATACGCCTGATGTTAATTTTTAATTCAATGTATTATACTTAATACAGTTTACTAAAAATTGCAGTGTATCACACTTTGTTGAAATTTAAACATCAATTTTTGTTACTGACAACTTGTCAGACGTTTGTGACTCACACGATTATAAAAATATGTATATTAAAGAATGCTACTTTGTGAAGCCATTGTGCAAACAAAATTTCAATTCTCCTCGCAAAATATCGTTTTTGACGTGTATTAGCTGTTTCAATTAATCAAACGAAGTTCAGTTACGATTTACTAGCTGCAGAAAGGTCGCAGAAACAATTGTCGCAACGAATCTAGCCTCTTCTATTAATATACGACAAAATACGTTGTTTCGACGAATGAATGACTTTTACGATCACTCGCGAGGTAATCAAAATATCAAATTGGCATGGCCGTTGCACAAATTCGACCGTCATAGACTGTCGACAAATCGCGAATATACATCTCCAGGATTAGCGGAGCCGCGTAAAATCCAATTATATAACGAATAAAGGGAATTGTAAAAATACCGGTTGTGTAACCGGGGTAGTGTCTTCCATGGCGTCCAAACAATCCCGAAGAAAAATAATCGAGAGGCAGTGGAGTCGGGATCGGTGGCAGCGAGCCGAGTAACAATGAATGACGAAAGACGAGAATGAACTTACGAGCAAGAATTTTCGAAGCGAGCGACAAGACGTGGCACGACCTCGCCGTTAGTATTGTCATGCTAATAGCCCCGCGTATGGAGTCATCGATCATCACCGGTTCGCCCAGCGCACGCCTTCGCTACCTCCTCCGCCAATCCCGCTCACTGCCACCCCCTTTTTTCTCCTTCTCTTTCTCTCGCTCTCTTCTATCTATACTCCTCTCTCTTTCTTTCTCTACCGTCATTGTCCTTTCAAAGATTTTCCTAACCGGTCCTTTGTCCCGGGTATTTTGCCGGCGGTGTTTCCTTAATAACGTAACCCGACACATAAACGACCGAGCGGGCCTTTAAGCACCACGTAATCACGCAGCCGTTTCAGTAACCTTCCTCAGCATCGTACAATCCCGTCCATAATGCACCGCCCAGGTCCGTGAGCTTTGGCTCTCTCTCCCTCTCTCTTTCTCTCTCTCTCTCTCTCTCTCTCTGTCTTCCGACTAGAATTTACCGGTGGCCACTGACCTGAGAGACTGCGACTGATATCTTATGCTACGTGTCGACTCCAGAGTGTTATTTCCCAGAGTTACTCTCGAATGTATTATTTACCACTGCCGGCAGCCATCCGACAGCTTTTTCTACTCCCTCCGAAAGAGTGACATCGTTCCCCCTTCCCTCCCTGGTGGGGAGACACAATTTCATTCGTGCAGTTTTCAAAATTTTATCCATCCCTGATCTTCTTATCTCTCATTTATTCGAATATATTTTTATGGAATTTACTATGCTCGCGTCTTTCTCCTCTTTTCTTTTTATTTCTCTTTTTCTCTTTCCCTGTTCTACCATCGAAGCAAGATTTCACACGAACAATTTTCTTCACTCCAACAATCTAGTTTTGTTGAATTTATTTTTGGACAGACTGCTCCGTCATACTTCTCTAGCCACATTTGTCTCTTCTACTCTGTCTTCTTTTTTCTCAGTCTCTCGAGAGGTAAATCTAGCGTTTCGTAGCATTTTTAATTTACACCGTCCTCGCCTCTTTAACGTGTAACTCTCAACCTACATAAATAATTAATTGAGGAGCTTGTATGTGCTTTCATTGTAGCAGAGGAACGATAATAGTTGTGTATTAAGAGAACTCACTTTTAAATATTCTTTTAACCTTTTGCTGTTGCATTGAAGATACCATCACGTGATTTGTTGTTAAAAATACTGTGTATTTTATCACGGATATTTTTACGAGCATGTCGAGCATTCATTAAAGAAACATTAATAGTTGCGCGGATTTTCCTTGCTTCGTTGCCAAAAGAGGAACTTACTGACATGTTACTACTTCAATAAATTCACTTCTGAATGTTAAAATATTTATCATGTTAGGTAAAAGCTAGGCATTTAATGTTTAAATATACTGGTACATATATCACGTGCTCCTAATTGTTTTGCTGAAAATATTGTTACATGATACGCAATTCTAAGAACTTTCTCTTTGTCGTTTGACACTACAACTACCGAGTAATAACCAGACTGATGTACATTATCCAGTAATAATGACAAGACTGCATCTATTCAGACCTTGTCCCATTTTTATTACAATGTCTGCTTCAATGAAGAAATTTATTCGAAGCTTCCCAGTGGAGATACTTTTATAATTTCTAAAATTGTGAAAGAAAAAATTACGAACCAGTCGTTTTGACTGGTCCGGTAGTTCTAGTGTTAAAATACATAATTACGTAAAAAGCAGAATTTATTGACTTAAAATATACAGCAAAGATCTTTCACGATTTCCTCGTCACATTTTCTTTAGTTTTTCTTTAATGGCTTCATTTCCAGATTATTAACAAATTTTAAGTTTTACTAGATTCTTCTATTTTTATTAATAATTTTTTACCGAACAACGAGCGATGGTTAAAACCCTTTCAGAGTTACTCGGGAAAATGATGTTGACAACGTATAGGGACTCAAGTAATTGTTCAAATAGCCTGCGAGACAGAATAAATTTTTTAAAATTGTTCAAAGTTAATTTATAACGTTTGATATAAATTTTGAAAAAATTCAATCTACCCAGAATTAAGAAGAAAATAGTAGAGACTGCTTTCGACTGAAAATGGTCATTCAACTCACTGTGGTAAGTTTAGTGTTAACAAGGGAACATACTCAGATGCGAAAATCCGATTTTGATGTAACTTATGGGAGCGACTACATTTATTATTTATTTATTTTAACTTTCGTTAAAATTTTCTTTCGCGTCTACATTTCCCATTTAAAATACACAATTTAAAAAAAAATTACGAACTAGTGTTAACAACAACGATGAAATACAGTTAATTTCGTCGGCGATAGCAATTTAAATAGAACAGACACAACACAAATTGCAAAACGGATTCAGTAAATACTCCCATTAGACTACTTTGTAGTTCAATCTTCTCTACTTCCCCAACAAACAATCTCAACAACCGTGTAATCTTCGGTAGCTAATTTTTCACAAAACAGTGGAACTGGCAAGGCTCCACACTTAACTCTAGATGAACGTAAGTGTTGTTCTCGAGAATTATAATCGCGAAGACAAGTGCTATTATTATTGTACTATTATAATACAAGCGAGAACGACGAACGACGGTTCTATCTCACAGTTGGCTCTTAAACAGTTTAACCGTGCTTCGAGTAGCTTCTTCGACTATCTATACAGGATTGTTATATTTAGCATTCGAAATGATTTTTATAATGATACATCCCTCGCGTGTTTCACATTACGCTACACACTTGTGGACGGGAGTGTACATTGCACGCGTTTTACACGGACGAGCGTGGGTAGACATGTTAAAAACAGCAAAGAGGAGCGGAGAGAAGAGGATTTAAAGACGGATTGAATTTTGAATTCCTAAGAGCTTAGTTCGAGAAGATTTTGGCAGAATTTTACTCGAAAAGGCTACCGTGTCTTAGCAACCACCCGAGTAGATCGATTAAATAGTTGATAGACCGTGTTATTTACTTGCAAATTGTTCCATGTTTGTTCAGAAGTACATAAACAAACTTGTTTCCTGTAAGATCAGAGTAAATTATTATACAAATAAATTCTTCACACGGTTCTGTCGAAGAAAGAGATCCCTAAAATACTTGCTTAGCTTTCGCGTCACATTTTATTTACCTTTAAACGGAAATAATGCAACTGTGCATGAGCAAAAGACTTGCTAAGCCCATTTGTGCTTTTCTGTTTCAATCGAATCTATTGAAATAGTGCGAATATTTCTTAATATTATATGAATTATCTATAACATATTAATTTGTAAATTTGATACCGTCAGTCCCCAGGGACTGACATAGCATTTAACGTGTTAAACTCCACAAATTTATACATCCTTCTTAGCGTTAATCGATTTCGTTCAAATTTTCGTATAATTAACACAGATCTGCAAAATGCATGTTTGAAATTTTTATTACGAGTATTACTGTATATTTCACTCCGCCTTGTTATTTTACTAGGAGCATAATGTTCTACTAGGAGGAAGGTAACAAATAGGTTGAAATCAAGTATATTCGTAGAGTGAAAGATGCAAAAGCTAGATTGGCTTGAAATAATAATTTTCTTGAAAAATTACCTTTTTGAATCTGCTTTATAGCTTCAAATCGAAAGATTACAATTTCCTATAAGTAACAAATATTTTAACATTATAGTTTCTAATGTGCCAAATCTTCCTCAGCTTCGTGGCTTCGATTTTTGAAACACACAGCTCGCTGATCGAAAGTGGGAAACGTTTTCGGCCGTTCAAAAGCAGCAACGAATTAATAACAAATTCGAATAGAAACATTATTTTAAGCATTCATATTTATTCGTCGCCGAACGTATTTGCTTTGCAGCATCGATTCTCGAGCAGTAAAATGTTCGGATCAGAAAGACAAGGATCAAGACAATGTTGCGAGAGAGTAATCAACAAAATGGCGGTGCCAGGAAAGTCGTATCACAGAATGGAAGTCGAATGAAATCCACCGGTCCGAGGATCTCTGAAATTCCGTGTTTGCTTTCGCGGTGAGGCCTCGCGGCCGGAAATGCGTATCGCGCTACGCAGAAATTTCATTAGGCGACACGGTGACGTAAACTGCGGAATTTTTGCTAATAATTGCCCAACGAAAATGTTCTACAAAGTCCTTAAATTCCACCATCCTCCGCAGGCACAATAGCACAGCGTAATTAAATAACGAAATTTTCTGCGTTCCACCCGCTTTATTACGAAATTCCGTCAATAATCATCCGCTGATCGAATTAACAATGTCTCTCTCTCTAGAGCTTCGGACGACGAATCGAATTGATCAAATTAATTCGCGGCCGTCAGCGAAACAAAATAAAAAGGATCTGGGGCTCGAATAGAAATAAAGAAGGAACGTTCGATTAAAATGCCAGACTCGATATTAATTTTTCCGTCGAGTGCGCGACTCGTCGATCCTCCATGCGACTAATTAAACTAAGTACCACCCCCGCAAGATATTTTGCACGACCTTGGCTCGAAGGCGACTCGCGAATCGATGCGAATCTATAAATTATTATACATCACTGCGGGGAAAGCAATTTTTCTGCAGCACAAACATCGGTGAAAAACGATTTTTGTTGAAGAATTTCTGTTCTCTAAAAACACTCCTGTAATTCGTACATTCGAAAAAATTATTGACAGTTCGATTTGTGCAATTTTGTCAAAAATAAATATTACAGAAAACAATGTTAGAGTAAAAATAAATATTATAGAGTTAAAATAAATATTACAGAGGCATAACAAAATGATGGAATGTAAACTAAAGTAGTAAATGTATTAGAAAAGTGAAAGAATATTTATGTATGATTTTTGATTTTTAATTTTGCGTAAAATTTCGCAATTTAATTATCATTGGTATATTGTTCTAAGTTTTCTCGAACGTATAAATATTTTGTAGAAATAGTACAGAATCAGTTTCGACTGAAACGTTTTTTCATTGAAACGTGGAAATTAAACCACTGCAATGCAACATTGTGTACACTACGAAGTTCTTCCGTCCAGAGCGGAAAACATTTTATTTCGAACGTGAATCGAGTATTGTAAAATAAATGTTAGGTTAAAAATACTGTAGATTGGTCGACAACTCTTCGCTTCATTGTCCGCGACAGTCGTTTCTTGTTTACCGTGCAAGGTATATATTTATACGCTACGTCACTAGAGGAGGAGCATCTGACTCAGCCAACACCTAATTCACATTTATAACCGAAGAATTCATAATACTTGCATAGTCAATAACTCATCTCTTCCTGAAGCGAGTATAACGTATGCATTGTGATTTCATAGATCCGTATATTAAACCTGCGTTTCAGAAAATAATATCAGTCATTCTTGAAGTCACTGTCATTCGACATTATGTTTCATAGATTGTCCTGATAAATGGATGCGACTTTTGATAATACCTAAAGAGTATATTATACTATTTTTCATGTCCAAAGTAATTCTAGAAAATTGTTTCCTTCGTGAAAACGTTGTACGCGGCTTCGTTTTCGCGTTACTAACGAAAAACTCGGACCAATCAGAGCATGACTGCAGCGAACAGGTTCCGCCTCCGCGACAGAGTTGCCATTGGCGACCAGAGATACATCAGCCGTAGCCGAGCTCTGATTGGTCCGTGTTTTCCGTTGATAACTCGAAAACGAAGCGTCGTATCGCGAATTGGCAAAGGAAAAAGTTTCTTAGAATAAGCCCAACAATCGTCTGGTCCCATTCATGGAACTCGAACATTTTTGGCACGCCTGTTAGAATAAATATAAATTCCGTTCCTCTTTTAGAAAATCGTTGAAAACGAAGAAGCCAAAATATTTGCGACGGTAAAGATCGCGAACACGGTAAAAAGAACTTTGGGGGGGGGGGGACTAACAATTTAATAATTTAAGTATAGCGTCGAAGCAGGTACAACGACAAAATAAATATTTCCAACGGCGATGCATATTACCTTAATCAATTACGGAGTCGTTCTCGATCGAGCAATATTTTTTAATAAGTGTTGTCGCTGTCGGTCGCACGATCGATCGATGGGATGGAAAAATGATTTGCCGGGGGCTTGTCGGTCTCGCGGAGAATATTGTTGGCGTTGACGATCGTTTCATGGAAAACTCAACTTGTCGGACAGACGATCGTAAACGTAGGAGACACGGTTTCCGAGCGAAGCCATCATGACGCAGAGAGAGAGAGAGAGTATCGCGCGTCATTCGTCGGAACGACGAAACGAAACGATTCTACACCTGTTCGCTCTATAATTCGGAGACGTTCGTTTACATTCCGACGAGTCTACGAAAGCAATATTTTTACAGAGGCCGCGACACCCAGCCCGTGGTAGTTCGAGGGAGACTTCTCTGGCATTTAACGGGACATCGCGTGTCTATAAATCTATTAATGCTACAACAGAAGTTTGTTAATTGCGTGTAATGGAGGATGCGGTCACTCGCGCGAACGACGTGTCCATTATTTCGCGAAATAGCCGATGATTTCACGGGCTACTCGTCACCGGACACTTTCGGTTACTTTACGGAACCATAACTGTCTGACACTTTGACTGCCGCGTCACCTACGCTGACGGTCGCTTCTCGGGTTCGTCATTCGAAAACGGATAGCTGCTTTAAAATTCGTTGCAAACGGTTTAGGTTTCTTATCAAGATGTGAAAAAATTAGTTTACTAGGTAATGTGCGGTGACACTTTTTTTCAAATTACCGGCGCATGTAAACAATTTAAAACAGGCCTTTTGTGGGTAGTCAACAAGTGAGGCAAAATGATTGTTCCTCGCATATTTCCGCAAAATCTATGAAAAATAATTAGACCCATATTTTGTTGCGATAATCGATGTTCTAGTTTAATACCGCTGCAACAAATTTGCCCTAGTAAATATTTCTTTGTTCCACTGTATAGTGCAAGAAAACTATACACTTCCCGGCACAAACCTATAAAATCAACGAAAAATTCTGAGACCCATCGTGGCGTTTTGATAAACGACATTCTAGTCTATTTCTGCTGCAACAAATCTATCCTAGTAAATATTTGTTTGCTCCACTGTATAGGACCAGAAAAATATACACTTCCTCGCACGTAACTAGAAAATTGATGACACATAATGAGACACATCCTGCGTTTAAATAATCAACGTTCTACCTTAATACCACTGCAACGAATCTACCCTAATAAATATTTCCTTGCTCCACCGTATAGTACAAGAAAACTATACACTTCCCGGCACAAACCTAGAAAATCAACGAAAAATTCTGAGACCCATCGTGGCGTTTTGATAAACGACATTCTAGTCTATTTCTGCCGCAACAAATCTGCTCGTGTAAATATTTGTTTGCTCCACAATATAGGAGAAGGAAATATATAAATTTGCTCGGGCGTAACTGCAAATGTGAGGAAGAATGATGAACGAGGCTCATCCTGCATTCGGCTGAATTGACGTACGCGCCGCGATACGTGTCGGTGGTTTGCGGCAAAGTTTTTCCGGGGTTTCGGTAAATCCAGCCAGCGCGAGCATGCGAGTATGAAAAATGACAGTCGGCGCCTGTGGAGCAGCCACTTTCCCCGAGCAGCGACATCCTCGATATTCGCTTATCCTCGAAGGACGTAGCTTCTCGCGAACGGTTGAATGGGCCGACACAAGGCGCACCGGTATTCGTCGGTAACCGTATAAAAACGTCGCGAAAGCAAGTACGGGGCCCGGGGATCCACCTGGGAAATTTAAGAGAACATTCTATCGCGCAGTTATCACGAGGATACGTGGCGAGCAACGGCAACGTTACTGCTTCTTCTTGACCTCGTTCAAGTTTCGCCAATCCCCTTTTCGCGCGCGCGCGCTGGCTCGCGGAATTTACGCGCGACGTTAAACAAGCTCCGATCCGCGCGATCGATCGATCCACAACCGTCGACTAGATAATCCCGGAGTTTATTTCCCCGTTTCAAGTATTGACCGTTCGCGAAACTTACTCGCAGCCGGCTGCCCTCGGGAATTTCTACGGTTTTCGACATTTTTTTCCACCTCCCGGTTTTTCCATTTTCTCTCTCTCTCTCTCTCTCTCTCTCTCTTTTTCTCTCTTTCTATTTTTTTTCTTTAACAATTACGTGACGCGAAAGAGTTCGTGCTTATCGTCGACTGAGTTTTTCAGCGTGAAGGGTTGCAGAGCAATTTTTTCTTTCTCCGCCGTCCGTTTGCAAAATGTTGCGCTGTAACTTTTACACGCCTGTGTTCCTTCGTTCGCGGAGCATAATTCTTTTGGGAATTAATTGAGACGTGTTTCCACGGTCGGTGCAACAAAATGATGCCGCGTTTGACACGGTTCTGCTTCTTGGATTTTTTATCCGGCTCCGTTCGGGTGTCAGCGAGAGCGCAGCCCGTTGAAATCCCTTCGTGGCATTCCGGTTCGGTGCTTTTTCACGAAATTTAAATAATACCGACATTTGGAAACGGGACTCGAAGAACATTATTAATAACGCGTAATTTTTAAAACAATCATTTTCTGGTGCTCGTGGTTTGACTGTTAACAACCCCGCACCGTAACATCGAGTCAGTGATAAAGATTTTGAAGATATTTTAAACAAGAATAAAATTCCATTTTGTTGTTGGCATAAAATAAATATTCTTTTCGTTTTTTTACGAAAGTATGAACGCCAAAAATATTTTGCTTTCGGTAACAGTAAAATAAATCGTAGAGCAGGGGTTAAAGACCAATGGTAGAAGTATAGTAAGATTTAACCCTTTGCACTCGAAGCAATTTTAATTCCAAAATCGAGATACTTTTTAATGTACAATATTTACATTGCACATGATTTACATCTTTTCATGCACAGAAAGTTTATTACTATAACTCGTACGAGCAACGCTTGAATTTTTACCGACTTCTTAAACGCAAATATAGTGATACAAAAGCTGTTCCGGATAATATAGTAAATTGTTGGCAACCCTGAAAAAAGAACAATTTGACAGCTGAGAGTTTAGGGTTAGTAAAAATGGAGCGTTATACGATACAGTACGGCAATTATTAGTGTCTCCTCAGAGGAGCTTTGGTGCGTTAAGGGTTAATAGTCCGGAACGTTTAAAAGAGATTGCAGCTCGTGACATCGGAGACTCGGTGCTCTAAGAAGTTTAAAAAATGACTTATTCAGCCGCAGAACACGTATAAGCAGAGATAAGTTAATAAGATAAGTTCGTTGAGGAGTTCCAATGTTTGTTAACTCGTTCGAAACGGCGACATTTATAATCAACTTTTGATAAGTTAAGTTGCGTAGTTGCTTGCCGACCTAAAAATTCCAACTGTAATGAAACTCCGTAGAAACTGTACATCATCGGCAACTGGCAAGTCTTTCTGATGGGATCGGATAATCCATTTAACCGGAGAAATTCTCAGGGGAAACATTCCTTGAAGCCAGAAGAGTCAAGCGAGTCTTAAAAATGCTCCAACCAAATGGATTGATTAAAAGACGGTGTACAGTGCGTTCAACCCGTTCCACCGCGGTATGGAAATGAATTTTATTACAATTTTGTTTGTTCTCCCAAACTGCGAATACATACAAATTTCTGAACTGCATTCGTTCTAATTCTGGCAGGGTAAGGAAACCGTTTCAATTCGTACAGTGGCTTGCGAAAGTATTCGGACACTCTTTATATCCAAATAACTTTTTAACACGTTGAATGCTATGTCAGTCCCTGGGGACTGACGGTATCAAATTTACAAATTAATATGTTATAGATAATTCATATAATATTAAGAAATATTCGCGCTATTTCAATAGATTCGATTGAAACAGAAAAGCACAAATGGGCTAAGCGAGTCTTTTGCTTATGCACAGTTGCATTATTTCCGTTTAAAGGTATTTACTTTATATTATGCACTTGTGTGTGTTTTACTATCACTCGTCCTAGCAACAGCTACATTTTTTACGAATTCCATAGATACAAGCATAGAAATGTAAAAATTGTTTAAAATAGTGGTATGACCATTTTTACTGGCGTCTCAGAGATTGCCATTCTAGTGCAAAGGGTTAAATAAAATGTGACGAGGAAGCTAAGCAAAATGGCTCCGCACTCAACGTGTTAAAGATTGGATCAATCGTTTTGACTTTTCTAATTAAGTAAGCGATATGCGAAAGGGATTTTGAAAAATGTTGCAATTGATATAAATTATATGGCAAATGAAAAGGGAACTTTTTAAATATTTTTTACTTGTGGTACACGTACTAAAGACGCGTTTTTCAGAATTATGATAGTTATACACATGCAGAAAAATTTGTTGAAGTGCATCGAAAATGGTGGAAATTGCAATTTTTCACGATTCTTGATCAGTTTCAACTTAACACGTTGAACACGGAGATATTTTGCCTAGTTTTCTCGTCGCATTTTATTTAACCCTTTACACTGAAATGGCGACTCTGAGACGCTAGTAAAAATGGTCACACCACTGTTTAAAATAATTTTTACATCGCTATGCTTGTATCTAAGGAATTCGTAAAATTGTAACTGTTGCTAGAACGAGTGATGGTAAAAACACACAAATGCATAAGATGAAGTAAATCTTGTGAAATATCTTAGATCGGAAGAAATATTTAGGTTTTAGAGTCAAAGCAGCTTCGAATGCAAAGGGTTAACTTAAAACGGAAAGAATATAACTGTGAGAGAAACTAGCTTAGCCCATTTGTGTTTTTCTGTGTCAATCGAATCTGTTAAAATAGTGTGCATATTTCTTAATATTATATGAATTATATATAACAATCCCCAGGGATTGACATAGCATTTAACGTGTTAAACTCCACAAATTTTTACATCTTACTGCGTTAATCGATTTCATTCAAATTTTCGTATAATTAACACAAGTGTGCAAAATGCATGTCTTAAATTTTTATTACGAGTTGAAATAAAAATGTTTTAAGAAATATCTGTTTCATTTTTCCACTTTCTACCAATTAGAATTACCAATGAATAAATTATTCGTCCAACAGTTTGGGAATTTCTAGAGACAATGCGTTCGGTCAATCACATGCTGCATAAAATATGTGTGAGAAAATATGAGACTACTGAAAAATATCACAAAGTCGTATAAATTCAGATTCGCAAAAATGAAAAAAAAATACAAACCACGCTTCGATCTGACCGCACAATTAAAAGTCACCCCGAAAACCAGAAACTAGTATCAACAGTCAAACGAGCCGAACCTCGAGCGTCGCCAATCAATTCCGACACGCCATCAAATAAAACTCGAAAGACAGCAAATATGTAACACGTATTATCAATCTAAAAAACAAATATCCTCGCTTCCGTTCTGATGCCATCTATTTGCGGACCATAATTGTGGAAACTGCTTTCTTTCTGGAGGCGTCGAAACTGTTCATAATCAACTTTGTAATTTTTTTAAGCATTATCTCTCTCATTATCTCGTGGGAAACGTCTTTAACACTAAAACTATCGAATAACAACCGGACTGATGTATATTGTTTCATAATAATGACAAGACTGCATCTATTCAGACCTTGTCCCATTTTTATTACAATGTCTGCTTCAATGAAGAAATGTATTCGAAGCTTTCCGATGAAGATAGTTTTATAATTTCTGGAATTGTGAAAGAAAAAATTACGAACCAATTATTTTGACTGGTCCAGTTATTTTCAATGGTATTTTTCCCATTGAAAAACAAAATTTAAAAAAAATTCAAAGTTTTTGGACATCTGGTTTCTGAAATATCTAACAAAATATGGTTTTGACCCCCAACTTTGAAGGCTGTTTTCACCCCTTCAAAGTGGATGGTTGCCGATAAAAAAAAACACGTGTCAAATATTTTTCAAAGAACTATAATCTCCCATAAGTTTCATCAAAATTGGATTTTCGCATCTGAATGTGTTCCCTGTTAAGATCTAGAGATCAATGAAAGATTCGGTTCCGAAAAATGTCGTATAAAACTGGGCTCCAGTGGAAGTGTCCTCAGCCTAGTTATCAAGTTTTGACAGTGTCCCAGGGAAGGTTGAGGATCGAAAGAGGAGAGACGGTGCCGGATCTCAGTTCGCGGCCGGTTAACGCCAGCAAAAAGCGCGGCTTGACACTAGTGCAAGAGAAAAACGAAGGGAATGACGAGCAAGAAGAAGAAAAATAATGAAGCGTGTCGAGTACGTTGCTAGAGGGGTCTTGCGGGGTTAGGAAGTCGGTGGTGACTCCCGGTGGTATTTATATAGAGGCTGGATTGTCGCCAAAATGCTAGAACCGAGCGTATCTATCGTCAAAAACACGGCACACCTCTTCTCTCCCACTCTCCTTTCGACTGTTCTCTCGATCGTTCTTCGGTGGTCTCTTATCTGCGCCTGCTTCGAAAAGAGAGAAAATAAGGGATAAAGAGAAGGAGAGGAAGAGAAGCGACAGGCCAAGAGCGCTCAACACCACCCGCGCCCATAAGATACACTCCGCTACAATATTATAACTCACTATACGGGATGGTCTACCTATAAGTACCATAGAAATGTGTCCCTCAGTTCTGAAGCTGTGAAACATATTTTGTATGCAGTTTGTATTGTACCTATGGACGAACTCGACGCAAAGAATGCTTTTATATACTGCATATTGTTGTAAAATATATTGTTTATATTGTATGTTTATGATAAGCACAAAATAAAATATTGTAACTCGGCAAAGAGAATGGTTTACCTACAGGTGCCATAGAAATGTGTCATTCGGTTATGAAGTTGTAAAACATTTTGTATGCAGTTGGTATTGCACCTATGGACGAACGTAACTTAAATAATACTTTTATATAATGTATATTATCGTATATTTGTATATATTGTTTATATTGTATGTTTATGTACAAGTAAAATATAAATTATTGTAACTCAGAGTACAGGATAGTCTACCTATATGTGTCATAGAAATGTATACTTCGGTTATGCAGCTGTGAAACATATTTTATATGTAGATTAAATTCTATTGATATTGTAATATATGTTATTATATTAATATTATATATTATTGTATATTTGTACGTGTTATTTAATATTACATACTTGTGTATATTGCAAATTATTGTATCTATTGTATATTATTGTATATTGTAGTGTGTTATTTGTATTTATTGTATATTATTGTGTATTAATTGTATTTATTGTATATTATTGTGTATTATTTGTATTTATTGTACATTATATGTATGTATTGTATATTATTGTGTATTATTTGTATTTATTGTATTTTATTGTATATTGTTTGTATTTATTCTATATGATTTGTATATATTTGTATTACTAGTCTCTGCAATTACTTAAAAACATTCAAGTACTCTGATCTAAAGTTAACTGATTCTCTTTTCAAAATCTTATGATAATGTTACAATTGCTCCAATTTCAACCCTTCTCTATTAAAGTGACTTTCCACAAACATAGCCTGTATAAAATATCTCTCACTATTCATCTCAGTTTTCCATTATTTTAGACTACTGGAAAATCCTAAAAATTCCAAAACACTCGTCGAGTATCTACGTTAACGTACAAATGACAATTTCATCCAATCAACCAATCAACATAAAAATTCCACTGAAGATTGTAATTAGAAATTTATCCGAGCGATCATTATTACGATTTTAGAGATCGCAAAGCGACAATGTACAAGTATTAACAGGTGTCAATGCAAACGAACACGTTTTTATATAACTCTATGGCATGCGGTTGCATTTCTAAAAAAGTTACCCTATTTTTACAGTAGAACTACCGAATAATAAATCCGACCGATGCATATTGCTTTGTGATAATGACAAAATTGCATCCATTCAGATCTCGAACAATATTTATCTTAATGTCTGCTTCGATAAAGAAATTAATTTTTATAACTTCAATAATTGTAAACGAAAAAATCAGGAATCAGCTGTTGTGACTGGTTTGGTACTTCTAGCGTTAAAGAGCGCGGTAACATTAAAGGGAGCGACCGTAGACGCGTATAGTTTCATGCACTGCGTTATAGTATTGCCGCAGAGGGCACGAGCGGTATGATAGCCAGGCAGTAGTTTTCACGGGTATCCTAGCATGCCCCGAACACTCCAGAAATGCTTTATTTGTCAACCACTTTGTGTGTGCCCAAGGAAACCTGTCCGGTGAAATTAAAGGCCTCCCGCTGCTAGTGACGCGGAGGTCATCCTGCATCTCTCTTAATGTCGACGCTGACACCCGCCACTATCTTTCTCTATGTGAGCGCCTCCTCTCTCTCTCTCTCTCTCTCCTCTCTCCCTCTTTCTGTATGATACTTTGTACAAGCTCCCCGCCGGGAAAGCGTAATTCACCAATTAGAATCCACGCTCGAGAGTATTTCGTGTTTAATGTTTCACCAAGCGCGTGGGAGCTGCCCAGCATTTAGTTCTGGATTACTTTTCTCTTTGTACACCGGCTACGGAATAGTATATACCCGTTAATGCGAGCTGGATTGGTTGGTGTAATAGCCACGAATAATTCCGAGACTGACAAGCATTTGCGGCACGCTTCTTTCGCTCGATATTCGAGAATAACCGTTCGAATTTGTTTACCACCAAATTCTGTAATCTCGTTGCCAGATGTATCGTTCGATGTAAATACTTGAATAATGGACCTTTTCGATAATAATCAAGCCGAGGGTGCTTCGTTTCAGTTACGGATTTCGTCTAGCAATTTTATAGTACGCAGTTGCTAATCTTTTCAAGTCCTGTCGGTGCTTACATTTATTTTAACGTGTGAAATGTGTATTTTAACTAGGTCAGCTGGCGTATCGATCTTCGACCAGGATAAAAAATTAATGTTTATTATAACATAGTCGATTTTATTCGAATTTTTAAAATGCAAATACGTAGCTTTCTAGTTTCGATTTTGGTTACACTATAATTATCAAATGCTTAAGTTTGGATCTATTCAGATTTTACACGATTTTTATAGTAATATATATTAGAATGAAGGAGTATTTAAAAAATATATTGACCTATTTAATAGTTTTAGTATTCATTGAATTATTTTAATATTGTGGAATGTTTTGGTATTCGTCTTCGACACTAAACAGCGACAACAGCAGAACAAAATTTCATACAAGACATTATACGACGTAGCATGAATGTTAAATCACCGTAAGAAGACTACCTAATTATTAATGACACTCTCCCGATATTAATTTCGAAACACGCGCATTAACGCATCAATAAGGATTACGCATGAATAACAATTAACTGGTACACTATCTGTACATGGACGAGCGATATTCGACCATGCATGTGTAATTACATTTACAAAGAATATTCAAGTTACGGTACTGCTAGCACAGATAATTGATCATCCAGCGATAATGGACCTAAATATTTTACAAATAAATTTCGATACACAAAAATAGTCGAAACAGTATAAAAAAAAGATGCTCGAGACCGTTTCACTTACGTAATTCGTGCACACTCATTCTCGAACATTTGAAATCCCACACGGTATACATGTTTTACGGTTTCGTGCTGGGGATTGTCTGGCTGCTTTCAATTTCGAATAGGTTTATTAGTAATTTCAGATAATAAAGTTTTATGATCGTAAAACTGACCGTAACCGTGGAAACATATTGACCAACGTAATTTTCGTTCGTTTAACCATAGCTACGTAAAAGGTCGAATCCGAACTATGACGGGTCGAACAATTATTACATTCATCGCTCCTCGTATTATTGTTCGCTTGTGTTTGTTTTTTATATGCATCATTTTTTTAACCAATCTTTTTTTATCGTGTTTTTCATTTTGCAACAATAGACGGGCTTCGGTGCATTTCACAATACCAGAGCCACGTGAATATTTTCAATCAAGTTTAACAAACAAATCGAAACACAAATACAAACGTTCCGTAATAACAATAACAACTTTTTTCGTTAAAGTAAACAATTTTGATGGCAGTTGTAACAAGAGTGTAAGTATAAGTTTATTTCCATTCGTAATATATATATATTGGATATGTAAACTGTTCCAGATTTTTGTGATAAATGCATCGAATTTGCAGTTGAGTTATCAGATTGACGTTTCACCGAAGGTAAGAGACTCATCTTTTAAATGGAATTATCATTTGAAGATACCGTAAAATCTTGATTTTCCTCCTGACTGTATCTCTCGCTCGGAAAAGCATAAAATTAAAAATGAAACAGTGCTTCAATTAAAAAGCGAGAAGACTGAAATATTAATTAAAACTGCTTCATGTATAGAATCCTACTTCCATTAGAGGATCGTATGATTATTAAAAAGTTCAAATACAAGGGAAAATTATTACCAAGAATAAATAGAATTATTGATTAACCCTTTTGCTACCAAACAACGATACATTTGCGAAGCTTCAATTGAATTGTTCTATTTCAACGTGTAAGTTTCTAATGACAGTAAAATCGATGATTTAATTCGTCGATTTTTATTTCTGGATTCGTCTTCGGTATTGTTAATTATGTAAGCATTGTTGACTCAATTGAGATTTTTCGGTCGGCACTAAAGGAGTTAAAATTCTTTCTAATTTTTACTGACGATCTTTAACGACTTCCGCAGTATCTCTTGCCAAAACGTGGTTCATCACACCGAAAAATGTTCCAATAACGAAAGCACACTGAAACGCGTCCGTTTCTCGACAAAGCTCGACTGATTCCATTCGAAAACGTAATCTGCTTAGTAGTTCCCTTCGCCCGTTGGAAAAGTAAACAAGCAGAATACGCCCAAAGTTTTACGACAGCGGCATTAAGCAACGAATCATGAAAGAGAGAAAGCAAGATGGAGAGAAAGAGGTGGGGGGGAACAACATTCCTCCACGGAGACTCGTAAATTTTCAACAGCCGTATCAAAAGGCGGACGAGAGATGCTCCGACGAAAAATCTTCAAACGGTTTATTTTTCAATGACCAAAATGACGAGACTCATCCCGATTTTGAATAGTCGACATTTGACTCTAATTGAATTGCAAAAATCTGTCAATGTAAATACATTTTAGATCCAGCTCACAGGACGAGAAAAATATAAATTTTCTTGCACGTAACTGGAAGAATGACCAAAAGCAATGAGACTTTTCCATTTTTCTTTAAGAAAATCGATCTTGAAAATCGCTTTAGGAAAATATTTGTTTATTCCACTGTGTAGGACAAGAAAAATATTTCCTTGCACATAATTAAAAAATCGACCACAAATTACGAGACCCATCATGCATTTGGAAAAACACGTCCAAATCTAATTGTATTGCAATAAATCTGCTTTTGTAATTATTTGTTTAGTCCTCAGCACAGGACAAGAAGATATACATTTTCTTGCACATAACTAAAAATTCGACCACAAATTATGTGGTCCATTATGCGTTTGAATAAATAACGTTCTAGACTAGTTGTATTTGAACAAATCTGCCCTTGTACCATAATTTATTTAATGTACTGTATAGTACAAGAAAACTATACATTTCTTTGCACGTAACTAGAAAATTGACCAAAAATAATGAGACCCATCTATAATTAAAAAAATCGACGTCCTGCTCTGATCCTGTTGCAACAAATTTGCCCGTGAAAATATTTGTTTGATCCTTCGTAAATTTTCAACGTCCGTATCAAAAGGCGAACGAGGGAAGCTTTGGTGAAAAATATTTAGACGGCTTATTTTTCAAGGGGCGCGTATCGAAGGGGAAGGAATATATCGATGAATTCGTTCCGCCCGTTAGAATCTGCGAGATATCCACATTGACCACGAAGATCTCGGGGCCAATGACAATTCGGGAGACGGTTTTCCGCGAGTCGGTTATCGAGAAAGGTTTTAAAGTTGAACGGAACCGGGACGATCGTCGCAGTCAACATCCTTCCCGATTTCATCGGATCTACCGTGTTTTCTTGATAATCCGCCTCCATACCCCGCAGCTCCGTTGCTCTTTCATTTTTCGCAAGCCAGGACTTCGGAACCCGAATTTCGCCGAGTATCCAATCTTTCATTTTTCTTTTGTATTTTCTTGAGGTGTTTCAGTTACCAAGAAGACACTGCGACACGTTTGTAATTTTCTCAAAGACTACCAAAAGCGTTTTCCACGAGATTCCCAGCAATTTTTATGAAAATTAGAACTGCTTAAAAGAGACAGAAATAATTAGAGGCGCTGGCACAAATTGAAAAGTTTAGGAGACAGAAATGCCAAGAAGACAATTCGATACGTTTGTAATTTTCCCAAAGAGCAGAAAAATTGTTTTCGTTACGATTACCAGCAATTTTTATGGAAATTAGAACTGATTAAAAGGGATAGAAATAATTAGAGCCGCTGGCACAAATTGAGAAGTTTATGAAAAAAAAATGCCAAGAAGACAATTCGACACGTTTGTAATTTTCTGAAAAAACAGCAAAAATGTTTTCGTTAAGATTTCCAACAATTCTTATGAAAATTAGAACTGCTTAAAAGAGACCGAAATAATTAGAGCTGCAGGAACTAATTGAGTTTAGGGAAAAGAAATTGCAAGAAGACGTTGCGACACGTTTGTAATTTTCCCAAAGAGTAGCGAAATCGTTTACGTTAAGATTTCCAGCAATTTGTATGAAAATTAAAACTGTTTAAAAAAGACCGAAATAATTAGAGCCGCTGGCACAAATTGAGACGTTTAGGAAAAAGACATTACGACACGTTTGTAATTTTCTCAAACAGTGGCAAAATCATTTTCGTTAAAATCTCCAAGAATTTTTGAAAAAATTAAAACTGCTTAAAAGGGCTTTACAAAAAATAAATATGAAGAATACAATCTGATGTATTTGTAATTTCCTGTTGTAACAAGAAAAAAGTTATCATTACAATTTTCAGCAACTTTTTATTTTCATTGCAACTGCTTAAAGAGGGACATAAATTATTAAGCGTTTGTTTAACGTAATTAATTTATTCACCGACTAAATATTTTATTTATTTCCTGCACGTTATTAGGGATCTGTTATTTTGCAAAAACTGGTTGGAATCGAAGTTGAACAATCGTGCAGCTGCTTTTATCAAAGAAAACGCGAAGCCCGCGAGATCGATTGGAAAGAAATGTACGTGTTTCGTTTTCCGATTGCCCAATGCAACGTCAAACCCGATCCTTCGGCGGAAGAAAATTTTGCACCGCGATATTATTTACGTTGCACGCGCGTCTGTCGGACGTATGCGCGTATTTATTCGTCTCCTTGATAGGAACGACCGATTGTGCCAGGTAAACTTCAGGTTTCAGGGAGATTCAACATTGATCTTTGCTAGAACGTCTATCACGATTCCTGGGATATTCTAGACAGTCATTTTTCCAGCGATATTCTAACGTTTAAAATGTTCTATTTCCGAAGAAGATAGTTTTGCTAATCTGTGATCAAATCTGTTTAACCAATAATTCTTTTCGTGATTACTTCTGTAACGATTCCTCTACCAATTGACTTTAGCGAACCGATTATTTAACACTAACCATACCGAAGATTAAAATTGACTTGTGTATATTATCTTAGAAAAAGGCCAAGATTTAATTTATTTGGATTATTTTTGCATTAATTATTAAAGTAAATTATTACAGTTAAAATATATGCATCATATGTTGAAGAAAAATTATACAATTTCATTAAAAATGTTTCCAATAACTAAATTATAATTTTTCTTAAAGATATGATGCATATTATTCAACTTTAATAATTTACTTTAATAATTAGTTACACAATTGGTTGTGCTCAAATCACTATAATGGCGCATCGTAATATAAGATACCATCCTCGAAAGCCACTATAGTGGCGCATCGTGCCTAAGAGGTTAAAATCGTCACAAGCCTGACTCGTTATAACATGGCAACGGGTTAATCAGGAAGCATTGTAAAAAATTATCTGATACGGATCTAAAACGGTGTAAAGTCTGTAACCGTCGTGCGCAACGAACGCGAAAGCGCAAGCTGCTAATTAATTACGTATTATTCATTACGAATAGAAAGAAAGTTGCCGTTTTCGGCAGAACACTCGACGCGATGTATTTTTCAAGAATTTCCATGCCCTGCTTTTGCCGGGCGTGTCTCGGGAAAGTTCAGTTAATTTCGTACGCTTCTCACGGCCCCGTCTCATATTCGGAAACATTCGCGAAAATGTTCATCGCGCCGTCTACGGGGCAAGGAGGGAGAGCGGGCTCGGCTTGCTAAACGCGCACGAAGAAACACGAATAGCTTTGATATGCCGTTCTGAACTCGCGAAATGTTCGCTCGTGCGTGTTCACCAGACGACGACGAAACGCGAAACCAGCGTCTTGCGCGACGCTAAGTGTTTGCCGCCTCGCGAACATTTTCGAGCGGACGAGTTGCGAGTTCAATTAAAAAGTTGACCGACCCGCGCGAGTTATAATTGACGCGCGGCTGATTTATTCGCGCGGCCCGTTTCAATCGGCGTTTCGCGAACGCGCCCGGAATAATTGCATCGAGTCTTTCGCGACCGATGCAGCTCGCCTGTTGTTCAACCTTCGATAGAACAGCTGCCGAATGTTATTAATCTCCGCGATAAACGCGCCGTCGGTCTAACAAGTCTGAACAGGCCTGCGCGCGATTCACCAAAGTCGCGATATTTAATTTCTGCTGCGATTCAATTGAAAGCTGCCATGCAGCGACGGGCAGACTCCGTCTTGCAAGTTTCCGAGCAAATTAATCATCGCAGGTTTTCGAATAGATATTTATTCGAGATTCTCGAAACTCTTGAAGGTTTTGAAGTCGTGATGGTTTTAACACATTGCTAACCGGTGACGAGTTAATTCGTCATTGCAATTGCATTATCTATTTCAATTTATGAAACCCAGGGCGATATATTGCAAAAGCTTTGCGCAATATTTTAACCCTTTTTGCGAACACAAAATTTATTGCTATTATTCGTACGTGCAACACTTCAATTTTTATCGATTTCTTAAACGGAAACATAGCAGTGCAATAGTAGTTTTGAATAAAAATTTGAAAATTTTTAGTGTCGCCTCAGAGGAGCCGTTGGAGTGCTAAGGGTTAAAAGTTATATGAAAAATATGTCCAAAGTTTAATTTCATTTCATTCACTATAAATAAAATTTATTGGAGTTTATTTAGAATGTTTTACTTTACTTGCATGCTTGGAAAACCTAGGAAATCTTGAACTTCCCAGAAGTTCAATTAGGTCAAGCTTAATGGAAAGAAAATTATATGGTTGAAACAGTTTTATGAATTCGAGACTCTTCTTTTTGTAAAATACAAATTGACACGTTGCATGCCGAGCTGTTATTTTTACTCGACTTTTCGTACAGTCCATTTAATGTGTAACTAAAAATTAATATATTATCACAAACTTATCTTCTTCTTCTCTTTTCAGCGCGTTAAATAAAAATGTCATCATGTACCGCAGGTGATACACGTGGCATAGAAACGAGTTAATTTGCCTAAGAAGCTTATGAAAAGTATATATTGGGTTGTCCGGAAAGTTCGTGCTGATTTTCTTCCGGAAAATTGAAACGCAACGCATTTAAGTTTCAGTATACATTTATTAAAAATAAATCGAAATGAACTTTCCGAACAACCATCCAATATATCACACAGACAATTTCCAGATTATCGTTTTTGAATGATCTATCTTACGAAAAACATTCTTCACTGCTATAAGTAATCCAAGTATTACTACAGAGTTAAATATTAATGAAAATGCAAATCCACGCGTCCAATCGCTGAGCATGCCCAATGAATAGGACATATATCCAAGAGGCTATCGAATGTAGCAATGACGTTTTCGAGGAAAGGCGTCGTCGAACGGCCGAGTATAAGTGGAGACACCATAGCGATTACAACCAGGGGAATACTGCGCTCGATTTCCGCGTCGATTGCCGGGCCGGTTTAAAGATTCTTCATTAGCTCGGCGGATTTCTACGATATTATTTCAGGCGAGGGTATCCCAGCGCGAATTCTCCGGTTTAAGTAGCCGGCTAGTACAGGGTAAGGACGTCGTGAAAACTTCCGAGTAGCTTGGTGATATAGCAAGCAATTAAGGGGATCATTAAAGGCGAAGATATCGCGGGACGGTTTAAAGCGATCGTCAACCGGCGATGTGATAACCGTAAAAGAATACGACGACGCCGGGCATTAGCAGGGAAGAACCAACCCCTCGTCATTTTCCACGCACGATCAACCGCTGACGATTGAGAGAGGAGGAAAGAGAGAGGACCCTGGGCGTTATTATTGTTCCGCGTAGACGCGGAACGCCTCCGACGGACGAGAGGAGAGAGCAGAGTGGAGAGAGGAGACTGGAGAGAGGAGAGAGGAGAGAGGAGAGAGGAGAGAGGAGAGGGAGAGAGGAGAGAGGAGAGAGGAGAGAGAAGAGAGCGGAGATGAGGAGGGGAAAGAAGAGAAAAGAGAGCAGAGGTGAGGAGGTGAAAGAAGAGAAAAGAAAGAAGAGAGAAGAGAGCAGAGAGCAGAGGCGAGGAGGCGAAAGAAGAAAGAAGAGAGCAGAGGTGAGGAGGTGAAAGAAGAGAGCAGAGAGAAGAAAGCAGAGATGAGGAGGTGAAAGAAGAAAGAAAAGAGAAGAAAGCAGAGGTGAGGAGAGGAAAGAAGAGAAAAGACAGAAGAGAGAAGAGAGCAGAGGTGAGGAGGGCAAAGAAGAGAGAAGAGAGCAGAGGTGAGGAAGTGAATGAAGAGAGAAGAGAGAAGAGGTGAGGAGGTGAGAGAAGAGGAAAGGTGTGGGCCACTCGTTTCGTTTCGTTTCGCGCACACCTCTATTTCCGCGTGAAATTGTTGCCTTAGGACCGGCCCGCGTGCTTCGCTACTTTTACTATCGCGAGGATGTTTGCGTTCGGCCTCCTGACGACCTCGATGTTGCACACTGCGGACCGTGAAATTGAGACTTCGACGATAAGGCGGGCTATATACTGTCGATTAATGGGTCGAGGCGAATCATCCAGCTGGATGGATTTCATTTTTTCTTTAGAGAGTTCTTGCTATTCTGCTCGCAAGAGTTCGGTGGACTGGGTCAGTGGGAAGCCGAAGTGGTTTGTGGTCTGAGTTAGAACTTTGCGGATAGAGGACCGAGGAAAGGAACTTCAGGATTTTATAATTTATACAACGTAGAGAAACGGTGGATCGTTATCTCACGAGTTCGAGGAACGACGGATTCGAAATACAAAGCAGGAGAACTTCGAGCAGATTATTTCGAATAGCGAAAATTGTATATTTAGAAAATTGAATATCAATTTATGCTGATATCGGAATAAATCGTTCCGTAGTAGATTCTTACAGAAGCAACTACTGTAAACTTGGCTGATATCGTTAATTTTTATTAATATTCAAGATAGACGTAAAACTTGTAAACTTAGCAAATATCGTTAATTTTTATTAATATCCAAATATGTAAAAGCACAGAAGATTTAGACGGAAGTAATAGTTCTAAACATCCACTCAATCATTCTACAGAAGATTTTGACATAAATGAAGACTGGAATATTGGGAAAATTTCAAAAACGGCATGCTAAAACAAAATGTACTGCAGCCTATAAATTAAACTAATCTCGGGGACTCAAATTTTATGATAGATTGGAATATTAAGAAAATTTGAGTAACAGCATGCTAAAACAAAATATACTTCAGCTTATAAATTAAACATTATGGGGTCTCAAATTTTATGGCGGACGCGTAAGGTGAACGAAGCTCGATCGCTTTCAGAAACTAGGGCAGCGATTTAAACATATTAATTAGAGGGTCTAAAGGCAACACCGGGAACCGATCAGTCCGGTTATCACGTACGGATCAAAATGGTACAGAAATATCCGTGCAGAAGACGAGAAATTAGAGCAGCTGTCGATGCTTGGACCCGATGCGTTCACTATGACGTTGAACGCACGTGACAGCCGTATGTCACGCACGTACCGCGCTGTTCTTTCAATCCGAAATACACACGCGACCGTATATCCCTCTGGTTCCGCGTACTCCGAGTTAAAAGGAAAAACGAAAAAATAATGAAATGGGTTCGCATTCAAATCCATTGGATTGCTGCCAAAAAGGCAGCTCGCCGCTGTACAGCCACTGAAAAAACTATGGCCAACTGGGACCGAAAACTGAACATTTCTGCGACCGATGCAAATGAGCATCGATCTTACGTCTTTCAGAACTCTGGACCCACAGAAACTTCCTTTTATCGCTCATAAAAACGCACCTTGTTCCCAATTCCATTATTTCCTTGATTCTACGCTTTTTCTGATGTATATAAATTTTTCCTTCCCTCAAATTATTTTCCAATCGGAGTATTTAAATATTTAAAAGGAAAATGTATCTAAAATCTGTATGATTTTTGCCACCGATGCAAATAAAGATCAATATTACGTCTTTCAGACCTTTAAAACCCCAAAAACTTAATTTTATTGTTCATAAAAACCTTCCTTGTTCCCAATTTCATTATTTCCTTAATTCTACGCTTTTTCTAGAGCATATCAATTTTTCATCGCTTCGAATTATTTGTTAAGAAGAGTATTTAAATATTTAAAATGAAAGTAAATGGGAAAACTGCTTGATTATGCTCGAGAACGAATTGTTATGAATAAAACTGAGAATATTTTATTATTCTCCAACTACTGTCTTTTCTATTTTCTATTCATACAATTATTTAAAGAAATTAGCAAACACCAAAAAAATATTTTTAAATATGTGCGTATATTTTTATATATTATTGAATATTTACGTTGAGTCAGAAGATTATTTTCAAAATTGATGAGACTGAAGAAACGTGTTTTAATATTGTTATATGAAGACTGAAATATGTGTGACATGATTGCACGAATCTTCATGCAGCATAAAGCTTGTGGAAACGATTGTAAGAAGCAGAAGTTGAAAATTCCTCGAATGTCTTTTGTACTTGACCTATTCATTTTTGTTATGATTGCACCAAATCCGCAATCCCATATTACTCGATCCCAGTCCAGTATAGTATAGTGGGTTAACTGAACGATGCTCGTTCTGAATCATTAAACTGTCGATGGTATCTCCGAATACCATCGGAATAGTTTTCTTTCGCGGTATTCGGCCGTCGTGCCAAAAAACACAACGATGCACGGAATGACCTAATACTACCAACATCGTTCCCCAGGTCTTCGTAGTCTGCCAATGAATACTCGCTGTCACGAAATCGCACATGCGAGACAATGCTTTGCAGCCAGTGCGCTCATCTCTAGAGAACAGCGCTGTAAATTACTGTAAAACCAAACGACGAGGTGTAGCTAATTCTAACCTTAATACACTCGTGAAAAGTCTCACGTTACACGAAGAATAAATACAACAATCTGGCTTGAGCATTCTTGACAACCATTGTACTCCGAGAGCCATTCTTTCAAACCAATTTAAGTCAGCACTTCGAATCTGTTCTTCAAACCGGTTCAAGCTACTGCATTGAAATAGTACTTCAAATCAGTACTTAAAATAAGTACTTCAAATCAGTACATTAAATTAAGTGAACGATTCAGTAATTGATATTTCTCGCGTATACTATATTATACTACACTCAACGAGTCCTATTGCAACATCAGAATGGTCTTAATCGTTTGGTTGTAATTAAAAATTACTGTGTTCAAACATCGTTATACAATTAAGGGATTCTACACAGCATCCATATTTCAAATTTTTTTAATCTTTAGTTGTAACCAAAAATTAATGAGTTCAAACACCATATATTCAGTGGGTTCTGTACAACTTTATACATTTAATAAGGAGACATATACAGCATTCAAATTCCAAATGGTTTCAATTGCTTGTATAGCTATGATTAAAAATTACTATTTCCAAACAATGTCATACATTCAGTAGGTTGTATAGATAAAAATTTCAAATTTTTTTATGTTTATTAGTGACCAAAAATGATGGGCTCATACAACGTCATACAGTTAATGGATTCTATACAATATCGTGCACTCAATAAATTCTATACAATGTTCTACACTTAATACAAAGTCACATATAAATAATTCATGTTTCAAATTATTTGTTTGTTCAAATGTGGTTAATAAGATAAAGTCAAAAGTAACATATGATTGAGTTCAATGGATTGATTACACCCAATTACAACGATAATATATCAAATAAACTCATGAAGAATAAAAATTCCTAATTCCACAAAAAATACAAGAACTGCATACAATATAATAATAGAAAATATTGAAACCTGTTAACAATATAAGAAAAAATTGTGCATACGACGACCTTGACAGCACTTCCAAAGTCACTGAAATCAACAAAAGCCGCCCCCGTTATAAATGATTACCAACCGTTCGTCCTTCTATTCGCAGCTTCCATTTTTCTATCCGGTTCGCATTCCATTTCTTGTCCGAGGGGAATTCGCGACGAGTTCTGTCAATTCGCGCGCACGGTCGAATATTGAAACGAGTCAAAGCGACGCGGAAATATTTATTACGGGAAAGGAGCGATCGAGCAATGTTTAAAAAAAAAAGAGATGCGACACAGAAATGAATCGCGAGTAAGATGCTTGATATGATGGCGGGGAAAACATCGGATGATGAGCCGCGCGCATTCCCCGGGCCCTTTAGCGTGCTCGTGTTTTTGCATCGGCGAATGCATCCGAATTTGAAATTACTTCCGCCAGCTGCCGACCTATTGTCAGCTTTGCTCGCGATGTCAAAGCGAAAACTGCGCGTTTCGACGGCCGTTTACGGCATTAAGGACGGCCATTGTGTTTGGCAAGCACGTTTGATGAAAGATATTAGCCGGGATTAAAGGACGCCGGTGAAACGTTCAATTAGTTGTGAAGTCACTATGAACCAAAAATGGTTTCAGAATGTTTCCGACATACAGTTTCTGTTTTATGGATTTTAAGTGGAAGCTATAGAAACGAGGCTCGTCGTGTGTGTTTGCGAAAGATGCTTCTGGAGAGGACGGGGAAAGATTCCCCAAAAATTAGCTATTCAACTGCGATTTTTCTGCGTTTATAGAAGTTGTATAGAACCCATGGAGAACGTGGTGCTTGAATTCATTAATTGTTGGTTATAACTAAAGATTAAAACAATTTGAAATTTGGATGCTGTATAGAATCTGTTAACTGGATGACGTTGTTTGAACACAGTAATTTTTAATCTTAGCCATACAAACAATTGAAACCATTTGGAATATGATGCTGTCAAACATTTTATGTTTGAAACTGTTTTGAATGTGCTAGGATCTTTGGGAAAGTGGAATGAAACTGAATTAATCAAATTATAAAATATAATTATTGCAGTAGAGGAACAATACAGGTACCACTTCTATTTTTACTGTTCGAAGATTGCATGAAAATTGTAAACAAATTTTGAAAAGCGTGAAAAACGCATCAGAGTATGCAGATTAGTGCATGCAAGGTCAATGACGTGCATAATCGATGTTGTAAGAAGGAGAAAGGAAAATCATTGCTAAGGATACGGAAGTGGGTCGCACACAACTTCTACGCATCTCAGATTGTGTGCGATGAAATTCGTGTATACTCTAATTAACCTAGGAAGTATGGATATTGAAGCATGAAAATAATTGAATGAAACGTCTATGGTACTGTTAAATAACAAAGCCTAAAGAACCGATAGCCGTAAAGGAGAATAACTATATAACGCGTGTATTGCTCCATTCTTATCACATTACTTCAATTATGCCACGCAAATAAATGTCAATACGTCATTACGCCGACGTCGCTGCAACAAATGCTCTCGCGATTAATTAATTTTCGATGTGGAGAAGTCTATTCAATACGAGATTCCCTTTCATGTCATCGTATAGGCATTATATTAATCTCTGAATAAAGAGACATTTTAATTTGTAATCACTAGTAGCTGGATTATTAATCAATCACGTGTACGGATATCATTTTAATTAATTATGGAGACTATTTTTCATTCGCTCTTCCCGATATTTACGTTCGCATTGAACACTACTATCCACTGGCAAACAGGAATGTATAATATCCAAATCGCACAAATGGAACGATTCTCAACTACCTTTACTGAACTTTATACTCCTTGCATTGCTCTGACAATTTTTCAAAACTAAAAATTATATCTATAATGATACATTCAATAAAATGCTGACTACATGAATTTCAGATATAAAACCTGATATACCTGTGCTTTACAGAAAGACTCGAATATTTCTGCGACCCCAAGTCAACGGATTCTTATACAATCCAAGCCCATATGGGACAATTTCCAGCTATATTTATACAAATTAATACTTTTTTAATTCCTCTGACAATTTTTAAAAATTCCACAGCCTATCCATTACGAAAAATTCCATGAAATGCGGGCTACATGAATTTTAGATGTAAAACCTGCAGCAGAGCCTTGTACAGTTAAAATCCCATATGTATTGGACAATTTTCAGCAACCTTCACATTTTGTTATATTCCTCTGACAATTTTCAACGATTTTAAATTATACCCAATCTGAAAAATTCCGTACAAATTACGACTAAATCAATTTCAAGTTTAAATGTCTTGAAACTTGATGTAGCTGGTGGTTCACGAGATAACCAAGATTTCTCTGTGAGCCAAAATCAGCAGAGCCATACACAGTTCAGATCCCATATATATTGGACATTTTCCATCAATCTTTACATCTTATTACATTCCTCTGACAATTTTCAACGATTCTAAATTATACTCAATGTGAAAAATTTCGTACAAATTCCAACTAAATCAATGTCAAGTTTAAATGTCTTAAAACTTGAAATATCTGGTGGTTCACGAGATAACCAAGATTTCTCTGGGAGCCAAAATCAGCAGAGCCATACACAGTTCAGATCACATATATATATGTGACATTTTCCATCAATCTTTATACCTTATTACATTCCTTTGACAATTTTCAACGATTCTAAATTATATCCAATCTGAAAAATTTCGTACAAATTCCGACTAAATCAATGTCAAGTTTAAATGTCTTAAAACTTGAAATATCTGGTGGTTCACGAGATAACCAAGATTTCTCTGTGAGCCAAAATCAGCAGAGCCATACACAGTTTAGATCACATATATATATGCGACATTTTCCATCAATCTTTACATCTTATTACATTCCTCTGACAATTTTCAACGATTCTAAATTATATCCAATCTGAAAAATTTCGTACAAATTCCGACTAAATCAATTTCAAGTTCAAAAGTCTTAAAACTTGAAATATCTGGTGGTTCACGGAATAACCAGTATTTCTCTGGGAGTCGTAGTCAGTAGAGCCCCATACGGTCCGGATCTCATATTCTAGAGCCAGTGGCCATCTCGGCCCTTAACGTCCACGATTTCTCAGGCTTTCGGTTGCCGGAAATTTCCCGTAAATATTCGGCGACGTTTCGATTTGTTTCGACGCGGTGGCTGCACAGGGACGCTCGAGTGGTCCCAGCTAATGCCCGTCAATCAGAAACGGCACATAGTAGCCACGATAAATAAAAGTATCGTTTCCCTTCTCCCCTCTCCGTCGATCGGCCGTACACGTGTGTAAATTTACCGGCGACTAATTTTAAAGCGCCACGCGCGTAAATGCGCGCCGACCGACGAGGAAGTCGCTGCCTCAATGAAGAATGCAACGTGCACCGAGGGGATCACGGTTGCGACATCCTAATATCCGTGCGATAATTCGATGCCAGGTGATCCGCAACGAACCGCAGCCCGGTTTACAATGTAACCTGCCTATTTATAGTCATCGCCTGGCGTTCATCGGTGTCGCAATCCTTCCATGCGAGCGATGATGCCGAGTTTCACGCTCGATTCTTGAATAGAACCGAAACCGCGGCCGCGCGCTATCGATGAATGCTGATAGGCACCGTTGCAGATAACGCGCATGGCAAATCACGATCTGATAGTTCAAATATTAGTATCCTTTTTCGAAAGATTAGAAGCCCTACTCTTTCCGGAGACAACGAAATTTTTTAACGTTACACTCGTCGCGGTGCAACGACGGATTCTTTCGTTCAGCAATTACTGCAACCGTAATGATGCATTTGAGTCACGAAGAATCGAAATGAACGTTCAATGACATTTTTAAGAGGCAACGTTTTACTGTGTTAACCCTTTGCACTTCAAGCCATTTTAACTCCAAAATCGAGACATATTTTTTTACATAGAATAGTTACGTTGCACACGGTTCATTTACTTTCGTGCATATAAAATTTGTTACTATTATTCGTACGTATAATGTTTCGATTTTTATCGATTTTTTAAATGCAAACATGGTAATGTAATAGTTTGTTGAAGTAATAGTATGGCAATTTTTAGTGTCGCCTCAGAAGAGCCATTAGAGTGCTAGGGGTTAATAATTATGTTAATAATTCTCGTATCCGTCATTTCAGGTTAATTAAAATGTTATTTGAGGGTTCAGTTTGATGATAAAATGGATTTATAGTCGATGTAATATTAACCCTTTGCAGTCCAAGCAATTTTAATATCTGGAATCATGTGAATGCGTAGTTATTGCGAGAAATATATTACATATTTTGCAAACTGTTTTATCAATAGTATTTTATATTAGGAACGTTTGTTCAAATAAATAAAGTTTCGGGAATAAAGTTTTAAGACAGCGTTGAAAACAAAAATATTTCTTTTATACATCGATTTTATTGCTCTGCGAGAGAAGCCTGCGATTTTATTGCGAAATTTATTTTATTGCGTGTCGCGTCTATTCGCGCGGTCCGCGAATGCATAAAATTTACGATCTGGTTATGAATTTAATATTTTGACTCATTTAATATTGACCGTGGAGAAAGTCTGTCAACAGGAGCTTCTGGTCGGTGTAGGGTGAATCACTTTGACGGCGAGGCCTTAGATTTCATGTGTTTGTAACAAACATTGAACTGTACGTCGCGAGAAAGTAATGATACCAATCACTCGTGAAATTTTCATTTCCTTTCTAATTTAATGAATCAAGTATATATTCATCCCAATTATATATATTCATCATTTCTCAAAATAAAGGACCCCGAATTTCTTATTTTACAATTTTTGAAATTATAAAGAGTCGTTCATAAGAAATGATTCAATAAATATCTTTATTGGAATACGTATTATAATTAGAACTGCAAGAAGTTTAAATAAATTCGATTGTGTAATTTTTGTAAGTTGATAGAGAAGTTACAAAAATTATAGGATTGAATTTATTTAAACTTTGTACGGTTAGAAATGTTAAGGCTTGGTGAGTTTGGTTCATGAACATGCTACGATAAAGTACGAAAGATATTATAAACGTATTTTTTTGTCACTGTATTCTAAGCTTCGAATTTAGTAGTCACAGTGGAAGGTGCATTGATGCATCTGACGTTACCTATGCAAATGATATTCCACTTTCATTAACTAGAAATTTCTAATCTATTCTAACTTTATTAGATTAACTAGTTGAAAATATATAGAGTACAAATTTGAATACACTGTTGGTACAACTATATTAAAACAGCTCCATTTTTAAGGATTTGTTAACAAACTTCTTTACAGCAACTATAATTTCCATCACAATCTAGTGAGTCATCTCGAACAATGTAATCTAATTACTTCTATTAGGGTTATTATTTAAAACAGAAGATTTTAAAGCCTCTTTAGGTAGAGTCATTATTACTCAGAAGCTGGTTAACCCCTTGCCACACCATTCTCTTTGCAACTTTTATTATAAAATCCTCATCCTCAAAAACTTTGCAAAAGAGAAAAGTAAAAATATGTTCTTTATACGCCTACACTTACTTAGACGCATACATATTCATTACAAATAAATAGATTTCGATTTTATCTAAAATAGAGGTTCAATATTTATATATTGGTTAGACTGGGATTAAAATCATCGACACGAGTCTGACTCATTACAGTATGGCAAGGGGTTAATACACTACCAGTATCAACACACAGATAAATTAGAAAAATTACAATTTACTTATCAAAAACCTCATTCCAAAATTATTAAAGTTAAAGTATATGCATCATATCTTTAAGAAGAATTATAATTTGCTCTGCCGTACAGAGAAACTGCCCCGTACAAAATGCAACCGTACCTAAGAGGTTAAATATTGATTACAAATGAACATTTGATTTTATCTAAAACCAAAGGCATAACATTTATATTCGTTAGACTTTATTTACAATCTTCGACACAAGTATGACTCGCCGTAATATGGCAAGGGGCTAAGAAGAGAAAGGCGAGGTAGATTTAAATTTACTTTCCTGTCGTTTTCCTTGAATACTCCCGTAAAGATTTAAATTAGTACTAACTTTCGCGGTGCACCGACGGCAACAATCGCATCAGTTTTCACCGTACGGGGTAGATCATCGTGATCCATCAATCACGGGGACAGGAATGCGAGCTCAAGCGCCGCGTGGCCGTCGTCTGGTCTGGTCGGATCGTGCGATGCTAACCTTTAATTAAAATCTTTCGATCTGGCCGTCTGAAATGAGGCGAAACGACGCGAACGGCTGTACAGAAACGCGCGAGTAACGTCTCATTAGGTACAGATTGACCTAATTACGAAAGGAAACGTCTGGCGCACTCGAGTCACATCTCGTCTGCAGTTGGTGCGTTGCCTGCCTTTCTGTGTAAAATTGGAAATCGTTGTCTATTTATAGCGCTTTTCCGATAGGGTCACCGATGGCGGACAAATATGGAACAATGCACGCGCAACAGGAACCGTCACTTTTACTTCACGCTTTCATCCCCCAAACCACCCCCTCTATTATCCCTTCCCGACGTCCACGTCTTCTACGTTTCCGTTTTCTTTCACCGTTACCAGCAAACACATTTTTATCTTCACAGCAACTTTACAGGGAATTTTGTTCGCGCAAATATCGAGAGTAGAGTATTTTAAGAACACGCTGCTAACATTTTATAATCGTTGTCGACGAAATAACGAAATTATAGGACGATCAAATTTTAAGCTCGTTTGGAAAATAAACCCTACGATTTGTTGACAAATAAACACGTCAACGTAAAAGAATTCCGATTATGCACATGTCTTCGGTACATGTGCAGCATCATTTTTTAAACAATCTTTTTACAGCATCTCGGGATGAAAACATTTAACAAATTAAAGGTGTACATTCAAAACGCTGCTATTTTGAAAATTTTCAATATTTCTGTTTCTTTTTTGGTACTGATCATAGAGTTGCAGTAACGCACGTTAATTATAGCACGTTGGGTATGACACATCACAGATTATAAATTGGGAGGAAAGAAATTTTAAGCACGTATGGAAAGTAAAACCTACAATTTATTTAAGAATGAAAACTATAATGTGATCGAACTCCAATTATACACATTTTTTCAGCACATGTGCAGAATAATTTTTCAAACAATTTTTAACAGCTTCCCCGATTAAAAACATTGAACAAATTAAAAGTGTACGTTCAAAGCGTTACTATTTTAAAAATTTTCAATATTTCTCTTTCTTTTTAGTACTGATCATAGAGTTGCACTAACTCATGTTAATTATAGTACGTTGGGTATGACACATCACAAAATATGAATTGGGAGGAATGAAATTTTAAGTAGGTTTGCAAAATAAATTCTATGATTTGTTGACAAATAGAAACTTCAACGTAATCGAATTCCAATTATGCACATTTTTTCAGCACATGCACAGAATAATTTTTCAAACAATTTTTAACAGCTTCCCAGATTGAAAACATTGAACAAATTAAAAGTGTACGTTCAAAGCGTCACTATTTTAAAAATTTTCAATATTTCTCTTTCTTTTTAGTGCTGATTATAGTTAGCGCTGTATTAACGCACTGGATGTTGTGACGGTCACTGGTGACCGTCGCCATTTTGCTTAAAAACGATTCCCATAAAATTAGTGGCGCTGAATATTAATATATTCAGTTTAAAATAAACTAGGTTACAGTGTAAGATGCAAACTTCATTATCGAATAGTTAATAACAATTACTAATGACTCTAACTGTTTATACTGATACGGTGACTTGTCCAGATGAAGTCGTAATATAAAACTGCCCTGTGGCGAACAACCCCTAAAGAGAGAGCGAAGCAACCCCAATCGAAGAGAGTTCAAATATGTCTGCCGAACGAAACCGACTAGACATCTATAAATTGATTTCAATTATATTCTACTGTAAACCGTATCTATTAATAAATTGTTTTAACATTGCAATGCCGCGACGCGTGGAGTTCGTAAAATTGAATAAACAACAGGTATTGTTGAAGCTGTGAAAAGAGGACACACCTGCAACAGGATAGGAGACTGAAGACGCAATTATACGCACTGATTTTAAAAAATTTGGTGAAACTTACAAAAATACGCGCAAAATTCCCTCGGAAGTTGACACATTAAATAACAACAAATTAGATTTCTGTATTTCAGACGAACAGAAAGTAATAAACGACAGAAATGCGTGGACATGTTCTAACTCATTAAAATTATTCAAGAAAAACAAACATTTCTATGCGTTTAACGTTTCAAGAATGCGAGTTCGATAAATTATAAAATTCTAGTACTTCCGGTATTTAAAAAGAAGAAATACTAATTTCGTAAATCCCGTTCCATTGGCGGGCAAATGGGAGAGCGAGGAATCACTCTGACCCACATACGCCACGTGCTACTGCGAACGTGTTAATCCTCCATTTTGTTCGTTACAGACATTACCATAAATTCTGGCGCGAGCACTTTCGGCTCGATCATTACATCAACGTCAATCACCGCCGAACGGTAGCGCTAGCCCACGAAATTACATTCATTTCGCGGAGAGGAGGAAAAAGACCAAAAAAGGAAGGAGGGAGAGAGAGAGAGAGAAAGAGAGAGAAAAAGAGAAAGAGAGAAAGGAAAAAAGAGTCGTCTCGGAAATGTCGGCTCGATGGCACGAACAAATGTGAAGCAATTAATCGAACGAGCGACAGCGTAGCTCGGGCTCGTTGTTTCCCCGACAAGAACCAGGCAGTCTCGTCGAGGCACAGAATAGCCGATGAATAAAGAGACTCCGTAAACAGAGCGGGTAGCCTTGGACGTTCGGCTTCGATTTACTGTTTACGCGGGACGAACTATAAACAGGACAGTAAAGTTTTGTTCCGCGAACGCGCCGTTTCGTTCGGCGACTCGTGATTTTTTCGGATCGATACCGGGTGTCAAGGTTGCCGGCTAGGGACACGGAAAAAGGAACTAGCCGAACAGGCAGAAAAAATAAAATCAGGATCCGATCTACCGTGATCCTGACAATCGATTCGCTGCAACGCGCTGTGCACTGCAACTTCTTTTTGGCGTGCAGGCGTTCTTCTGTTATGTCCTCTTTTGTTTCAACAGCGGCAGAGAAGAGCCATGGTTTTGCGCAGTACCGTGAATTTGTTAGCATTCAATTTTGGATATACAATGGCTCACAATAGTATTCGGACACTCTACAAATCTAAATAACTTTTTCAAGATTGGACCAAACGTCTTGACTTTTCTTGAGCAATTAGTTGCATTGATTTAATAAATGATATGCAAGATAAATTTGGTAAATACTGGAATTGGTATGAATGGAGTGGAATGATGTGCGCGAAAAGAATGATCCTAGGGCAGAAAGATGTCTCGAGTTAGGAATTAAAATTGCTATTGAAGTGCAAAGGGTTAATACAAGTATTAATTAAAAACAACTTTATTAAATCCATGAAATAATAAAACATGTGCGAACATAGATATAAAACAAAAAATAATAACAATTTAACAACAAATTTCATATTTTTCCTTTGTGTGATAATTGTTAAAACGATCACCTACATGTAACGGCTATTAAAGTGTTAATGCTTGGTCGGTTCAGTGTTAATTTCGTTTTGTGCATATAAAGTTTATTACTATTACTCGTACATGCGACATGTCAATTTCTACAAATTTCTTAAATGCAAATATAGTGATGTAAAAATTGTTTTGAATAGTAGTGTGGCAATTTTTAGTGTCGCTTCAGAAGCACCATTGCAGTGTTAAGAGTTAAGGAGTTGAATGTAACGAATTGTGGCTGGTTTTGGCGGTACTATTCTACTAAGTGCTAGTTGATCGTGGTACAGTGGGTTAGGGCGATTGTAATTGGTTGTTGAATTTTGTTAAAGTAACGACAATTATTATTAGCAATTATGACACAGAGAAAATTGATTCGTGAGTCAGACTGACTAATTATAACGGTATTGTTCTATTCCATTATGGTTGGTTGAAAAAGAGCAAGCTTCGTTGCTGTAACGAAGTTAGTTAGTTTCTTTAAATATTACATAGCTAAGAAATAAAAGCTGATTCGCACAGAATTATATTAAACAATATATCTGAGCTTGATGCAAATAATGTAAGACTTATTTATTTATCTTGCGTGCACTATGAGAATATAAAAATAAGAAACGAAAATACTATACTTGAGCATCCGTTATTGTATTCTAATATCATTAACAAGATCTAACCCTCATAATTGTTTTATAACCATAGAAAAATATGGCTGACTCAAGCTACTCTATTTTATTGTTCACACGGGAACATATTCAGATAAGAAAATCCAATTTTGATGAAACTTATGGGAGCTTATAGTTCTTTGAAAAATATTTGACACGTGTTTCATTTTATCGGCAACCATCCACTTTGAAGGGGTGAAAACAGCCCTCGAAGTTGGGGTATTTTTGAGAAATCACGGAAACCGGAGGTCGAAAAAATTTGAATTTTTTTTTAAATTGTGTGTTTTTCAATGGGAAATGTAGTCGCTCATGAAAATTTTAACAAAAGTCTTATGTTTAAACAATAAAAATATAAGCTCCCATAAGTTTCATTAAAATCGGATTTTCGCATCTAAATATGTCCCCTTGTCTGTAATACAAATTTTTCTCAGTTTGTCGAAAAAATGAATATCATTCAACTGCAATCATACATCACAATTTCTGTCTCAATCTAATAACAAATTTAACCTACCGTTTCTGTTCAATTAATTATTTAATACAATTTATACAAATATTTCTGAAGAATGTCACCAATGTATATCGTTTCCCTACACTTATAGATTTGCTATGTAAATTCTATTTACGAATTCCACCTCGACTAGCAGCAACTATGTGGGAAATATACAAGTCCAACTAGCCAAACATAATTGCATTGGCGAGGCAACATCGCGAAGTGTTAGGTCAACTTTCCAAGATCGACCAGTCCATCCAACATCTGTCATCACAAAACGTATTACGCGACCCCCGCTTTCCATTCACAATGGTGTCAGAGAATATTACGATCGATCACTGTCGAACACGCGATCGACAATTACGTTAATCGATCCAGAGGATGGCTGTTAACAACTCCGGCAGGCGCGACTTCTATCGCGAATCACTTTCGCGATAGAAAGTATCCTATTAGAAAATCATAGTGAGCTACTAAAAGAACACGTTAAAAACAAAATCGACAAAGAGTAATGTGTTTCTTCGAAACACTCATCGCACTTGGAATGCGCTATTTCTTTTTATCGAGGAATCTTCGAAGAAATCGTCGAGCTATAATAGATCCCTCACATACATAACAACAAATGCATACGTAGAAACACCGATCACTATCACAATTTTCAGTATCTCCAACATGCATTTCATCTGCGTTTTATTATTAATATTTTTTATTAGTTTAGCCATTTATGTGTACACAAAGAAATAAATTTGTTGAAGCATTCCTCGCGAATGCAATTTTATAATATAAATAATTATAAATTGAAACTACCAGAACATTAATAATTATAGTTATAGTTAATAATAAATCAGTATCGTTGCAAAACGAATTCTCTTATTTTTGCATTTCAATATACATTTCGAAAATGCAAAAGTATGTGTAATTCATTTTGCTCGAGAGAAACGACGTAATTACGTTTGTCGTTGCGTGTATAGATTTAGGAATGTTGTCTAGGAGTAAACAAACATATCTCTATTTATTAATACCAAGAACAAGTTCCGAGTAGTACGTCAACACTGACACACCATTGAACTGCTATTTAATTTCACTGACACAATCTTCGGGCGTGCTCTCTAGAGACGCCACATCATAAAAACACATTAGTTGAACATAAACATTTCACTTCTGCGAAAGCGTGTTATTCGTACAGATACCTAACGGCTACCGCAAAACGACGCAAACGCTGTTCGTGTTATGGCTACCATGAACAAATCATGAATACTTCGTCACAACCTGCTCCATCGACACTCGTTTACTTTTTCTCGTAGCTAACGATCCCTGACGATCGCATTTTCCCTCGCTACGCTGCGAAAACGTAAACACCGTATACACACCACGTTGCAAGCCCCTTTTACCAACACTAACGCTACCCATTCCAACTATGTCACTCGAGTATCCAAGCTATGCACCAGCGAACGACTCTACCGAGTCCTTAATAATCACGAAATTATATATGCACTCAACGGAAATATAGAAACGAAATATGAAATCGATTGAAAATTACTAAACAACTTTTAAAAAATCCACGAATCTCGAAATCCGTAAACTATACGGACACTTAGGTTAAAATAGACGACCGACGTGACATGTCAATAACCGAAAAAGGAGGAAAGACGAAATACAAAATTTCCGAAAACGCCTTAGAAGAATTTCAAAGTATCCTCTCGCCGTTGTCGACTTATCAAAGTTTATTTATTTAAATATTTTATTTAAATCCAAAGTTATTTTATTTAAATCCTCGAGAACTGAAAATTTTCATCGACTCCAATCCGAGATTCGTTACACGTGGTCGGATAACCAGACGCGGTACAGTTTCATTTACCACTGCCCAGAATCCCGAAGACAGTTATGAAATATGCTCGAAAATCCGAATGATCTGCAGATGATCGAGCCTGCAACGCGATACAACATCGATCCCGGGGATCAACGATTGATCGCCATCCGCGAAGATCTCGTCGATTGTTTATTTCGCGTAAACGTATGCAGCCTGTCAACGACCAAGTCGGTCGATCGAAGCGTCTCCGTAAGTCCTCCGGAATGAAAAAGGAACAGACAGTCCGAAGGAAAGGGACAGCGAGCAAAAGGCGCGTAATTATCCTACACGCTTGTTCCTCGCTCGGCTCCGCTCGCTGCGACGATTCGTGATTGCGCGCGTAAAGCGTGTAAATCACGCGCGGCAGTGGCCCCCGCGTTTGGCGCGTAAAAACGTAGCGGCAGAGTGTGTTACGAGCTGGTCGCATTACCTTGTCAGCGGGATCGTCCGGTGTGCAAGCCAGCCGGAACAACAATTTTCTCACATTTTCGGCCGTCGGTGAGCCCGCGTCCTCCGGCCTGTTGGTTGCGTCACAAAAACGGAGCACACCACCTCCACGATGGAGCAAATAAATCGCACGGTTAAAACGGTCACGACACACTTTTCTTTTCTTTCTGTCGAATGGTTACAGAGACGATCCGAGATGCGTGAGAGATGCGTACCCGACCGAGAACGGTCAGGTGTATTCGACGAGGATCGGGGTAAGTTAGGCCAGTGTGCTAAGCAGAGAGAGAAGATAGAGAGAGAGAGAAAACGCCTCCGCCTCCTCCTCCTCTCCGCCTCTTCCTCTTCCTCCTCCGCCTCCTCCTCCTCTTCGTTTTTCTCGTTTCACACTATGGTCGCGTGCGAACGCACCCCGTTATGGCGCCGCTGTCGGCGATCAGCGACGCAAGAAGGTTCACCGCTCCGCGGCACGCGCTCACCAAAGCCCATCTCTCCGACGACGGGATCACCGACGACAAACCCCGACGACGAACCGCGACGACGTCACACGACGGGCTAACTCGCGATCTCGCTTCCCCGCGAGCGAGGTCGTCTAACAGGATCGGCCACCGTTTTGCGCGTCTACCTCAGATCCGATCGGATCCGACGATACGACGCATTCTTCCGATGATCCTACTCGTCTCGCTCCCTTTGGTTCAGAGGGGGTTGTTGAAGAACACGCGGCACACCGGTCCCCGGACTTGGATCGTCGGATCCGACGATCAGAATCACGGGTTAACTTATTCTTCGATTTCTCGTTGTTTTATAACTTTACTTTAGATTTTATTTCATTTCATTTTATGTTTTCCTCCGTTTGTTTTCTCGATTCTTCTCTTCTCTACGTTTGTTTTCTTTCCGCGGTTGGAGGATCACCACGAGTTACGAGGAACACGACACCGCACAACGACGACGACGACGGCGACGAGAACGCGACACAATAAACGTGGCGAGAGGACGACGATGACGACGACGGCGGCGGCGACGACGACGACGACGACGACAACGAGCCGACGACGAAGACTAGGACGACGCGACTACGACGACGACGGCGGCAGCCGGCTCGCGAGGACCTCTTCCGCCGCACGATTCATGACCACCGACGGAGAGCACGTCGCGCTCGTGGCGACGACTGCGCCACTAAGCGGTATCTCGTCGAAACGGGCCGTCGGGGCGGGAGAGGGATAAGGACGGAAGCTCACCGGATCCAAAGGGGAAGGGGATGCTAGGGAGGGAAGGAGACTCTGGTAGCGGTGCGCGCGTTCTACGAGAGGCCACAAGCGATAGAAAACGCGGATCGGCCGAGCGAAGGGGATACGCGGTGATTAGTGGCGCGGCGAGACCTTGCCGGCCGATGGACATGAGACCGGTGCGAGACGGTGGCCGAGACGGGACCGATGGAGGTGGTCGGACATTGCTGGAGACGCACAGCTATCAACCCTCCTGTGTATTATGGAAATGCGTGCACTTGATACCTCTGTGAAGGTTTCGCTGAACGTCACTAACACCGTACGCGTCTAGACGAGCCGTGCGTGCGCCAACCCGGTGGAAAAGAGAGAACGAGAAGTCCGCGTGAGAAATGGGGCTCTCTGGCAACGACCAAGACGCAGGCCCAGAGACGAAGGCCTGTTTCTCACGATACGGATGGAAGTACGGACGGCTAGATGGACGCGATGCGACGCGACGGCACGAATTTTCCTCGTCGGCCACGTTCTAGGTGTTTGTCGCATTGTGCAGCGGCGCTCACAGCGTCGGGACGCCCACCACCTGTGGTACTCACCCTCTCTTCTCTCCTCCTCTTTCCTCTTCTCTCCTGTTCTCTCCCGCCCCCACCTTTTCGCGGCGAACCGCCCTACCACGCGCTCGACACCATCGCGCACACGCGTTGCATCGTCCTTTTGGACCAGCTTCCCCTTTCAAGGTATCCTCTCTCTCTATCTCGCGGTTTCTCTCTCTCTCTCTCTCTCTCTCTCTCTCTCTCTCTCTCTCTCTCTCTCTCTCTCTCTCTCTCTCTCTCTATCCATCTCTCTTTCTATCTCGCGGTCTCTCTCTCTCTCTCTCCCGCGATCTCTCTCATTCTACCTCTCCTTTTCTCTTTACTGCTCGTCTCCTAACTCTTCTCCTCGCTCCTTCGCCCACCTAATCGCGCCAAGTCGAATTTTTAAGCTCGTCATCGAGTCGCAAGCGCCAAACGCTCGTGGACATCATGCTCCACGTGGCGACGCTTGCGCCTCGGCTTCCCTTAAGGTGGCTCCCCACTGTGACGACTTCAAAAACCATTGTTGACGCTCACCTGCACGAGGTCCATTCTTCTGACTACTAATTAACGCATTCAGTACGGTGTCTCTTAAAAGGCAGTATTGCTTTTCTAGATTTTAAATTGTATTTTCATAAGCTTTCGAGTGTCGCGAATTTAAGCACGGCCTGCTAAGTGCCAGACGATTGGAAAAGCGCTTTCTGTATACTACATTGTAACCCTTCAATTTTTAGTTCATTTAACCCTCTGCACAACTGTTGTTGTTGCCTGAATTTTTATTTATGAGTTACACATTTCTGAACGCAGGGTTAGGCACGGACAACCTTCGGTGTTGCTGTCACAACAACAAGAATCTTTACATGGCTATGCTTATGTCAAAGAAATTCGTAAAAATGTAATCGTTACAAGGTCGAGTAATAATAAAGAAAAGTCGTATGCATAAGATAAAATGTATCGTGTAGAATGAAAATATTCTAGGTCAGTAAAAATGGGGGTTGCGATTAAAACAGCTTCGAGTGCAAAGGGTTAACCTTGACAAAAGTGGTTCGCTTCTTAGAATAATAGCATCATGAAAACGAACAGTTTTCTTGTATAAATTCTTTTGCACCGTCAAGAATGAAAATGTTTCAACTGATCAATGTATATCGATCATCCCATATGAAGTGCAAATTTTTATGGCAATATTCAATTATGTATTTAACATTAGATTTATATTAACGTTCTGTCTCGAATATTTAAAAACATATTTTTAATTTTCAATTGCTTGGATTATAAAGATGCATTCGTGAGGAATTATTTTAAAAAATGGCTAAATATTTGGTTTGACGCATTCTTGTTATTTTTACAATATAATGTAATTTTTCACAGTGATTTTATTTGCTCGTCATAGTTCTACTAACGTGCCACCTCGCTCTGATTATTCGTTTACTAAGAAGCTTCGAACAACTATTAGAAATTTTTCAATAGAACGACGATACCGTAGAAGAAAATGTAATTCCGTGGAGGTTTTTTATTTGTTCTTTGGTAAGGAGCTTTGTAGTATACGATCGCATGAAAATTCATAGTCTATAAATGTAGACAGCTGCGAGGTAGTATTTATTTCTCGTAATAAGAAGATGCGACTTCGCAGTAGAAATACAACGCGGATAGTACTGAATCTACAATGTTTACACAAGTAGAAGCAGCGAATGATGGACAGACGCATTAGCCGGCCGTATTCAAAGGTATGCCACTCGATAAACTTTTATATTCTATCTTCTGGAAATTCAAATCTCTCCCACTTTCACGCCATTACATCGTCAACATTCGCGAACGAATGCTGCCGCCGTTTGAAATTATAATCCTTGTTTATTTAAAATCAAGCACACTCCGCTCGGAAAAGTTTCAAGCACCGTTCGCTACTGAAAAAAGTGTCACATTCGTTTTAATGCGTCGTCGAAATTGCAAAATGCGGGCGAACAGGTTTCGATCTTCTACACGGTCGAAAATACTTTTAATTTTCCAGTTGCGAATCACGTTTCCGCACAGTTTTTGGTAATAAACGGATAAAAATAGCTTGTACTTTAGGCAATTTGTTTGTTCGACATTGCATGTTTTGTAGGACTGAGCTTTTCCAATATCGGTCGTTATTTTTCTCAACTAATAAACATATATTCAAGAAAAAATATATTTTAAAAATCTGAGAAACATATACGTTTAAATTTCCCCAATCTTCGAAGAAAGGTACAGAATTAAATAATTGAAACTACAGATATTATAGATAATTTTGAAAAATTCTACTTTGTTCCTATTATGTCAACAAAATAGTTACAGTTTCGATATCGCCTATTCTTTTTTCCTATGACTGCATAAAAATCAGCAACTTAGTAATTAATCGTATCTTAGGTCGTTGCATGTGAAATGTCTTAATGTAACGTTAATGCAATGTCTATCTGTAACAAACATAACTTTTCACCGAATAGAACTATCGATTAAAGTGAACATCCTTGTAATTGTCATATTCTGTCAAACATATGAGTTTTTCGATTATACTACGATGAAATTTGAAGTTCTTGGACATTTACTATCTTCATTTTCAAGATTGTCACCCTTACTTTAAAAATTTGATCACCGTCAACTAACAAGTTCATTTATTCACTACATATTGACTAAACCTAATATTATCGTCAATATAATAATTTTCTCACTTATACAAAATGAACACACAATGATCAAAAATTGACCGATATTAAGACTTTGCTGACCGGAAATTTTACACAGAAACTATGCCATGTCACTGGCTATTATTTTGTAATCGAATATGGAAGTAAAGTAAAACATTCTAAATAAACTCCAATAAATTTTATTTGTACTGAATGAAATGAAATTAAACTTTGGACATATTTTTTATATGACTTTCAAAATATTCTATATCGCTCTGGGTTTCATAAATTGAAATAAATAGAGCAAGTGCAATTACGAGTTAACTGGTCATCGGTCAACAACGTTTGGCCATGAAAGGACGAGTTAACTCGTCGCCGGTCACCAATGTGTTAAAATAATAATTGTTTAAAACTTACGTTGGAAAAGTTTTAAAAGTAAGTAGACACCGAAGGTAGGACTCGAAAGAGAAGCTTGGTGCCTTCCAATGATATGTAGCGAATCTGTAAAAATTATAATAATAATTCTTAATTAAAACGCTTCACGATAATTGCACACTGGTTTCACATGCAACGACCCGATGTAACAACCAGATATACGAATTTCACGAAAGAATTTGAGATCCTGCCAAACTGCAGAGAAACGTCGAAGACAGGTGAGACGGTCATGGGTAGGAGCAACATCAGTCGTTGGAAAAATAAAACAATCCAGCCGGATAATTTCCCAGCGTAGTAGAATTGTTTGCAGAAGCCACGGAATTCGGAGGGCGTGTTGACAATTAGCAGAACCACTAAGTCAAACGAATTTGTTTTTCCGGGATCATTAGTAAGATTACACCGGAATATTTCCCTTAATCCGTGTTTACGGTGAACCGGAGCTGCGGTATGTCCGCTCCTCCACCTACCCGTTAAGAAACGAGAAGCTTACCAGACGCTGGATTTTTTTGTGAACAAGCCTCTGCTGGGCAGATCCTCGTGAAATGCTGCTGGCAAGACAGCTCTAGTATGGCAGCGAGTAATGCTAGTGCAGTCTCTTTTAATACAGCTAAAAGAAATTTTTGTTTGCGACCGAAAATGGTGGATGAGATTTTCGGTATTCAAGAAATGGATATACAGTAACTTACGAAAGTATTCGAACACACTTTGAATTTGTATAACTTAAGATCGAACCAAAAATCTTGATTTTTTCTGGAGCAATTAGTAGCATTGATTTACTAAATGAATTACGAAAAAGATTTTGTAACAGTTGCAATTGGTATGATTTACATGAAAAATATGAAAAGCACTTTTTAAATATTTTTCATTGGAGCGACGTACGAAAAAATTTATACACTCATTTTGTAGACTTATGATAATTATACACACGCAAAAAAATTAATTGAAATCGATCGACGTACACACGGAGCTGCGTGCCATCGAAAATAGTGAAAGTCGCAATTTTTCACGATTCTTGGTCAGTTTTTATTTAAATTCCACAAATTCTTACATCTCTCTAAATTTTCAGCATGCGTGTAATTAATACAAGTCTGCAAGGCGCATATTTTAAATTTACATTACGAGATAAAATAAAAATGTTTTAAAAAGTGTCTTCTTTATTTTTTCCTGTAGTTTGTACTAATTAGAATTATTTCAAAATTAGTTTTGCATATCATTTAGTAAATCAATGCTTTTAGTTGCTCCAGAAAAGTCAAGTCGTTTGGTTCAATTTTGAAAAAGTCTAGGTTTGAAGAGTGTCCGAATACTTTCGTGAGCCACCTGTATATGATAATTGCTTATTAATAAATGCTTATTCGAAAAACTCGATTAGCTATTGTATCGAGTATGAAGTTAAACTATAGTTCTGATCTTGATTAATTTCGTTGGACAAAACTTTTCGGATTAGCTCTGCTACCTGTTTCATGGAAATGTCATCGACTGCTGGCTCGTGTCTGTGTATCAACGTCCGTTTCCACTGTTGTCTCTGCCGCGGCAGTCTGAATCACGACCTACTTACTCGAGGGAAAATAATTCCAATTTAATTGCCCCTTATGGAATTACCAAGTCGCGCTCGATGCCAGCTTATGGAATGGGACCATTATCAATACGAAGTCTGTCATAAAAGCGTACACCTGTTCAACTTCGAATAGTCTTTTTTATTACTTGATCTAACGCGTTTTGTGGACATCGATTGCTTTCGTAGTTACAGTTAAATAGAGGTTGTAGAAGTGAAATGCTTTCGCGTATAAAGTCATAAATAAATCAGGAATATTAAATCATGAAATTTACTGTATAGTGATCAGCAGCATGTTGAAATTTTTCTAATTCTTTGTTATTGTGTGAATTCCGAAAGCGAGGCAAATTTAAATGATATTTTACGTATTAGACAATAAGTTATGGCATTAATGATTGTAATTATTATTACTTTCATTATGATATATATTTTGAAAGTAAGAAAATTTTAAATAAGACTTTACATAGTGAAAAGTGAGTTACAGTATTTTCTCTAATTACAATAAATTATTTTATTACGATTATTTTAATTATTATCATGGCTGCTATCCTGTGAATTTAGAAGGCAAGATAGATTTAAACGATATTTTATGTATTAAACAATAAGTTATGACATTAGTAATTGCAATTACAATTGTTTGCGTTATCGAATATATTTTGAAAGCAAGAAAATTGTAAATAAGATTTAAAAAATATTTGAAAAATTAGTTACAGTAAAACAGTGTTTTCCCTAATTACAAACAATTCTTTTATTACGATTGTAGTAATTATTATCACAGTTGATATTCTGTGGATTCTGAAGACTGGATTTAAATGAGGTTTTATGTATTGAACAGAACGTCATGACATGATAATATTTTTGCAACTTAAGACAATAACTTTCATTGATTTAGAAAGTCTCACAGTCTGGGTACATATTAAATTTTTTCACGTATTAATGGGGTGCAATAAGAGTTCTTTAATAGCAATACAGACTTCACTTCTTCTATCCTTCGAAACGCGAGGTTCGCAGAAAAGTTACGCGTAGGTGGTTTATGGCCGGGGATCATAATTGAACAAGTAAAGTGGACGCAGTAAAGCGAGATTACAGGTTCGGATAATCTTTGACATTATATCCTGACATTATCCATAATTGAGAAGATACATATTCATCGGACCGAAGTTACAGATACATATAGAATGAGTTCTGAAAAACCATTTATGCTTCTCTGAATCGAAAAGAACAAATTCAAACTTCGGCATTAAACGAAACAGTATCTGGAAAATGATCTGCATATTCTATATACTCAAAATTATTTTCCATACAATCTTGAAGATGCTCTACATACTCTATACACTCAGTATTATCTTCCATGCAATCTTGCAGATGCTTTACATACTCTATATACTCAAAATTATTTTCCAACCAATCTTGAAGATGCTCTACATACATTATATACTCAAAATTATTTATAAATAAGACTTTACGTTTCGAATAATTAAAACTAAGATAAAATTCCTTATATTATCTATTTAGTTATCGTCGCAAAAGTCGGCATTGCGTTACACCATTACATCAGAGCAGCGAAAAAACTACAGCACGCGGTAGAAATTTAAAAATGAAATTGCAAAACCAGTCCTCCTTTTGAATGGTATGATGGTTCCAGCTTCAAATAAATTGTTTCGATTTTATGTGACGTTTATGGGCATGGATGTGGCACTGAACGTGTTAATAAAAACAAATTGCAGTTCCTCCGCGAGTTTGAGATTGGCGAACATGCGAAGCCACTCGAGAGCGGTGCGAAATCTCTTCCGGTCGTGCAATATCGCTATTCCAATGAAAAGAAAGAGCGGTCCGGTCTATTTTCGGGTTCGACGGTGGCATCGACGGGCCTCGTCGATGGAAAGAGCACAAGTTGACGATGCCTAAGCACATTAGCCGGGAAAATTACGATCGGCAAGAGCGTTGTGCCGATCTGGGCCGGCTCGGGCCGGGCCGGGTCGGGCGGAAAAGCACGGCCGTAAATTCGCTGTAATGGCGCCGCGGGAATCGTCCCTTTTTGCTGAAGTCGGTAGTTTGGCAACTTTTTGCAGAACTCCGAGTGCGAGGAGAAGGGAGGAGGGGGAAAGGGGGGTGGGACGAGCGAGCTTAGAATTTAGGGATCGGCCGCGTTAACGGATTTACGAAGTGAGGAAAGAGCGCCGTGCCATTTGTCTCGCTGGCCTAATTAACTGCCGTCGCGAAACCAAATAAAATCGGCCGATCTCATAACAATTTTCACGGATCGGTCATTAGAAACACGAATAGTTAAATCTTTGACTGCCATGTCACCTATATATGGGTGACAGAATTATTTGTCCATGTTTAAAAATAAATTTCTACATTAATATATTCGTGAAACAAAATTTAATTGAGATTTTGCAGAAATCTTGAGGTTACTCGTTGGGCAGTTAAAGTGTTAATCTGTCCACGTTCAAAAAGTAAATATATACATTAATATATTCGTTGCACCAAATTTGATTGAAATTTTGGAGAACAGAAGAAGGTTGAAAGATAACCTTGTGTTGTATATTTTAAGTTTTCAATTATTGCTTCGTTAAATAAATTAATTTGATTTTGTGAATATTTCGAGGTTGTTGGTTTGGCAGTCACACGAAGCAACAATTGAAAACTTAAAACGTATGATACATAGTTATCCTTCGTCCTTTTTATATTCTTCAGATATCAACTAAATTGTGTGCAACGAATATATCAACATTCAAATTGTCTTTTAAACATGGACAAATAATTCTGTCACCCATATGCGGGTGACATGGCAGTTAAAGTGTTAAAGCAGTGTATATACAAGTGTAGACATTTCTATGAGGACTGTGGATTTTATGCATCCATGGTAAAAATAAGTTGATCAAACGAGCATCAGGATAATCATTGTTGCTTTATGTTCAGCATATTGAAATCGATAGAAAAAGAGAGAGGATTCTTGTTTAATCTTAGACACAAGCGATCGATGCAGACGATGCTTATCTCGCATAAAGACTCGCAGTCTGCAAGTAATAAATATAGATTCGAATCGTCTTGCTTCATTGCTCGGATGTTAATGGGTTAATCGCTCGTTCGCCAATTCGTGCCGGCTTCCAAACTCTTAGTAGACAAGCGGAACACCGCGGTTTGCCAACGGATTGCTACGCATGATTAATGAAGGAGCGACGATGTAGCAAAAGCTTACATTTTTGAACGACGGTGTCGAATAGCGCAACCGAATTAGAGCTACGATTTATGCCGAAACGCATGCTGTGCGAAATGGAGACTCGTAAAGCTCGCGGCGAGTGGCGAGTAACATTCGCACCAATTTATACCAGATCCAGCAACGTGCCGTTCACTATTACATACCGATAGACTGCGGATATCTGTGCGAAGTAATTATTGTCTGCGTTAACTGCGAGAGACGGGAGCCACGTGTGAATACCTTATTTCCTTTAAAAAATTGTACAGGCTGGAAATATTATATCGATATTCTTAAATCGTCTCAATCGATTTTGATTTTTAACACTGCTCGGTGGCATAAAGAATATTGGACGCTTGTTGCATTATAAAATTCCAAGGTTGAGTTTATCTAGACTTTTTGCTATTTTTATAACCGTATATGTTTGATGTAGAAAATTTATTGAATCGTTTCGTGAAAAAGAATCAATATTAATAATTTAAAAATTAAGAATCTGGGTCCGATGAATTTAACCAGTGTTGGTTAGTGTTAAATTTTATTAGTGCAACAATTTTTAATCTTTTACGTATTCAGTTTTGTCAGAAATATTGTAAGATCCATTTTGTAGGCTTTAACAGCCATTTTTGGACATATAGAAAATCTTCAAGAACAGAAGATTTTTTAAAAAATTTCTTCCAACTTTAATGTAATCATTGTTTCAAGAAATAGAGATATTAAGCTAGGAAATATTCTGTAGCCAGGTATTAGAATAAACAATTTTTTTTCAGCACAAAAATCATTGTTTTGAACATTTTTACTGAATCTGAAGTATGACTGATGATTTTGATATATTTAATTTATTCCATTAAACGTATGACATGGAGCATTCAGAAAAATAAAATAAAATTGAACAGGTGTACGTTCATTTTTCGATTGCGGTTACGATATATCGTATGTGCACAATATTTATTGTTCGCATAATGTACATTCCTAATCAGTTGCTCAAACCGAAGTACGTCAGATCTATCAGACAAAAGTTTGCAACGGTACAGCATTCTTCCTTTAATCGTTCAATTCATGCCAATGGCATTTTGTCGATTAGACACAGTGAAGGATGCGTCTCGAATCGCCGTTTCACGGATCACCCGGTACACGGGCGGTTCGTTGTCAAGCGTGTAGAGCGTTATCCTGCTTAATGAAGTTCGTTAAAATGAAATACCTATATTGCTTCGATGCATTTCGCATGCAACAACCTAATACGATAAAACGCAGGGAGTATCCGAGGCTACGGCGGAAGCACATGTTTTTAATTAATTCTCGAACGTTAAGCTTATCTGCCCAGGCAAGATACTTAAAGAATTCTTAACGGCATCGAATAAACTGCGCGTTCCTCGCTATTTACCCGGTCGCGTTTTAGTCTCTCCAAGTACGGTAATAAATCTCCTCGAGGCAGTATAACCCCCGCTATATATACTTTCTTTCCTTTCGCCGAGATTCTCCGAGGGCCTGGATTTAATTAAAATATTCTATGCGCTTCTTATTCCGACATGAAGAGCGCTGCGGCGTCGGCGTCGGCGTCGGCTATATTCTTTCTAGTGTAATATTCATTTCGTGGAACGCTGTGGAGAGAAGGACAGAGAAAGTGCGAGAGAGAGAGAGAGAGAGAGAAGCGAAAGAAAGAGAGATGGAGAGAAAGAGAAAGAGAGGAGCGGAATCGCGTATTGAAAAGCAAAGCGAATTGGCACAAATAATGGAATGTTTTGTATATTGCTCAATACGCAACGCGTGAACGAATTCGCAGCCAACCATGGTGCGAGCGGTGTTTCTACCCACGTTGATCAATGCAATACTCTGTTATCTAGACAACGTCGTCTGATCTCTTGTATTACGCGACGGTAATAATTTAGTAACAGACAGATTGTTTATGCTCAGTTTCGAAAGTGGCGGCTGTGAAACGAACTCGAGGAATTTTGTGGAAAACGCTGTGTGACACACAAACGATATTGCTTATTGTATATATATTCTACAAGGTATTACAAAATGTTGGACTGTTTGAACAATCTGGAAGATCATCTGCATACTCTATATACTCAATATTATCTTCCATACAATCTGGAAAATGATCTGCATACTCTATATACTCAATATTATCTTCCATACAATCTTGAAGATGCTCTACATATTCTATGTACTCAATATTATCTTCCATCCAATCTTGAAGATGCTCTACATACTCTATATACTCAATATTATCTTCTATACAATCTTGAAGATGCTCTACATGCTCTAAATACTCAATATTATTTTCCATCCAATCTTGAAA
>CM052083.1:8702623-8713113 GCA_028453745.1 Agapostemon virescens | reverse complement strand
ATTGCACACGAGTAATATTAAAGTATAAGTATAAATTTCAATGAAGCAGATTTTGTCATTTCGATGAAACAATATATACGTAGCTAATTTTAATTTTCGGTAATTGCACACGAGTAATATTAAAGTATAAGTATAAATTTCAATGAAGCAGATTTTCTCATTTCGATGAAACAATATATACGTAGCTAATTTTAATGTTCGGTAGGTTCAGTGTTAACTACTGTGTACTTCCCTATTTTCTTCCTGTTCTAGTATATTAATTTCTTATGGTATTGTAACATTGATAAAGCTGGTAAAGGATGCCTAAGTATCTAGGAGCATGCTTGCAACGATAGACTGAGTATACTGCACTCATTTAAAGTTTCTATTCAATTATTTTAACCCTTCTACTGTGTAAATAATACGATTCAGAATACAGGTAATAATTTTGATCGTAAATGCATCGAATCAGCTAACTAATAAAAAACATTACAAACATTATAAACTTTGTTTTCTACAAGTATAGGCAACTCCGAAATGCTTGCTGGGAGATTCTACAAGACCACGTACTCTAATCAATCTTGATACTGACTACGTTTAGTGTCAAGGCACAAATGTTTCAATTCCTCCAAATAAAATAGGAATTGAGTTTCAATGAAACGGCAATTACTTTTGGCGTTACTTAAACAGTGTTTTTAATTCCGAAAATTGTAATTAACCCGCAATAATAGGTATGCTACGCGTAATTGGGTCATTTAGCTTATCTGCTGAAATATCGTGTTAACATTAGCCAGTTCGAGCACGGCGCCTGTTAAATACACTGGAAACTCGACTCTATATGCTGAGCGGACCTTGGATCGCGATATACGCTACCCTTTTCCCCGAGAGAAAACGCGATTCTGTATTCCGGAGCCGATGATCGATAAGATATTTGGCCATCGATTTTATGCGTGCACGGCCGTCGATGTTGCTCGCGAATTAATGCTACCGGGAGGACTATATTAAACGCTTTGCAACGATCGATCGTGCGATTTCGCGTGATTGATGTGTCATAGTGACGATGTGGTTGCAATGCCTGCTGCATGCTGTTTAATTTCTGTGGCATCGGACAAAATTGCTAGTGTTTGAAACAAGCGAAAGAATTGGTCACGCAAACTGACGGAAACCGAATGTTTTAAAAAAATCTTAAACATTCTAGAGAACCAAGCTTTCAATCAAATTTTAAAATGTTAAACTTACAAGGGAACATATTCAGATGCGAAAATCCGATTTTGATGAAACTTATGGGAGCGACTATATTTATTATTTATTATTTATTCATTTTAACTTTTGTTAAAATTTTCTTGCGCAAAACATTTATTAGAAATGTAAAAACATTTATGTAGAAATATGGTTTTGACCCCCAACTTTGAGGGCTGTTTTCACCCCTTCAAAGTAGATGGTTGCCGATAAAAAAAACACGTGTCAAATATTTTTCAAAGAACTATAAGCTCCTATAAGTTTCATCAAAATCGGAGTTTCGCATCTGAATATGTTTTCTGTTTAGCGTTGTATAAAGAAACAGTACTTTCTAAACAGATTGTGAAAATGTCAACTTATTCTATGAATTCCGCATTAATTTTCCAGGTTAAAATTTTATCACATTTCAGTCATCATTGACTTCGGCAATGATCGATTTGCAGGTATATTATGAGCTATAAAGATTATTAAAAATAATCAACAATCTTCAGTAGAATTCACCTTAGGCTATAATAAAATACAGTAATGTGAGCAAATGTTTATAAGAAATAGTAACCAATAATCCTTTAAATGATGCAAGGATGTATCTTCGATCTATACCAAAGCAACTAGAGTTTTCTGTTTCAAACGAAGTCAAGGTCATCTTGACCTCTTTAATAAAATTGTTGTTGACGTCAAGACGAATCAAATGTATCCTACTACGACCTTCAGATGACCTTAAACTCTAAAATTTTGTACAACGTAATTTTAAAAATGATTTCTTTCGAAATAAATCAGTTTACAGTCAAAGTGCGATCCTCGACTATTTTAAAAGTAAAAAGCATTCTTTGAGAATTAAGAATGTGCGAAATGGAAATATTTTAGGTGAGAAGAAATGATAGATTTTGGAGTTAAAGTAGCTCCGAGTGCAAAGGGTTAATGTTAAAATTGTAATAAAGGCACCAATCGCAGATTAGAGTGATTAAATTGTTTCTTGTACGATTTCGGTGACACAATTAAATCGTGCCGATACAAAGAGATGCGTGTTCCGGTAATTTCTCTTTCCGCATGAAATATAGGAAGTTTCATCGGGCAAGAGTCAATGGAGCATACAGCAAAGTCGCTTTCATAGTTTACGCACAGTTTCCCGCGTATCGTGGTCCATTGTTTCGAATGGAATAACTTAATGCATCATCTACGGGTTGATGACGGTGCACGGATTAGTCTAATTTGAGTTGCTCCACGTAGCCGGGCTTCCACGAAGAAAACTTTTATGTGGGATGGGTAATCATAGGAGTGGGTATTATTCTATGTATATCGCGTGAACGAGACATTTCCCGAAGTCCGTAACTAGCGCCCATGCAACCAGCTCCCAGAGGTAAAAATAACGACTATTTTCTACGAAAGATTTCTGTACTTTAATTATTTTAATAGTACACATCAATCTCAATTTTCAAGGAAATGAAAAAGAAAGTTGTTGGGTGATTTTAATACTTTGTACTCGATGTCGTTTTAATATTCAGCGAAACACTGTACCCTTGATTTTTTAAATTAAATTTTAGTAAATGTGGATGTTGAAAATAACGATTCGCACGAAAATAAAATTTAGTGCATGTGAGTGATAAAAATAATGCTTGCATGAAAATAAAATTTAGTAAATGGGAATGCTGAAAATAACGTTTTACATAAAAATAAAATTTAGTAAATGTGGATCTTGGAAATAATGTTTCGAATGAAATTAAATTTTAATAAATACGAGGGTTAAAAATAATGATTTATATGAAAATAAAATGTAGTAAATGTGGATGTAGAAAATAACGTTTTGCATGGGAATAAAATTTAATAAATATGGATAGTGAAAATAACACTTTCCACGAAGAGAAAATTTAGTAAATGTGAATGTTGAAAATACCATTTTACATGAAAATAAAATTCAGTAAATATAAGTATTAAAAATAACGCTTTGCCCAAAAATACAATTTAATAAATGCAGATATTGAAAATAAAGATTTGCACGAAATTCAAATTTAATAAATGTAATTGTTAAAAATAAAATATAGTAAATGAGAATGTAGAATATAAAATTTTGTATAAATTGTAGAAAAATAAAATTTTCTACGGAATGTAGGAAAACAAAGCACTGCGAATGAAGTATTAAAAATAAAGAATAAACGAGGTTTAAAAAATGTCGAAATACAAATATCAATCACCGCAGACAAAACATTCTTTACACGGATCTATCATACCACTGGAAAAAGTCTTCGTAAATACTGAAACAATCCGACACCGAAAATAAACATTTGGTCACATGTATGTTGTCTTTCGTGCAGTTTCCGGTTCCAAATAACAGGCGAACGGAAATATCTCCACCAAACGGACTCATTACCGCGGAGTAGAATGATCGACAGTCGAGCCACCATTTCGGTTTACCGTCAGCCGAAGCTCGTAACGACGAGCCATCGAGCAGCGGCGCCTGTTATCCCGAAAAAGAAAAATAAGTCGTTGTTCGCCGACGCATGGCAGAAGGCCTTTCGGTTTTCGAAATTGCCGATAGTCCGCCGCTAATTCTGAAAGAGGCCAATTGTGCCGCCGGGGATGATGGAACGAGAAAAAATGGCTGACGGCCGGTTTGAATGGTGTTTCCGATGGCGTGGCCCCGTAGATTACTACGCGCGATCGCCATGGAATTTCGGTTTTGACGGACAGGTCTGTTATTACTGTCATTCCGGCCTCCCTCGAGCTTCTGCTACGTTAATCCTTTCGTCATCGGGTCCCGCCCCACGTCGAACTGTTCTAATGAGACGCCGGACCGGAACTTGAACTTGTCCCTGGCTCGAAAATAGAATTTTCAACTTGTTCAACGTCTCTCTGGTCGACTGGACTCGCTTACAAATTCTCAGCGAAATAATTTTCTATGAGTTTCTATAAAATACACAACGACATTCGATGGATCCATTATTCATAGGTGTATAGATTTTATAGAAGAATGTCCAGTTTTTTTTTAAAGGGGTCACGCCTTAAAATCATTGCAAAATGTAAAGACGCGGCGCGTAAAATCCGCGTACACGATTTTTCAACAGTACTAAATTTTTACGCCTCTCTTTTTTCGTCTTTAGGGTCACCTGCAGCATTTTATGCCCAAATTTTACGTCTTCTGTGTCTTCCAGCGGGCCTTACGATAAGAGAGTAAGGAAACTGTGAAATTCGCGCGTGAAACTACCGACTGACCGGGAAATTCGAAAGGGAATATAAAAGTTTGATGTTACAAGGACAGCTCGTGGTAAAATATGAGATCGCTTCCTCGATGCGCAATCTCGCAGAGGTTTGAATAATATCGTACGACAAATTAAACGAAGTACACGTCGTTACACACGCTCCGATCGAAAGCACAGCGCGCGTCCGTTTCGAATTGCTACGTTTCGAAGGGGAAACGATTTCCTTTTATTGCGAGGACTCCATCTTCTTTCCGTGCTACGCTGCATAAAAAGAATATTTAATAAGCGTCGCGCTGCAAGAGAATTTGCTCATAATTCGAACACGATGAAAAAGCTTGTCTCCTCCGGAGGCACATAAATTACCTGTCAACGATATTATACAGACTTACAGGGAAACAGCCGTAACAGATGCCATCATCCCGAGATAAGGTGCACGAAAAGCAACTTCGCCGAGATAAAAATAAAAAAAGAGAGACAGGGAGAAAGAGAAAGAAAGCGGAAAGAAGGGGAAACTCCCCTCATCTGGAAAGCTCTCGGTAGATTTAAACCATTCGGAGCTCTCGGTTTGATACGTTCCAGGAGTAAAGTCAACCGAGTGGAGAAAGGAATCGGCGCATTGCAGAAGTTTCCTCGGAACCAATGCCCGGATATCTTTTTCTTCGCGGTTTCTTCATTCTCTAATTAACACTTGATAAAAGACTGCACTCGTCTGTCTGTATCGGATTGCAGCGCCCTGCAGAATGCGATCGGAACGACAAGGCTCCCTGCCATACTCGGCTCTGGTCACAGATTTAACGAGATATCTAACAGCTCGCTGAAAGAAACTTTGTTCTTTCAATTAATTACAACCACGCCGGATACTTGAGATCTTGATCGTAAAATAAATTGTTCGATTTTATAAAGAATTTTTTCTAAAGAAACTGCGAAAAACATGCATTTCCTAAAGACAAAATGAACAGGATGGCTTCAGCCTAATCTCCTTATCTCAATTACTCGATCGTTCACTATGAAAAACCGAAAGAAATAAATATTCTCGTGTTCGGTATTTATTTTAATTGAAATGTTATCACAATTTTAGTTTGCCTATCGTATTTGACAGATCACGCGTCAGCCATTATTGACTTGTCTGATTAACACCATCCCAGTTCTACTTATGTGTTCGAAGATCTATTGTAATCGTAAATTACTCCTGTTTAAATATTCTTGTGTTTGGTATCCATTTTAATTGTAAACGTGCAAATTGCATGTATGTGGTTAGACAAGACGTCGTTTTCCTACTTGTAGAATAATTGATTATCCTTATTGCACTTCCGTAGTGCTTGAAAGTTCCAAAATCAATTGTTGACTCCGTTTTCACAATTTTAGTTTGCCTATAGTATTTGGCAGATCACGCGTCAGCCATTGTTGACTTGTCCGATTGAAACCATCCCTATTCTACTTACGTATTCAAGGATCCACTATAATCATAAATTACTCCAGTTTCACATGTATTACCATAAATCATTCATAATCGTCTCGTCCGTCGACAGCTTGTCCTTATGCTACGCATCTGATATAGAGCACTGAGTTTGAAAGTTACATTTCTGCTTTATAAATAATCAATATTTGTCTTGTCTGATCACAAATCGTTACTATTCCACTTATCTACTACCAGAACGCTTCTAGTGCATTGCTGCTACCTTTGACAACCGTTTGCCCATGTCCCTACCGCATTTATCAGTGTATAGACAACCCATAAACCACTCGTCCAATTACCGGCCTCCTCATTCTACTGATTCATTCGAAACCATTGCGAGCGATGTAAACATTACCGGCGTTCAAGGTCGTCCGGAGGTCATGGTCCAGGCGAACAATTTATTTTCTTCCAGTTAATTATTAATCGAAGTTATTAGAGCGTGTCACAGTAAAGTTTAACAATCAATTTTCAAATGATCGCCCTCCGAAGAATTATAAACTTGTTATTAATTAATTCGCAGCGATATACGATATCGGAAATATCGATCACGGAATTGATATAGCGACAGCTTTTTAATGCGTCAATATGTTGTAACGTTATGGTGATACAAGGACCAATATTGATTATGTTTCTGCCAACGAGACGGTGGCGTTCAACGCGACGGTATTGTAATATTTATCTCGATTAAAGCACTTCCTAACATTTGCATTCGGGAATCGGACGTTTCACATGCAACGACCTAATATCACGACTACCGCCGTGCCTCGGCTCCCTTCCCATAAACTTACCACGACTTTTTCCTCGGCGAGAAAATGGAGAATCGATCGACACTCGGAGTTTCAGAGCTACAAGCCGCGATCCTTTTCGACTCGGAGAGCGGTCTACCGAGCGTAGAAGTTCGATTCGATTCGATAGAGAAGAGGAAGCGTAGGTGCAGCCAGCGTCGGCCAGAAGTAATTGGGTTATATCGCGCGAGGATTTATCGTCGGAAGAATACAAGAGGGATTCTGATTCCCCGCCGGCCCGCAGACGGCGTGGCTTTCCTCTGGCGGGAATTCGCGTCGGTGCAAATCGAATTAAAATTCCGTAGCATCGTTAGGGCCCTCGTGCCGGCAGTCTGAAGGAACGTCGGGGTAAGAATATACCTACCGGCATTCCGCGTGTTTGCGTGACTACGGACGAGGGTTTTCAGGGTCGTCCCGAAGACAGCCCGAGGGGGTTCAATTGCTCTTTCTTCTCCCTTCGACCATACCCAACCCCTCAGACACTCCAACAGCCGGTCAAAAATCCGTGGATCGCCCGGCGATTCAAACGACCAGCTTATTCGATGGGAATTTAATATTCCTCGACGATGAAGAAAACCCTGCTCGACCAAAGGAACTCTGTTACATCGACCCCTCCTTCTATTGTAGTAGCGCCCCCGAATTCGTTAACTCGTATACAGAATTTTCTGGTGTCGTATAGTTAGTCTGGTTAACACTAAATTTGCCGAGCATTAAGATTGACTTGTTTACGGTGTCTTATAGAAATGACGAGGTATAATTTATTTAGAATTTTTGCGATATTCGTTATAGTATATTATTGAATTATATGTATTGAATAGATTCCTATCAGGAGAATTTTGTAACTTCGATAATAGGAAAATAGAATGTCTGAAAAGAGTCATTTAACTCACTGTGGTAGGTTTAGAGTTAATGGTCGCAAAGAATAATATTCAACCCTTGAACTACTGGACAGGTTAAAATAACTTGTTACTGATATTTCCTTTCACATTTATCGAAATTATAAGAACGTTATTCCATAAAATCTTTTTAAATAAACTTTCTCGTTAAAGCATACATTAACATAATAATTATACGAAATTAGAATAGATTACACCTTGTCATTATTATAAACCTGTGCTCATTAGTCTAGTTTGGTAATTTGTCGAAAATAATACTAGTCAACCCTAGAAGTACTGGATAGGTTAAAATAACTTGTTACTGGTATTTCCTTTCACATTTATCGAAATTATGAAACTGTTTCCACAAAATCTTTTTAAATAAACTTTCTCTTTAAAGCATACATTAACATAATAATTATACGAAATTCGAATAAATTGAACTTTGTCATTATAATAAATCTGTGCAGATTAGTCTAGTTTGGTAATTGTTGAAAATAATACTAGTCAACCCTAAAACTACTGGACAGGTTAAAATGACTTCTTACTGATATTTCCTTTTACATTCATCGAAATTATAAGAATGTTTCCACAAAAACTTTTTAAATAAACTTTCTCATTAAAGCATACATTAGCATAAAAATTGTATGAAATTCGAATAGATTAAACCTTGTCGTTATTATAAAGGTGTCCATACTAGTCCAGTTTAGTGCTTGCTAGTTCTAGTGTTAAGAATGCTCGCATAGCTATAAACGCAAAATTTACGTTGTATTTGGAAGAAACCAGATCGCACACGAAAATTGTACAGTAATTTAAAATGTATACGTTTAAATGCAACATATTTTAGACACTGACACTGACACTGAACTCGAGCTTTCGGCCACCTCATACAAACCAGACCAGGTCATAAATCTATTGAAAGACGGGGCGCTTTGACGACCAGTGTCAAGTGACCTTAGTCTCGACCCAGACATTAAGCAGACCCCTTTTCCAGTCGCATAATTTTTTGTGTCAATTTTTGTTTTCGCTTCTCTGCCACTTGCCCAAATTTCCTCCTCAAAGCTTTTCCTACTTTCTCTTTACCCCTCCAACATCAAAATAACACCCCTAGAGAATTTTTGAAAAGTGCCTTTTCTATTTCTCTATATAATTCCTATCACTTGCAATTTTCTGAAAATCCTTTTGGCATGTCATATTTCAAATCAGCGCTTCTAATTGTTAAAAAAAAATTCAAGTCGTCAAAAGGTATACTAATTTAAACGACATTCGAAAACTTTCGTAGCTCAGAGTACGATAAATTTTCTTTCGAGGTGTTTTATAATTTTTCTACACCGTGTAGTGTTTCATATTAGTTCGTATTTATTTTTATTGGTTGACTGCAAAATGAACGATTAACGATTTTTTATTGGCAAGTAGGTTGAGTAGTCAGTTATAGTCGTCAGAATAGGAATCTATTCCGGAGAGCCAGGCAATGACGAAGAGAAATTAGGAAAGGGAGCAGGAAGTAATAAATTTCAGATTGGTTAAGAGCGCCCTGTCAATGGAGTCTGCTGGCGGAGGCCTGTGAGAGGAGTCAGATAATACTCGAACGATCATGGGATCATCGGATTTATCCAACTATTGCAGATAAACGGTTCTAATTCTCAGGATCAGTCTATCGGAGACGAAACAGTCTCGTTTCACATTTCTGCGTGTTTATTTGTACACTTGCCGAAATGGTTAAGCAGTGCAACTTGTGCAGACAATTGCACGCGTCGTCTTGCACCTTTCACAAGAACGCCAGAATATCCAAAGAATATGAAAGAATATCAAACACGTGACTATAACAGACGACTTGACGACTCTGCGTTGTCGCTCCAAGGAAGACTCGTTGTGTCGAAACGGACTAATTCAACGTTGTCCGCAGAGTGTGTCTTCGTCGCTGGTGTCTTTTTGCAGGTAGCCTCGCAGGTTTTTAATGCGATGGTACGTCGGATTTATCGAACCACCGAAGATGAAAATTACAACCACGTAGAGTAGAATCTCCAGGGTGAAGAGAATTCCGGTGACATACAGATTCGATTTTATTTTCCGACGATAATGTGATTTTTTTTTCAGATGTTTGTTGCTTCTCGAGGCTCGTGTGACGACTTAAGAATTTCGAGAAAGTATGGTTTGTCAGGGGTGGAAGGCTCTTGGGGTTGCACGACTAAAAGCAACACTCTAAAAGATTGCTCTTCGGTAAGCTGTTGCTTTTACTTTCTGCAGTAACGGGCGTAATAAACTGCGCTTTAGGCTCGTCCTATGGGAGAGAGTGTTTGTTTGTTGAATGATTAGTGGTCACTAGGCTGTAGTTCTTTGTGTAAGGTAAACAAGCTGTGCGTTAGTTGCGAGAAAGAAAGAGAGAGAGAGAGAGAGAGAGAGAGAGAGAGAGAGAGAGAGAGATGATCGATAAACATTTGATTCTTTTTCTAACGATTTTCATGAGTTAAAAATAAAGTAACAGTGTTTCCAATTTCTTTTCACGTATCTTCTGTATCTTTTGTATTTCCTGTACTTATTTGTACCACGTGTGCACTAACTCCCGAAATCACTAAACTAATGATTCTATCACCATCGTTAAATCGTTTAAGGATTTAGAACCTTAACAAAAGTCCGATTGAAACGCTATCAAATATTGAATCAAAGATTTTTATAAATCAGACCAGTGCTATATGAAAAATTGAACGAGTGCCATGAAGACCTAACCTACAAAACCACATATTGCTTCTACCTTTGAGAGTAATAGTCGGTAGACGGAGATGAATGTAAAAGAAATTCTCCAAAATTATTCTTGAACACGTGTGAGAAATTATTTAACTGTTTCGTATCGATTAGAAAATGAACAACAAGTTTTGTGGAAAGATGTTCGAAGAGTACGTCTTCAAACTTTAAACAAACAGGAAATTTTAAAATCGCTACAGCTAATGTCCGCATTGGGAAC
>CM052083.1:8684376-8702613 GCA_028453745.1 Agapostemon virescens | reverse complement strand
AAGTAAAAATAACCTTTAACCAGTCGAGAAACAGTAATAATTAAAACTTGTGAAATTATTTAAGTATTTCATGTTGCATGAAACTAAAAAACAAATGGCACGTTTTGTAGAGGAGTCTTTAAAGAGTACTCTCTTAAAATTTGAACAAACATGTGGAAATTTTAATATCGCTACAGCCAATGTCCGCACTGGGAGTAAGTAAAAATAACCTTTAACCAGTCGAGAAACAGTAATAATTAAAACTTGTGAAATTATTTAAGAACTTTGTGTTGCGCCCAACTAAAAAACAAATAGCACGTTATCTAGGGGAACAATTAACGAGTATATCCTGATAATTTGAACAAACATGTTCAAATTGTAAGACCGAGGCGGCCACATTTCAAACCGACATTTCCACGAGTAAAAAACGGGCGAACTGGATGCGCCTAATTTCGGCGCGGGATCGGACGTAAAAAACTTAAATGCGGAACGCGATTACGCGAACGGTCGAAGCACGCAGAGTCGTTGGAGGCGGTGTAGGTCGTAGAACACGTGGCCCGGGTTCTTCTTTCCTCGTGTTTCGTGTGCGACGCAACGGAACGGTTTAAGAAAAGAAGGTTACCGGTGCATCGCGCGCCTTTAAAACGCTTCCACGCCGGCACACGGCACGGCACAGCACGCAGCCTCCGGTGAATTAGGTATTCGACGAATAGAAAAGCCCGCGCTGGGCAGTGCGCCAAGGAATGCAGACGCGGTTACGGATGTAACCGGGACCTATCGCAACAACCTTAAACCACCGTTGGGAAAAATAAACGAGCAGCTTTAACGCGCGATGAAAACTTTGGCCGCGTCGCGACTCGTCGAACCCGATCCTCCCTTCCCGCTTCGACCCGTTTTTCCGCTCGCTTCGATTCACCCACCTAATTAATATTACGTAACCGGTTATTATCACCCAGAGGTTCTCGGTCACTCCACTTGCCTGAACGAAGAAAAATATCCAGCAAATCGAACGCTTTCGCGCGACACTTTCGAAATGATAAATTCTGGCTTCGCCGATTATCGCTACACCTGCCGTCACTTATCAAAGCACCGTTTTCAGATTGTTCATTTTACAGTTATTCAAATCGTAAAGACGCTTTCAGAAAAGAATAATTGACTCATCACTTTTAGTGGAATATATATAAAATTTAGAATAATTTATTTATCTGGACTGTGGCGGCGCTCTATCTTCTGCGCTCGCCGACAGAGGGACAATAGGACGAGACTTTCTCGCTAGTACCTGATCCACCTTTGATTTATATGTATATACACACCATTGTTAACTACCTTCCTATATTCTAGCGTCTAAGGCAGGATCTGCTAAGTAGCCTTACCGACGAGTCCTCTAGCAGGACGAAACGCTCCCCTTCCTTTTCTCTCTGCCCCACCTCACCTAATCAGCCACCGCTAAAGGAATTTGTGCTAGTTTTATCCGCAATATCCGAAAAATCTTACAAATATACCGCGGACAATAAACAAACAGAATCAACGGAATAAATCCGAATCCTCCGCTGAACCTTCTTATACAACAATTGGTATAATTACTACTTGTGGTAATAAAGAGTGGTAGAAACGGAAGAAAATCGAGGTGGAATAGAAATAAACTTGCAAGGTAAAATTCTGTCGCCTAACTCGGAACAATAGATCAAAAAATGTATCGATCGGCAGGGCCATTTTCAGTTTCTCGATTTTCAGCGTCGAGATGCATTTGGTATTTTATGACATTTCTTGGTCGGCGGGTAGCCAGGTGAATTTTTAGGACAGAAACTAAAGGACACCTGTTCTGCGATCCATCAAACCCCGGCGAATTAAATTCCAGAGAAATATGTAGCCATCAAGGCGGTGATCAAATCGGAATTCCGAGGTTCCGGACATCCCGAAGACATCGACGTCGAAGTATCGCCGGAAAAAGAGATGGGAAGACGAAAAGAGGGCATGCACGCGATCGTTTCTTCCTATTTCGGAAGTGGCGAAGTTCTAGCCCCCGTTCCAGAGACACGGAGGACGATGAGGGAAGAGGAATGAATCGAATGTTTGTTTTTCGTCGAGGCAGCACGGCGATCTCAGATCGGTCTCTTTCTCGGTTAGGTATAGGAGGGTTTCTGCTTCTAGCTAAGGATCGATTCGTCTAAGGGCACCGGCTATCCGTTAACGGGACGGAATAGCCTCGGGGGAGAGATCCCGGAGCGTGTGCAGCCCGAGTGCTGTACGCCGCGCGCCGCGGAGCAACGTCTCGCGCGCCAACTCGGCCTCAAATTAATGCCTGTCCCTAACAGTAACTTATCCGCCGACCTGGTATATTATGGTCCACGATCGGCGTCCGCTGACAAATGGCCGACTGTTTTCTTGCGGCGCTTTCGCTGTTTCTCAACCCGGCTCGTTTATATCCGACCGTCTCTCTTTCCACGATTCGAAACGGAGACGAAAAATAACAATTATCCCATCTCGATATCTTTCCCAGAGGTGTAAAAAATAATCATTACGTGAAGCCATTTTGAAGCCCCAAAATTTTAAAGTCGCGCCGCAGCCGCAATTCGCTTCCAATGGACCCGGGAATTGAAATACACGCTTCCTATGCGTCCACCCTTCCTGGCTCCTTGTAGCCAGACTTAGAAAAGAATCTGGGAAACTAAGTTTTTCGACCGATATTTATCCCCCTCAGAAAGTAGCAGTTTGGGGGTTGTCGGATTTCCGCGATCTGCACATTTTTCGTAATTCCATTGCAATCGACCTGAAGATTGGCATTCACTCTGTGCGTTTAGAAACGTGTAACCAAAATTACAAAAGAATTGGTGATCCAAAAATTTGTCCCCAATTTTTCGCGATTTTCAAGAGGGGGGGGGGGCGACATCCCCTCTATATTGGATAATCTTTGCAGACGTGCCCCGAGAAGACTATCAGAGCTATCGACATGGTTCAAACGGTAAAATCTTCCCCAAACCTTCCTCTTTAAAGATAGTACTCAATATCGAGGTTAACAATTCATTGGACTCCATGAAGCTTCCTTTGATGAACCCTATTTTGATTTATAATTATTTTCTATAAATATGTCTGTGATAATTGTTAGTTCTGATCGTGGAACATGACAAAAACGTGTTCATGTTGCATAAAGATCCGCAGTCTAGGTGTTTATAAATATATCGTATAATCATGTCAACTATAATTCATTAAAATCGATCGACATACATACGAGCTACATGCCATCGAAAATGGTGAAAATCGCAATTTTTCAGGATTCTCAGTCAATTTCTGTTTAAACTCCTCAAATTCTTACATCTTTTTACGCGTATCATTCTTCCCCGCATCAATCGATTGCGATAAAATTTTCAGCATGCGTATAACTAACGCACTTCTGAAAAACGCATATTTTAAATTTTCATTACAAATTGGAATAAAAATGTTTTAAAAAAATGTCTTTTCTACTTTCCCACGTAATTTCCACCAATTAGAATTATTTCAAAATTATTTTTGCATATCATTTAGTAAATCGATGCTTCTAGTTGCTCCAGAAATGTCAAGTCATTCGGTTCAATTTTGAAAAAGTTATTTAGATTTAAAGAGCGTCCGAATACTTTCTGGCGAAAAGAGATCGCCACAGTTAACTGGTTAATAAATGTCCCTATGTGAAAACAGTAAAATTTCGTGAACAAATGCGACTGAATTTCAGGTTAAATCCACCGCCGCGATTAAACCGGATTCTCAAGGTAACTTCGGGAGCGGTGTGTGACGGGCACGTCGGTGTCGCAGCTCGGTAATTAACTTCCTCATGCAAACGAATCGTGTCCGAGTAGGCAGCAATGGCGACACCGGTCCTCTCCATACACGGACGAAGTCGATTGGCCTAATCGTAATTTCGTCGAGACGAACAGCCCCTACAGGACCAATAATCGTTTCACGGTCACTGTAACCGTGGAAATTGCCTCACCGGTTAACCGTAATTACGATCGTTCGTTATACGCGAATCACGCTGCCGCTTGTCCCCGCGCTGCCACTAACGACACTCACGTAAGAATAAACGACCCTGCTAACGGCGCGTGCACCTACCACCCCTGTTATTCCACCTACGTTTTTATTCCCACTTTTTCCCTTCGCAGACCGATAGGAACACACGGTGCTACAGGGAATTATGTTTACCTTGTAACTTCGCCCGAACTCGCCTCCTGAAACTGTGCTGTGCGATAAACTGCAGCCAACTATGACGCGACAAGTTAGGGTGTACTATCTGCGGAAGGTGCTAAACTGGTATTCCTCCTGCAATATTAATTGCTCTACTTTGGTGGCCGACAGATAGTTTAAACGAGGTATTAAAAGTGGCAGTCTGACGCTCGACGGGTCTGTAATACTCGCTGCAGGACATAGAAAAAGGTGGAACTACATTTTCAACGGTAATCCTCTCGATGGACTTTAAGCAAGCTATTAGAAATGAAAAATTTCACGGGAAACCTAATTCCATTATGTGTGCTGTATTAATCTTACTTGGCTCGAAATAATAAATTAGTAACGATGATATTAAATCGAAGGTGTTCGCTCAAATATTTATCTCTATGCTACTCCATTAGACACTTAGCACTAAATAAATCTCTCTAGTAGAACATTGCGAAAGTAATAAACTTGTGATGAATATATAGAATCCAGACATTTACAATTATATTTTATAAAAATGTCTGTGATAATTGTCAGTTCTGGTCCTGGACTCTTGACCAAAAAAGTTTTCAGTTTGTATTAACATTTGCAGTCTAGGCATTAATAATTATTTCCTATGAACATGTCAACTATAATTCATTAAAACCAATCGACATACACACGAGCTACATGCCATCAAAAATGGTGAAAGCCGCAATTTTTTCGTGGCTTTTGTTTCGAGGAACATATACACGAATTGTTGCGTACAGATAATCGTTCCCAAAAGAAATAGACATCCGGTGCATCTAGAAATTGATCTAAGCAATTCACGAGTGTTAACGAAACACGAAATCAAAATGCGTTATAAGATACAAGGAAGAACGGAAAAATAAAAATGAATCCAAGGCTATCGAACCAAGCATTCGTTTCGAGGAACATGTACACAAATAATTGCGCACACATGACCGTCCCGAAAATATAGCGGCACGTTTCGCTATACAAACCAAGCACAATGCTTGAGGTAGGAGGAAACCTCCTAAAAAGGTCACGGAAACAATAACTTATTCATTACGCAGAAGAAGCGAGAGAGTGAGCAGACGACGAGGAAGGCGAGGATCGCGTGAAAGACAAGCAAGCAAGAGCCGCGGCAGCCTAATCGTAGCTAAAAAGAGCGCTCCCCTCGGTCGGACAAAAAAAAAACCCTAACCCAGTACTCCCATTGTCGAAAACAATGGTTGTATCTTTACATCGGTTCAGGGAACGGGGTCTCTACCGTATTACTTCCTTCCCTTTCGCGTTTTTCTTGCTTTTGTTCCGGCGGCGGTTCGCGTAAACGCGACCGAGCGGCTCTGCCATTGTTCGAGCGCGACGCGGATCCGCGCGTATTTTCGGCGCGGCTGCCCTCCGCGTGTTTCGCCGTGAACAGAGCGACACGAGCCGAGCCGAGCCGAGCCGAGCGATACGGAGCGGTGCGGTGCGGAGCGGAGCCGTGCCGCTGCACAAATTGCACCCGACTATTTGACTCGTGACCCACTTACCTCGAGATACGCTCCCGTTATCCGTGTCGTGGCGTTCTCCACGCAATGGCCACGGAAAAACCGTGGTCACAACGCGGCGATTCATCTCTCACCCTCGTACATCCCCTTTTGTAGCTACCCCTTTCCTCTCCGTGTTTCTGCAACCCCCGTCCACAAGTTTGTTCCCTTGTTCTCGTTTTTCACTCATTCGCACACATCGCGCACCGCTGCAAACGCACGCTTAAATTTACATCAGTTCAGGAGCCAGCAGTTACATTCCCGCGAGCGGAATACCCTCCTTTATCCAAGAGTTTGCGAGAACGCGGCGCAACGTGGTGAGCATCGAGCATCGATGGTCAAAAAATCGACGTTTCAAACAGAGATCGCGACCAAAGGAAATAAACATGCGTTAAAGCAAACGGCATTTTCAGTAATCGTCGTCGTAGCTTCACTATGCTAGCACCAAAGAATGGCCGAGATTCAGCCGATTAAAACAAGTACAAACTCGATGTGAATCGGACTATTCTTAGTTTTAATTACAATTGACTTGGGCAACGAATCGTTGACGCGTCAACGGTTACCCCCACTCACGCCCTCGTGCGAGTGGGAGCGTTGCGGTGGGGCTAACGGGCCGAGCATCGGCGGCCCGTAAACAGCCCCTCGCACAGGCCCAAAGTACGCGTTCGAAACGCAGAATGCTGAATGTTAAATCGGTCAAATCTGCCCGAAGTACCTCGTGTTTAGGTTCATCCGAATCGGAAGAATCTCAGCCCTCCGGTGGCGCTATAATCGCGAAGTTATGTCCATATTTACTGAAACGAGAATATTCTTTGTTCCATGCTTACTATTTCCAGTGGCATTGTATACATTGCATTGATTCTTCACCATTGTAAACCGAAGTCGCCTCGCCGAGCTGCGGACACTCGGTGCTCAAAGAAAAGTGGAGTCGACTCTTGTACATTGAACGATGCACTACCGTACCGCGAATTCGATTATGCGCAGCGTCTAAGCATCGTTTTTATCTGTTACTTTAGTGCTAACAATAAGTTGCACACAAATTGCACCCGACTGTTTGCATCGTGACCCATTTACCTCGAGATACGTTCCCGTTATCCGTGGAAAAACCGTGGTCACAACGCGGTGATTCTTCTTTCACCCTCGTCCACCCCCTTTTGTAGCCACCCCTTTCTCCTCCATGTTTCTACTACGCTCTCCCACGGGTTTGTTCCCTTTTTCCCCCTTTTTTTTACCCTCTCATTGTTGCCCCGCACAGGCTTTCTTCGTGCCGCCGTCAAAAGCGGACAATTTTTACGCAAGCAATTATTCCGCGGACGCTAAATAACTTTTTCGGCACTGTTGTCGTTCTTTCTTTCTCTCTTTTGATGGTTTACCCGCGAACAATTAATGGCTACGCGATGAAAGTGAGGCAATTTTTGAATTTTTTTCTTGTTTTAGAATATCGCGTAGCAAAGGTTCGCGAAATTTTCGCGCGATAACAATTTCATTTCGGATGCTCATCGAAAATGACAAAACCAACAACAATTGTTTTGCAATGTGCAATGCAGTGCACAGCGTACACGCGTGGCGATCAAAACTCGAACAGAGTTGTGTACTTTGAAAAATATGCGAGTAATATTAAATTCATGAAGAAACATGTAAGATTGATCTCAGAGAACGATATGGAAATTTCCGTCAAAGATATTCGTGTTGTTCATACAAAAGCAATTATTAATCACGATATCAAGTAATAGCGCGCCAAATTAATATACGGAATCTTTTTACAAAATAAATATGTCTCTTCAGCTCTTTAACAATTTCAACGAATCAACGTATTCCTAAAATCATATAATCTTTCCACTTTTTATGTTTCAACTATTTTCTTCGGTTTAAGCGATTCTTAAAAATATCCTGACATACTTACTCCTTTATTCGTACTGGTAAAATCAATTTTCACGCTCCTAACACTTCAAACTTTCGATACACGCGTTGAAGATATCATCGGTGCAAGTGTGTAAAAAGCGATTTTTCAAGCGGTTACAAGAGTTTCTCTTCAACCTTTAGCACAGTCATTTATTTCCAGTCAATAATGTCTACGCGTAAAATTTAATGTTTCTGGATTTTATAGAGCATCTGTTAGTGCAAGCGCGTGCAGTTTCGATGCTCGAACAATTGGATATTATTAAACGCTTCATTCTTCGATCATTCTTGCAGCTAGTACATACACTCCGGCACAAAGATAGCACACTATAAAATTAACGTAATTTTTAATTATTTAACATTACAACCAAGGTTTTGTTTTTGTACATTCTTGCAAAATATCTCTATAAACATACACAAATGAAATTGAATTGAATTTCGCCAATCTACATAATTTTATTAAAAATAAAAGAACTTTTAAGGAAATACAGTGGGAAAAAATGAGAGCACATTTTAAAATTATGTATAACAATAAATCAGCGAATGATATTTAATTTTTGTAAGGCCCATGATCCATGACTGAAATGGGTCTTTTTAATGGGTCTTTCAACGCTGATAGCAATTTTTATTGCGGATCAAAAATGCATCCCCAATAATATTGTCAAATAATTTTGTTACAAATAAGAATGTAAAAATAGAATTTTAAGCTTCATTTTGATACAGCGCGAATATTGAAAAGTCTACATAATAGGCTTCCGGTCGGTAAAGTGTTAACACAAAATGTTGGAAAATAATGTGTGCTATCTTTTTTCTCCCGGAGTGTATTAGCACCTGCTTATTTGGCATCGAAAGAAAATCGCGGCTCGATTAGGTGCGCGAGATCTTCGAATACGCGATGACGAGCTCGCGCGTGGTTTTCTCTGTGCATAGCATGACCGACCGGGAAAAATGATTGGCTTCGACCGTAAATATTTATTACACTCGTTGCTACGTGGGCTGTATAGGGTCCTGTTCCGTCAGTGTCGATGCGTTCGCGTTTCATAGTCCATTCCGCTTTCTGCTGTAAAACTTCGCGCCTGTCGTGGTCCGTTCTACGAAGTAGTATAAACTCGTGCGTGTGCACGCAGCGTGCTCGACGTAATGCGTTCTGCATGAAGCAAGTTCTAAAAAAGTATAAAGTAAATAAAATATAGGGAATTTTACAGTGGAAATGCGTTTTCGTCCATCGACCAGCTATTTCTTGTTCTACGAACTCTTTGCGCGGCTAAGAGCTTCGCAAAAATTAATTGCGCATGGATCGGATTCTCTGAATCCTTTAAACCATCCGTGCTTTTGCTTTATTCAACAAATAATTGATAATCTCAACGCGTTTGCTTTCAGCCGAGGGAATATTTGAAAGTTTTTTGTTCCGTTACGTACAGCGAATAAATACAATTTTTATAATTAAAAATGCGATCCGCACGAAGTCGAATAACGAAGTAAACAGATCTTTAATATTTGTAGGATTTTGTAAATGAACTGCCGTAGAAATCGGACGGCGCTGTAGTATAAAATGGTTCTCGCATAACTGGGTCAAGTCATATTCGCTTTCTAGTTTAAATTAAAACAAAACAAATGCAGCCCGGAAAACGTAACTGGCCGTAGGAGGAGCACCTTTTTGTAATATAATTTTATCTGCGAGCGCCGCGATGCATATACAATAACCACATGATTTATCTTCCGTCCCCGTATATATTTCATTGTTTAAACGAATTCGCTTAGGTATAATCCAGTTTTAAATATTTTTTAATCCATGTACAAATTGTACAAACTTTTTGACCATTTAAACTGGGACAAGGGATTTTTAAAAAATGCTGGAGACGGCTTTGAATTTATTCGTATGAAAGTTTAAAACAATTGTTAAAACGAATGTGTAACGTTCATCTGCAATGACGCACAAAGATGTAAGAATTTGTGAAGTTCAAGCAGAAACTCACCAAGAATTATGAAAAATTGTGATTTCCACAATTTTCGATGTAGCTCGCGTGTACGTCGGTCATTTCAATAAATTTTTTTGCACGTTTATAATTATCATAAATTAACACTTTATCGACCGGAAGCCTATTAGTAGACTTTTCAATATTCGCGCTGTATCAAAATAAAGCTTGAAATTCTATTTTTACACTCCAGTTTGTAACATTATTAGACAATATTATTGGGGATGCATTGATGATCCACAATAAAAATTGCTGTCAGCGTTGAAAGACCCATTAAAAAGTTTTCAGTCATGGATCATGGGCCTTACAAAAATTCTGAAATATTCGCCGGTCGGTAAAGTGTTACAATCTTTAATAAAATAAAGGTTGGCTGAAATAAAAAATATTTAAAAAGTCCCCTTTTCATTCGTCCTATAATTTATACCAATTGAAACTTTTCAAAATGTTTTTCGCATACCGTTTAGTTAATCGATACACCTAATTGCTCAAGAAAAAATTATTTCAATTTAGGAGTGTCCGAATACTTTCGCGAGTCGCTGTAAAAAGAATCTCTAATTACTAATTTCCAGAAAGTTATGATAAAATTTAGAATCTGACGCACAGAAAGCGGGTTTTTGGATCACCGTGTGATGGTATTAAAACCCGACCATAACGGAACCGGTGTCCCCGGTAAATCGGTAATTGTGCCAGGTATCGATTGCTATTAGATAAGGCGTAATCCTAATTCTTCTCAGACTGCCAGCCGATCCGAACTGCTCTTGGAACGGCATTGGACCTCCGGCTCTAATTCGAATTTACGCTCGGCTAGAGTCACCTGCGCACCCCCGTTCGAAGAGAAACTTGCCGAGGCTTCTCTCCCGGACCATTTCGTACAGGCTCGTGCGGGTTTACATCATAGATGCACGTACGCGTGTACAGCTAGGACCCAGGCCACCGAAAAGCCGCGTCTCACCCCCATTTATCTGCGCTGCACGGGGCTCCTGCATAATAGAAGAGGAACAGGAAGGGGGAAAACGCTAAGGGAGAACCGCGAGCGATACGGTATGGCCAAGGCATGGCCACGCGATAGTAATGGCCAAGTTACCCCATTGTGCGAAGTTTGGTTGCACCCGGCGACCTGCAGCCGCGATGCGCTGCGTGCAAATGCGGGACCCGCTCGCGATGCACCGAGCTTCGCAATAGGCGCTTGGAAAAACACATTGGCCTGCCATGGCTCGTGCACTCGGTGTCCCGGAAAAATACAGATTATTATCGATTCAATGGTTTCCAGTATTACTTTATTCCGAGCTCCAAAGTCGCGTTAAATGCCATCTTTTCGAATTTGGAACGTTGCACTTACTTGAAACGTTGCATTTATCGTGTACACACGACGAGACGAGTTTTCAGACCACTCAAAGAATTAGGGACTATAGAAGGTATGCGTTGTTCTGTATGCGGAAGTTCCGCAATAGTGGCATTTATCGCGACTTTACTGTGCAATCCAGAGATTTGTTGTAAGAGTTCACGAAGCAATGCAAAAGACATTTTCACACCTTTCAGAACAATAACGAGTAAACTGCGGATTTTTTAACGGAATAAAAATTATTTTATCGAATTTGCTTCAACTTGCTTTATATTATTGTATCGATTACAAGAAGATTACATAAAAGTTACATAAAAATTAATATCTTCTCTTGATAATGTTAAGCCTTTGCACTCGAAGCTGTTTTAACTAGCAAACGAAAACATTTCGTCTGACCTAGAATATTTTCATTCGACATTAATTATTTCATCTTGTGTGTATGGTTTTTTTTACTGTTACTCGCCCTTACAACCATTCAATTTTTATCTATGTCTTGGATATAAAGGTAGCGACGTTAAAATTGTTTAAAATAATATTACGCGAATTTTCCGTGGCGCCTCAGAGTCGCCACTCGACTGCTAAGTGTTAATAGATTCGACATAGTGTATCAGCGCCCGCAATCTGTCCGTAACTGTCCAATGTTCCTTCTATTCCGCGTTTCACCTACTCGCTTTCGCCGTAAGTACATAAAATCCGCAATCTGCTAATTACTGTGCGTAGAAGTATCGATTTCCCTTCGGAATAACGGAGAAAATCCTACCTCATAAACAGTCACGCGCTACATTCCACCATAAAAGTAGCGTAGCAACCATCGTTTCAGCCTTGAGGCACGTCGGTTTCCAACTTTTTCGCGCAAACGAGTGCCCGAAAGTGTACCAAATTCCCAGCAACACCCCATAGAGCCGCCTCGGCAGCAGACAAAGCCAGAAAGCGACGCGGTAGGACGGGGGCAGAATGAAAAAGGGATTAGGACGGAGGAGGACAGGGTCGGTAGACACGCGTTGGAGCAAAGAGGAAGACGTCGAGCCGAGGGTAAAAGCAGGAGCAACGCGACCGGAACCGGAAGCTTGTGCAGGCGCCACCGGAAGTGACCTCGTAATTCTCCGTTCCAGCCCCTCCTCACCTACTGCACCGGTGTGTTCCCTCCACTCCGACGGGTTTCTCCGTCCACCCCTGTGTTCGTCCAGCCAGCCATCAACCCTGAATTATAGGCCGCCTCTAAACCCTTTTGTCTGCGCTTTTCCTGTCGTGGATTCGAGACCGAAAACCCGTCCCCGCCGCTCGTGATTTTCGGTCCGCTTTTGTTTTGTTCGCCAGGCACGCCTGTCTTCCTCCTGCCTCCGTTTTCATCCCCTTTCTCCCTCGCTCCCGGCCACTCCATTTCCTCTACCCCGTTCTCGTTCCCGCGAAGAAAGCGTGGCTTTATTGTTACGCAAACGGCGGCCCGTTCATCCCCTTCGTTTACGGACTTCGCCAGTAGACGATTCAGGGGGTCCCGCTTTAAATCGCCGTATCCGAAGCGTCGGGGATAAACTGTTGTTCCGCGACGATCATCGAAACGCTAGCAAGCAAAAAAGAGTATGGCAAACTAGCAGACGTCGAACGCGTGCACCGTCCTGAAAATCGAACGCTCCGAACACACACGATCGGAAGAACTCCGCTACGGTGCGTCTACGTTTGACGAAACCGGCACCCCGTCTACGCGCCTTTCAGCTCGCGTATCTCTATCGTTCTCTTCTTTTTTTCTTCTTTCCTTTCGAGCTTTTACCTTAGACCGGTCCATCTTTTTTGCTGAGATTTCACCATTTTTTTGCGCGTTATTCTATCAACATGATTGAGTTCGAACGCGAGACTGGTTCCTATGAGCGAGCCGAAAGCAATCTGCGGATCTTTATGGAAAATAACATTTTTATACGTCGATTGCTATCGGAACTGAGTAAAATAGTCTCCCATAGGTAAATAGTCTATTTTGTATAAAATATTTTATTCGTTAGAAAAGTTTTTAAAGTAATATTTAAAATAGTATTTTATTTGAAGGATTTTTAAGATGGCGCACATGGTTTTCGAAGGAGTGAAAATAGGGTTTGAAAATATTATAGTTTCTTGTTTTCTAATGTTACTCGTTTCGTTAGTCTATTTGTATCGTTAAACAATATTTTAGCTATGGAGATTTTACTATAGAGTTTAAGTAAATCTTCTGACTTTTTTCGTTAATAATTAACATGCTCGGCAAAGTAAAAATGACCATCGCTATAGGTATTGATTTTATGTAATATCGTTCGCGTCGTTGTTGTAACATACATTTCTCCTCGAAATTTTATCAATCATGGCAGATGTAAAATATGTATAAACATTAAGAGAGAGTTAAAGATTAATACGAATTGTTGTACAAGATTTATCCGAAGCGTAGCAGTACCAGAAAATTAAATTTGTGGAAAAGTGTTTTATCAACGGGGTAGGTTTTAATTCCTGCTTCGCCATTTTCATTTTGCACGATCTATCGAGAGATCAATGCAAATGTCTCTAGTCAACTTGTATTGATCTTAACCCTTTGCACTCAAACCAAATTTAATTCCAAAATTAGACAATTTCATTCATCTTAAATAATTTTCACAGAATGCTTGACGTTTTTAGCAATTTATAGAATACAAACGAATTTTGTATTCTAAAAACTGTTTCAGGAATGGTATTGCACTTTCCACTGGTGTATTAAAATCATCGAAAAATTGGCTACTATTATTTAAAATAATTTGAACATCTCTATCTTTACATTTAAGAAATTGATAAAAATTTAAGTGTTGCAAGGACGAATAACAGTAAAAAATACTATATACATAAGGTGAAATAATTTATGTGGAATGAAAATACTCTAAGTCAGAAAAAATGCTCCAGTTTTCTAATTAAAACAGCTTCGAGTGCAAAGGGTTAACAGTCGTTGGCTGACTTCGGATTAATAGTTATTTGAACGATCGCCTTCGGAGACGTCAGAAAGCCCGCCACTGAAACCGATGTCTGTTCATTTCAGCCAGTGCATCGGCACACGAACAGCGCGAAGAATAGGCGAAAGGTGAGAATAATGAGCCCTGGCGAAAATGTCTCCTGAAAATACCTGAAGCGTTCTTTTATTCAAGAATGCGCGAGCCACGTCGGCCCACTTACTGAACCCGAAGAACAATGCGTGCGCGCCGACCAGACCAGAGTATGGGTACGCTCAGTTTGTCTCCGAGGACACTTTACCAAGATAATGTAAAGTGGAGCATGGCCTTGGTAACGCGTAGATGCTGCTCTAATCGTTAAGTAACTCCGCCAGCGACAATCGGTAGAATTTACGGATGCGCGAAGATCAAATCGTAAAAGCGAAGACATGTCTGTCTTCATTAATATATCAGAGAACTTAAATATACAGCGGTTTTACCAAGGTACTACAAAGTGGAGCGTGGTCTTAATAAAGCGCATTGTAGATGCTATTCTAATCGTTACATCTGCTGCTACTTGTTGAACAATTGGTTATCAATCACCACATTATCTCTTACGAAAAAGGAGCTGATCACTTTTTTTCTTCAAAGAATTGCAAGTGGAAAATTCCAACATCTACGATAAATCTTTACGAACTTCAAAGCTTCTACAAAGAATTCAACTTGTCCATACATTGTCAAAATTCGTGTACCTCTATGTTCAAACGATTTCAAATGGAAAATTCCGAAATCTTATTTAATAAATCCTTACAAACTGCATAGCTTCGAGAAAGAATTCAAGTTATCCATACATTGTCAAAATTCATGTACCTCTATCTTCAAACAATTTCAAATAGAAAATTATTAAATCTTTTTCAATAAATCCCTACAAATTACAAAGCTTCTAGAAAGAATTTAATTTGTCCATACGTTGTCAAAATTCATGTTCTTCTTTCTTCAAAAAATTTCAAGTGAAAAATTCGAAATCGGATTGAATAAAATTCTTACAAACTACAAAGCTTCTATAAAAAATTCAACTTGTCCATATATTGTCAAAATTCATGTTCCTTCTCCTTCAAAGAATTTCAAATGAAAAATTCCAAAATCTTATTCGATAAAATACTTACAAACTTCAAAGCTTCTACAAAAATTCAACTCGTCCATACATTGCTAAAATTCATGTACCCCTATCTTCAAACAATTCCAAATGGAAAATTCCAAAATCTAATTCAATAAATCCCTACAGAGTTCAAAGCTTCTAGAAGGAATGTCGAATAAAATTCAAAAAATTTATTCGACAATTGATTGCAAACTGCGAAGTCTTTCAATAAAAATTCCAACCCTTCCGTGCGCCCAAAGCATTTACCTACAATCTGGTTTCTCAAAGAATTCTAAACGGTAGATGCCAAGAAATTAAAAAAAAACCTCTAAATCAATATATTCTGAAAAAGAAAAAACGAAATAGCTGCTGAAGTGAACAGTATTCGCAACGAGTGCCAGCCAAGCAGTGTCCACCATTTTCCACGCACACGCGCCGCATTAAATTTCGAGATAAAATCGCCTAGGTTCCTTCACCCCTATCCAGCACAGGTGCCTCAATTTTCCGGGTAAATTATTAATTAGCCGCGAGCTTCGCGCGCGACCGATCTCGCATACAGCGCGTTCAATCGACTCGAAATCAGGGCTCGAAAAACAGGGAATTCTGCGATTCTGCGGGGATGGCGCCGGTCACCCGCAACCATTCTGTGAATTTCTGCAGCCCGATAGTGTACATCACCACGGGACCTGTCCTCGAAACCGACACTTCCTGTCGCGAAAGGCCGTGACCTTTGTGCGTATCCCACTACGAACTTATCGAAAAAATTGCTAAAAATTCCGGCATCTTCTAAATAAATAAATACGGACATATTCGAATACACTGCGGGACAAAAAGATGGCGCACTTTATATTTTCCCATATTTTGCGTTAAAAACTGATTAACACTTTGCCGGCCGCTCATTTCTCGCATCGCCATTACGTTGCCGCCGGCGAGATTCACGCAGGTTCTACTACTCGCCAACGGTGATATTTACGCAATTGTTCGCAGCATAGTCAGTTGCAATATAATTATTATTAAAGAAGGCATTAAGATAACTGTTACACAATTTTTATTCCATAGTCTTATATTTTTTAATTAGTACTAAAACATTTTATTTACTAAATTATCTCCTGGGGTTCATAATTCTTTTTAGTATGATCAATTTCAAAACATTTTCCTACATGTAGAGGAACGTTACAGGAAGAACACATATATGCAGTGGAATTTCTTTATCTACAACAATTATGGAAGAAAAGATACAAATCATACTGACCAGTCTGGTAGTTCTAGCGTTAAAAGATGTACGACCACTTCATGCACTCACTATAGAAATATAAATCCTGCAGGAAGTAAATTTGTCAGAGCGTTAGTAAACTTAGTAACCGAATTCTTGTGGCATCTGAAGAAAGCTCAAATCAGTTCGGTTCAATTTTAAAGAAAGTTCACCGATTTTAAAAGGTGTACGACTACTTTGTGCGCTCGCTATGGAAGTATAAATCCTGCAGGAAGTAGATTTGTCAGAGCGTTAGTAAACGTAGTAAACGAATTCTTGTGGCATCTGAAGAAAGCTCAAATCGGTTCGGTTCAATTTTAAAGAAATTTCACCGGTTTTAAAAGGTGTACGACCACTTTGTGCTCTCGCTATGGAAGTATAAATCTTGCAGGAAGTAGATCAGTTAGAGTGTTAGGGTACGGTGGAAGGTTTGAACGCAGGGTCGTTCGCGGTGTGTCGGTGGCCGTGGAAAGATGCAGAAGCCGGTGTGAAAAGAAACGAGAATTAATTTCCGTTAATTGCTCCGAACTGAAGTTTGCTGAAAGCGTTTTATCGAATTGAAAGCCTTTCAACTTCGCTCTTCCCGGAGCTTACCCGAGATGAAATGCCGGATAGACCGTGGACCGGGTCTATACGTGCGCAGCCAGATTGTGTCTATGTGCAAGGCTGCGCTTGGAAAACGTAAGAGGGAAAGAGGAGCAACAGCCAGCGCGGAGCAGAGCAGATCAGAGCAGAGCAGAGCGGAGCGGAGCAGAGCAGAGCAGAGCAGAGCAGAGCAGAGCGGAGCAGAGCTGCGCGCCGGAGAGTGAGCTAAACGCCGGCAATTCGGAGCACTCTGTTCCCTGATTGCATTTAATTACACGTGCCCGGCCCTACGGTCCACTGCAATTGCTACATTGTACGTTGGGACAGTTAAGCTTCCTAGAGGTACTTCTCCTCGTCCAACGGTGCTCGCAACCGATAGATAGCTGGACACGATACCCACCAGCACCAACACCAACCCCGCCGGCTATAAGTGCGCCGGAACTTCTCTACAGGCCATCTAACATCCCAGAATCCCGCGCCGGAAACGTATCTACCTATTTCGCGCCCTCGCACACAGTGCATACGCTCGCGATGACCTGCTCGACCCGTGCCATCTGCATCAACCCATGTTGCAGCAACGAGAAATAATCTTTCTAGAGAAGACTCTTCGGATATTCGTCGACTGTAGTTTTCTTCTGGATGTTAGTACAACGGATTGTCTTCTTTAAACGTTATCGCTCCGACCGGCAGTACTGTTGTCTACTAAGTCAGCAGTTTTTTCGTGAAGATTTACGCCCAAGATTTAATTGCCCAATCAACAACCTAAAACATTCCACGACATGAAAATAAGTTATTTAATGAAGCAACAATTGAATACCTAAAACGCATGACACATAGTTATCGTTGAGCTTCGTTGCAGTGAACATAGAACTTTATCATTAACGTTGGTAGAATAAATTTGGAAGAATTTGACGCACGAATTTAAATATTTCAAGTTGCTTATCAAATGCACGATGCCAAAACTTCTTCCCCCACAGAACAGAATTTTGTCGTTAACGTTGCTAAAAGAAATTTAGAAGAATTTGGAACACGATTTAACCCTTTGCACTCGAATAGCGCCGCTAAGGTGCCACTAAAAATTGGCGTACTACTATTTAATCAACTTTTACATCGCTAGGTTTGCAGCAAAGAAATCGATAACCGTTTTAGTGTTCTAAGTAGGAGCAATAGTAATTAATTTTATATGTACGAAAGGAAATAAACTATGTACAATAGAGCTATTATAGTTAAAAGTATTATTTCGATTTTCGAATAGAATTGCTTCGAGTGCAAAGGCTTAAATATTCGGAGTTGCTCGTTAAATGTGCCATGCCGAAGCTTCTTCCCCCATAGAATAGAATTTTGTCGTTAATGTTGATAAAAGAAATTTGGAAGAGTTTGGCACACGAATTTAAAAGTTCCAAGTTGCTCGTCAAATGCACCATGCCAAAGCTCCTTCCCCCGTAGAATAGAATT
>CM052083.1:8658576-8683976 GCA_028453745.1 Agapostemon virescens | reverse complement strand
AATTTGTATTTAGTTCAGAATTTGCTAAAATTGCAATTTTAAAATTGCTTGGAGTGCAAAGGGTTAAATTCTAGGACCTTCTTCAAGAAAAAAAGAGACTTACGCTGTTAGTGTCGCGCGAACTGCGTTTATAAAGAGTTCAGAATTTCCCTGGTCTCTTTTCGAACGTTTCTCGCAAGATACACAGACGCAAGATTGATCTCATCGCGAGCACACACGTTGAACTTGATCCAGCCGAACACTCGGCGAGGGAAGCAGAACGCAGGAAGATGGGTGGTTATGTGCCTGCGGATAAGGATTCCACGGTGTAGAACATTCTGTAAACGAGTCCGGTGCATTTACATTGACGGTGCCATTACTCGTTTATCTATCGACCCATGGAGTATCCCATGGGAGAGCTTGTCGGCCGGTAGTCCAGTCCAGGATTGTTACAAGCGCCGCGAACCTATCGATTCGAATAATTGAGCAAGATCAACGGACCCCGGAATCATATCTGCGCTTTTTGCCCCGCCTCGTTATCCGAATATCGAATATGTTCGGTTAGGGCTGATCGACGCGAAGAGTGTTCCGCTTGGATATTGCCTGGAAAAATTATTTCCCTCGAAACTGAGATTTCAACCTTGCTCGGTCACTTTACTTCAACCCCTTGCCATAACATTCTCTCTGACTCTACAATTATTCCAACAAGTTCGTCGTAAAACGTATTACAGAGAAGAAAATGTATATTTTTCTACTACTTTTATTTCAATTATTTAAATATTCATTACAAAAGAGTAAAGCTTGATTTTATTAAAAAATGAAGGCATGAGATTTATATTTATTAGATTTTGTTGAAAATCTTTATTAAATCGAATATGTTCGGTTAGGGCTGATCGACGCGAAGAGTGTTCCGCTTGGATATTGCCTGGAAAAATTATTTCCCTGGAAACTGAGATTTCAACCTTGCTCGGTCACTTTACTTCAACCCCTTGCCATAACATTCTCTCTGGCTCTACAATTATTCCAACAAGTTCGTCGTAAAACGTATTACAGAAAAGAAAATGTACATTTTTCTGCTACTTTTATTTCAATTGTTTAAATATTCGTTACAAACGAGTAAAACTTGATTTTATTAAAAAATAAAGGCATGAGATTTATATTTATTATTTTTTTTTTAAAATCTCTATTTTGAGTCTGACTCGTTATAATATGGCAAAGGGTTAAAATCGATAGTTTTCAGGGGTGCAACGAGGAACGCATTGTGATAATTACATCCACAGTGTGTCCCGTGTTAGTCGCATTTCCGATTCAAAATCACATTTCAAAAAATTGAAATCCTTGGCATAGAATGACGCCTGTTCGACGTCATCCGTTTCATGTGCCATTGTAGCCTTTGTCGTCTCCGAGACGTCAAGCGTTGTTTCTGGCGGACGCCGAAAATCGCGTATCGATTTCGATTCGATTCTAGTACCAAGGTATACAAAAAAATGTTCTTTTACCTATTATCTACATAGCTGTTCATAATACTTCTGTTAATGCAATGTAAATTTCGAAATAAAATGTTTTGTTTCTCTTGTAACGAGTATTGAATATTTTCACTTGAATCGTTGTAATCGCAGAAAATTCATTCATTTTCAATATGTTTCACTTGTTCATGATCAGTGTAGTCTATTTCAGAATCTGTTGCTCGATTTGGCTGATCTAAAAATGAAAGCTCTTTATCGGACAGGATAATTGTAAAATATTTTGAATATCGATTTATATATCGAATTATATCGTTGCGGTCGATGTGAAGTTGAAGCTGAGAACAATTAAAAATTAGCTTTCGGCTCGAACGTAGCAGGTTTGTCTGAGGAAACCGTACACGAAATAAATTACCTTGGCAATGTCTACGGTTCCTTTCCCGGTGTCCGATTCAATTGTACGACGAAGGTTCCGCGATAATTGCGCGTTCCAGAGTTAACATGGCTTCTCTTAAACTCTGATATACGGTCGCGGCGGCGTTCCTAGCCATTTATAGTACACATAACCGGAAGTTGATTCCAAGACTGCCACTTTATGCTCTCATTTATGCTCGCAAATGGACATCCCACAATCTAAAAGCCTAATCCAGATATACCATGTATTTACTTAACGCGCCGGACACGGCGCGCCATTTTGCGCGACGTACTCCCATGGCGAAGCACCATGCTCCATCGAGCGAATTTTTACTGCAGAAATGAAAAATACTGTTGCATAAACGTTTTATGAAAAATCAATTTAGACAATGTTGTTAACCATTTGACGGTTCCCTGGTCGAATTTCAAGTTTCAAAATTTTTCACTCCTGATGGTTCAATTAAAATAAAAGTTTGGACAACGTTTCAACCATATTTGGATTAAGAATAGAATTTGTTTGTTCACGGTTTCTTGTTTTTAGATATTAATCGTTTCTCGAGAACAGTTGCACAGAAAATCTTAGGATAATCTTTTACATACTTTAAAGTTGTATTTTAATTATAATTTTAAAGAAAACGTATCTAATCTCTAATCTGTGAATTTTGTGCACTATGACAAGCATGAATAGATGTAATTTAAAGCAGTAGACAGATTAAGAGCACGTAAGAATATTAATCCTTTGAGAACGAATTTTGCCATATTGGCGACATCAAGACCGTAAATTCAATCTTTAAAGTAGTAAAAAATATAATTTAACCATCGTATTAACATAAGATCTGAGGACTTAAATTTTTAAGACAGCATTTAGCTTTTTGGAGAAAATATTTTCAATATTTTAAAAAATCCTCGTCCATAAAGGGTTAAGTTAATTAATTTAGTTTCCCTTATTTACAGTCGATGCAAAGCAGTCTTCGTTTTACCCTGATACGCTATATACTTATAATTATAAATTGATCGAACGAAATGAAATGAATTTTCAAATATTCGAGCAAGCAACAAGATTTTTCGGTGAGCGCAGTGCTAAAACACGTAACGAGCGAGCACGAGTCATTGAAGTACAGTTGTGTTTCTAATTCAACTTCAAACTTCAACGAGAATTTTGGGCAAACACGGAAGCAAAAAATAGTTTAACGAGCATGACGTACGTTGGTAATACTCAAAGAAAGTGGAGCACGGAATGTTGTTTTCACTCCAACTTATTCATTTAATTATTCCCATTGTTCCAGCACAATTACGGTTCGACTTCCTTCACAAATTTTTCCGTGGAAAGCAATAACTCTGTTTTCGTAGTATAGTTACGCGAATTTTTATAGCGGACGTGAAGACGAGAGAGAGAGAGGGAGAGAGAGAGAGAAGGAGACAGAGAAAGAGAAGGAGAGAATGAGAGAAAAAAGGCAGCAGTGGACCCGAGGGAGTAATGAAAATACGGGAAATTATAACTTAAATAGAACTGGGTCGTGTAGAATGCGAGTGTGCATGCTTTTGCCGTTTATATTCGCTCGTGTGAGACACGGGCATGAAATTAAAGGGATTAAAATATGTAATTCAGAAAACTCCTTTTGAATATTCTGCTCGTGCGGGTCTCATTCAATATATTAACGTGCCCCTCGCCCCCTTCTCCCTGCCCCACGATGAAAACGTGCGTCGTTGGATTTGGCCGAAGTAATTTCGAAATTATTGTCGGAACGCCGTCGCTGCTGCCGAAAATCATTCGAAACGCCACCCCCACCCCCCTCCTCCTAATTCGTTGAACCTTGGAAAATATCTTCGTTAAGGAAAAATCGAAATCCGTTTGAATATTTGTTCCCAGGGCCGCGCGGTTTTTAATCATTCTATTCTTGCGAATGAAGCTTATTCGCGAGAGTACCGGTGATATTGTTTTCCTCATTAAAACGCAGAAAGGATCGGAGCCCGCAAAATATGTTTCCGGTACATGCTGATTAAAATAATATAAAACATCTCGGACAAATATACCGTGGTAAAAATATTCCGTTCGTTACTTCGCGCATCTAGAGGCTCGTAAAATACATGGGGAACATTTTCGTTAACGTTAATAACGTGTCTATTTTTTACCCAATCTTTTAGCCCGTGAAATACATTTTCCCTAGCTTTTGCAGGATATTTTATGGAAATGTGAATTTGCATAAAGAGCCACGGTCGCATGATAAGCATTCTATTCGATGATGTTGCGTCCTTCTTTTACTGCGCGTCGCGTAATAAACATATTTTCCGGAAAATATTCCGACCGCCGTGCGTGATGTTTGATATTGTACATTTTTGTAATATTGCATAACGTCGAAAAATTATCAAGGATTATTATTACGGATTCGAAGGAATTAAGTCGATGGAAATTCCCTCTTGATCGATACAGTTACGCGGAATGTTCGAGTTAATACGAAAATCGATGATTTCATCGAATCGCCAGTCAACATGGAATGTTACAACGTGTTTATGTTTGTTGCATTCTGTAGTGGGGTACAAACATTATGATTTATTATTATTATTAAGTTGAGCACCTTTTAGAGTTAGTAAAATTTTGATTCTGATTTGCGAAGTCGCCAGAATGCTCTTAATTAATTAAAAACGTCTACGATCTCTCTAATCACCCAATCCACAAATAGTGGTTGCTATTTTTAAAGACCGTTACATTGTGTGCAATCGTAAAACAATTATAGTGTACTATACCTATTCTAAAAATGTTTGTTGAGATAGTAAACTTTTGATTCCCATAAGCGAGGTCGCCAGAATGTCCTTAATTAATTAAAAACTCTATGATCCCTCTAATCGCCCTGCCAACATATAATAATTGCTATATCAAAAGGCTGTTACATTGTGTGCAACCATACGATAATTACAGTGTACTATACCTGTTCTAAAAATCTTTTGTTGAGCTAGTAAAAATTTATTTCCATGAGTGACATCACCAGAATGCTCCAAATTAATTAGAAAATCGTCAGTCTCGGTTAATCTCCAGATCTTAGAAAATGTTTAGTATTGCAAAAATTTTCCCTACGTTTTACACAGTCGTAAAATAATTATGCTGCATAATTGCACTAATTCTTGCTGACTGTGAGTCGATAAAAATCTGATTTCGATTGGTTCGGTTGCCGGAACGTTGAAATTAATTCGAAAATCGGTGACCCAATCGAATCGGCAATCCGAAAAAGGGACGCCGCGCGGCGGCCCGGTGCTCGAAGGGTCCCTAATTAATTCCTCAGGCTAATTGGACGGAAATGAAGATTAAAAAGTTCGCAGGTCCGCTAACAAGAGACAAAGCGGAAAAGAAATAAGCGGGGACAGAGGATCGCGGAGGTCGGAGGCGCAGTCAAGGAAAGAACACCGGAATGGAGGCGACGACGTTGAAGGGTGGCCGCTAGTTTCGAAGGTAAATTGGCAATTTAACAAATTTGCAAAGTTCCCCCGGGGAACTTCGAGGTCTCTCGAAGAGTGCAGAAGCGTTTCGCAAGCATAAATACATACAGACGTATTTATATACGCGTGCGGGAAGTCGCTCAAACAAAGTCTCCGGAATTTCTTTCTACTCGGTCATTATACTGCACGACGAAATTATAATTATGTATTTTGCTGAACGTACTACATAAGCGATACTTATCAAAGAAAAAATACGTCCGCGAAGAATGATTCAGCACGAAAATTTACCTTCCACATTATTGTACAGTATAGCATATTATTCGAACATCACCGACGAATGCAATCGACCAAATGAAATTAACCCTTAGCACTCCAAGCAATTTTAATTTCAAAATCGGAAGATTTCGTTAACATAAAGTTTATTACCATTACTTGTACTTTAACATTTCTATGTCTACCGACTTCTTCGATGCAAACGTAGCGATGTAAAAGCTGTTTTAAATAATTGTAAGCGAATGTTTTGTGTCGCCTCAGAGGCGTCGTTGGAGTGCTAAGGGTTAAAAATGCTATTCTACCTTTATGAAAAGTCTTGTTAACACTAAACCTATATAAGCGAGTCAAATAACCCTTTTCAGATTCTTTATTTTGCAATTGTTGAAAGTATAAAATTGTATATGCAATCGTATACTCTAGTAAAAATAAATGAAATCTTGTCATTTTTATAAAATTACATGTACTAGCCAATTTTAATGCTCGACAGGTTTAGTATTAAAATTCAACTATCACTGTTCACTGCATCTATATATAGACAGCACATTTGTTATTTAAAGCAAAACTCTTCTAAATCGAGTTCTACGAGAAAAATAGTATATTTAATCACCCGATCGATCTAAACGAACACCGTGGCGTTCATAATGGTCTGATAAGGAATCGCGTGGCGAACCTGTTAGGTTGGTACTCCGTAAAGTATAGATCTCATGGTATCGGTAGGTTGAAGGACCGTATTGCACACTTTTTCAATTGTTCTACCAAGTGCGTTCTCCTCCGCCGGGCATTCGTTCTCGAAGAATCATTATCCATATAGCGTAGTGCAAGACACACTCACAATTTTGTGGGTTGGTTATTAGATAATATTTTAAGAAAGTTTATGTTATTGTTCAGCGCGCGCGAATAGTTTGTTGAAACTGACTCTATCGAGTTGAATTTATTCGTGCGCTCCGAGCATTAACTTAACAATGATCGAATATTTAGGAACGGTGCTAATAGTTTTACAAAACGCACAATTTGTTTGAAAATGAAAATTAGACTTTGAATTTTAACACTTATCCTTTGACACTTCGGTGGCTCCCCTGAGGCGACACTAAAAATTGTCAGACTATTATTTAAAACAATTGTTAACCCTTTGCACTCCGAACAGTTCTGGACCTTGGCTATCAGCTACTCAGCGCTACATTGTGGCAGAAACGTGCATTTACAGACCCTCGTATTATTTAGTGTAGTTTTGGAATCAAGTAACGTATTATAACGATATTGGACTTACACGAATTGGATGACATCGAGAAATGTGTACTTGCAAAGAAATCAATATTTTATTTTCTATAATTTTGTACAGTGTGATAAACCTTAAAACACTTCCCAATACGCATTGTAGACTGATTTGTGCACGTTTGAAAATAATAAGACGTTTGACGCCTGAAACCAGGTGTTTTCCTATCAAACAAGGTGTTGCCGGGTTTGCACGACTTTGAAATTTTCGGTCTGGCGAAACTCGCGAATATGGGAAAATGGGGTTGATAAAAGGGACCTTCCTGCAGTCCCCTGAAATGGTAGCCTAATTTTAGGGTGCTCTTCTTAAAGAGGAAGGTTCAAGGAAGATTTTGCCGTTGGGTTCATGTCGATAGCTCTAATCGTTTGGCCAGGGGACTCCTTCAAAGATTGGCAAATATTGCGAAACGCTGTAGGGACGACTCATGACCTGTCTAATATCGCGAAAAAATGGGGACAAAATTTCTGGTCTCCGATTGCTTTTTAATTTTGCATACACGTTTCTAGACTCGCGGTCAGGGTTCATTTCAATTTTCAGGTCGATCGGAATCGAATTGCAACCGTGGCGCGACTTTGAAATTTCGGGGTGTTCAATGGCGAAAATGGGAAAAATGAGTTTGATAAAAGGTAGCTTCCTGAAGTCCCCTGAAATGCTAGCCTAAATTTTGAGAGCTCTGCTTAAAGAGGAAGGTTTGGGGAAGATTTTAGAATTTGAACCATGTCGATAACCCCCTTCTATAAATCGCGAAAAATTGCGGAAAAATCATAGGTCGTAAAGTTTCGGTTGCTATAGAAAATCGATGATTAACGCGAGTGAATTTTACTTTCCGGCCGGTCCACCAGTTTTGGAGGATCCTGTAGTGCGGGCTAGCATGAATAAGTAAACCCGGAGCGCGGCTCCAACAAGTGAACTTTTCTCGCAAGCGTTCGGAAAATATTCCGGCCAAGGATGGAACACGATTCGCCGCGGAATTATGCAAACCCCCGAAACACGCCGCGGTTGGATTCTGCTAAGACGTGTATACTCGCCATGGAAGCGCAAGATTAACGCGAGCCTGGATATCCGGTTGCACAAAGAGAATGCGACCGCCGTCGAAATTCACCGCGGCTCCGTTCTGTTTGCGAGTAATCGCGTTGACGTTTAATTTGCTGCCATCGGGTTAATGCGTCGTCATGCTTTGTGCCGTTGTCATCCGGCTGTGTTTCGCCGACCTCTGTCCTTCGATCAAGGGATTAAAAGTATGCTGTAAGTCGAAAAACTGAAGGCGAAAGAATGGAACGCGATCTTAATCCTTTTCCAACTTCGCGCGCTACTTTGTCGACACTACGTTCGCGGAGCACTAACAGCGGCTGCTGTGCATCGCTTTCTAAAGATAATAAAAACGTCTCCATTCAAATTTTTAGCAATTTGTTTATGTAACATAAAATTAAACAATCTCTGATGCAACGTATAAAATACGTATGCATGTTTTAGCAATTTGCTGGAATTATTAAATATTTAATTAAAATTCGCAATAACGCAATCGATAATTTAACATTCAAACCTTTTCTTGACTCACATCTTTTTAATTTATACGTTTGCTATAATGTCATGGTATGCCACATTCTTTCTATACTTCTCTCCCGTTTACCGATCAACATTCATATCACATTTTCCATCAAACGCACACACGCGAACCTCCCACAACTATATCTTATATTTTTATTCGCATTATGAAAAATTGCAGTAGATAAATTGAACAATGGCAGGTTTTCATTGTAATATATACCCCACGCATTAATCACCAATAAATCGCAAATAACAATACGTTACAACAGAATGCCCTTTGACAATGCATACATCAAATTTTTAGTATCAATCACAAATGGAAAAAAAAAAGGAACGAATGAATGATCATTCGACGTTTGTATTTCGTCAAAAAATCTGGTCGTGTCTTTTCCGGGATGAAATTTGAATGAAGTTCGGTATTATCTAGAGAATGGAAAAGTTTGATGGACTTTTAATAATGGCGGAACGATATAGGGCTGCTTGTCAGGTTTAACGGGACACGATAAACAGGAGTTCGATTCGCGAACATGATTTATCCGACGCGTCATTATACCGTCGCGATAAAGCACGCTAACGATCGAATAATTGTTATATATAGTTAGAGAAGAACGCCGTGCTGTTTCATCGGCAATGAACCGATGCTGCGTCGAGATTGCTCCGACGTAATTGTAGTTTCGACCGAGGGAAACCGCGGTGCTGGCGCAGCTGCTTCGCATAAGTCTTTCGGGAAGAATAATATCTTGGCTGGTGCAAGCGTTCGGTCGCTGCCTTCGCCGGGGAAGAAGAAGATGCGTGGCCTGGCCCGCCTTAACGACGCGCAATGTGCACGCAGAATTCCCTTTTAACGAGTACATTGTTTAGAGCTCCGACTAAGCGGTAACTATTGTCAGCGGCGTTGGAAGCCGTTCAATTACTATTCTAAGACCGCTCTTCCTTCGTTTTTAATATCCCTATCATTCTAATTCAGAGGGTCAGGCATTTGATCTGCCAGACTACTGTGGCAACTTTATCGGTATTCCTTGGCTGATATATTTGTTGCAATTTTGGATTCAGTCAATATTTTCACTTTACAAAATGTCACGTATTCCTCACATAGGCATTTTAAAATTTACGTAGTTTGCAATTGGAAAGTTGAGCGATTTTCTTAAAAAGAAAATGGTAGAAAATATCATAGATTCTAACAACTTTGATGAACCTTTTCTAGGTTGCAATAATTGCTGCAATTTTGCATTCGGTCGATATTTTTACTTTAGAAAAAGATTACATATTCCTTAGATACGTATTTTGAAACTTACATCGTTTGAAAATTGTAGGTAGATCAGTTTGCTTTAAAAAAAATTTCAGAAGACATATGACTTCTTTAACACCAACTTTGACGAGAGGTTTTTAATCTATTATAATCACTACAGCTTTAGTTTCAAGGAATATTCTCATTTTAAAAACACAGTATACTCCTCAGGTATACATTAACAAATGTACGTAGTTATTAAAATTTACTAGTTTGGATAGAAGTCGTAAAAAATTGAATGTTACTAACATTTTAATTACCTACGTTTAAATGACCGGCTTAATTTGTCCTTTGCTGTTAATCTGATACGATAGCAGATAACTAATATGATTAGCAGATAAAAATGAACAGCAATGATAAGACAACATCATTTGCATGGTTCATAAATAATAAATCTTGTAAGCAAATAATAATTAACAATTGAATAGATATAAATTTTTCTGTGACAGAAATCAGTCTGAAAAAGCAAGAAGTAATTACAATACACTGAAAGTAAAACTGTGCATTTTTCCATATTTCTTTCCTCGGCACATTGTTCGACAGCCATGAAATAATAGGTACGAACTCCGATTTTCTTCTAGTTTCGTTATTTTTGTTTTCAACGCGACGATTCTCTACCGCTGACATGGCCGGACTTATAATTTTAATCATCGACCGGGGAATCATAAAAGTTGCTCTCGCTCGAGGACGCTTTCAATTAAAGATTTCCGTTCCTCTCGGGACGATCGGTCTCGTTTGAGGGAAACGCGGGGGAAAAACGGGGAAAAAGAGGGAAACGGAATAGAGATACGGTGGCCGAGATGGCGACTTTTTCCCCCCCTGTTCTTTTTCACACCCTGATATCCCCTTCTGTTCCCAACGGGATCGCGAACGCCGTTCGAACGACATGCGCAGATTTTTCAAATTAATTTCGCGAAACCGATAGAAATATTCCGCGATGCTTCCCTCTAAAATGCTTGTTTATTCCTTCTGATGGAAACATAAGATTTTATAGCATTCGATAACTCAAACGTTTAAATAAATCCTTTAACTCCATGCGAACACGTTTAAATAAATCCTTTCGTCAAACAGGAACATTTCATTCAAGTTATTTGATCCTTCCCTAATTATTATATTAAATTGTTGCCGAATATATAATCCTCCCCTCTAAAAAGAATATTTCTTCCTTCCCATGGAAATATCACTTTTTACAGTACTTGATAACTCTACTGTATTTGAAATCAATTCAAACACGTTCAACCCTTTGCACTCCAAGCAATTTTAATTCCTAACTCGAGACATTTCTTCGACCTAGAAAAATTCCATTGTACGTGGTTTCTTTCCTTTCGTGCATACCAAATTTGTTAGTATCTATCGTGCGTGTAACACTTCAGTTTTTATTTACTTCTTAGATACAAATATTGTAATGTAAAAATTGTTTTGAATAATAGTCTGACAATTTTTAGTTAGTTAAATAAACCCCTTAGTCGAAAAAGAATATTAAATTAAAGTTCCTTGATCCTTTAATAATTATTATATTAAATTGTTGGTAAACCCACGATGCCTTCTCTAGAAAAAACCTGTTTATCCTTATCTGTAGAAATATCAGACTTGATAGTATTTGATAGCTTCGAGAAAAATATCTTGCCTACTTCAAGAACTCTCAAATCCATGTGCAAAATCTTGATAGAAAATGTTCAACAGTTTTCGTGATAAATAATTTCTGAAAACTCCTCCGGAAGCCACAACACCACTTAAATGGCATTTCCTGAATTGATAGAACGTAATCGGTACGTGTCGCCGACAATAGGCGAGCTTAATAAATCGGACCGGTAGACGATCGTATTCTCCACACGGTAACGTTCGCGGAATTATCTCTGCGAACGGTAATCGAAATAAATTACGATAGAGAGAAAGCGAGAGAGAGAGAACGAGATCGTTTTGATAGGCGGGCAGGGAGGTATAAGCGCAGCCTGTGCTCCTGCATTTCATGTTAATCTCGCCATATTTCTTGGGAAATCAAGCCCGAACAGAAAGAGAGGGGGGAAGGGCATTAGTATGAAGAGACGCGAGATAAGCTTGGCCAGGTATCTAAGCAGCCGGATCGTCGGAAGTGAAACGCGCATTAAATAGAAAGAGAGACGCGCTTCCGTTTGACTGAAAAGCCGGAAAACGTCGGCCGAGTGCTCGACGACGGCTCCGATTTTGTCGAACGCAAGACCTGCCGATGAAATCCAAAGGCGGTGCTTGAAAATCGACGTGCAAGCCGAAGGGAACGACGCTGAATAAACGAGAAAACTTGAAGCCCGCGAAGGGTTCCAATTACTGCGAACGTCGGAAAGGTAATTTTTAATATCCTGCGATCAAAGTCTGGCTGGCTACCGCGAAACCTGTACCACTTGCGTCGAAGCAACCGAAGAAAATCGCTCTCCGCTTGAAACTAACGAGAAAGTATCAATTTTACGTCTAACGATCGAGTTAGAAAACTGCTTGCGCTGGAAACCCTTCCAGACACAGTTCACTGTTCCATTAACAATTAAATGTGATCCCCCATTGTCGGAAGATGCTGGTTCCTCGAATTAATAGTTCCCTAGGAAAAAGGCGAATGCTCGTTTCATTCTTTGACTCTGCAGTAGAAAATTCAGAGGATTTGTAAGTTTTATTAACTCGTTTACGGAGCATTAGAAACAACAATTTTACATTACTTTATAAAAATAACGATAATGCGTCGATACAAATTTATAACCCATTTTTTAATAATATGAGCTCATGGATATACATTGTTCGAACGATTATTCATCCATACATCATTACAATTTCATTATAATCATAAATAAAAAATATTATAATGCACGTTAGTAAAATTACTAGAACTGGTCAAACGACACATTTCAGATTTCTTATTTTGCAATTATAGAAGTTATATAATTGTCTCCATAGGAATTTCTTTATTCGATCATAAATTGTAATAAAATTCAAAATTGTTTTTCTTACAATATAATTTTCAGTAGCCAATTTTAACGCTCGTTGAGTTTCAATTAACCCTTTACACTCGAACGGTGACCCACACCACTGAAAATAGCTGCAGAATTATTTAAAACAATCTTTACATCGCTATACTTGTGTCAAAGAAATTCGTAAAAATTTAATCGTTGCAAGAACGAGTAATTAAATGAAAAATTGAATTGAAAATTGAAAAATTAAATGCGCAAGTTATGTTACTAATAATTGCACGTTAAATAATTATTGGTGAAATTGTAGTGAGTCCATATCACCTTCAATACATTATTTAAGGATTGATAACGAAAGTGCAAGTGATAAGGGAGCTTTAATATCCTGAAAAATCTGAGTTCTTTTTAAATTTTGCAAGTTCTTCAGTTTCGAGTGTAAAGAGTTAATTCCTTAATCCGCATCGGGAGATGTCGTGACTCAACAAAATCGTATTCAACAAAATTAAAGATTTTCCGAAGAACATATCCGATTAGAAATCTTTATGTCTTTGCAATGTTAATAAAAAATTAAATTTCAATGCATCGAAAAGGACAGAGAAGTGTACTCGGCTGTTGGTAACAGTCTAGAAACGATTAACACCAGTTCAACAGTCTTGACAGACCCTGATGGAGGTCTGCAATTATAGCATCGTTCGAGATGAAGCATTTCGGTAATGCTTCTAACAATAGGATCGAACACGCGATAACTCGAATAGAGTAACTTATCGGTTCACCGTGCAATGCTTCTGAAACTGCTTGCCATCGACACGATATTGTCAAAGCCACACGCTGCCCGAGTCTATAGACAGAGACGCTGACATTAATGAGCCCGCGGCCTGCCACATTCGTCACGTACTGACACCGCAAATGCATGCTGCCCTTTTACGAAATATCGGCAGCCATTCCCGCGACCTCCTCTTCCTGCCATTAGAGTCGTTGAAGTATTAAGTACCCCAAAAGGTTCACGCGGTTTCGCTAACGCGGGAACGGTTGTCACTAACCGTTGCTCTGCGTATTTCCCGGTTACAGATTGTGGACATTCGAGCGATAATATATTCTTACAAATTTATACACGAACAGTTAGACGAACCTAATTCTCTAAACTTTTGTTTAAAAACTGGCTGCGTCGGTTAAATAAAAACAAAATAGAAATATCATTTTTAACATTTAATATAACCGAGCATCAAAATCGACTAGCACACATTGTCATAGAAATTACAAGGTATAATTTATTTAGAATTGCTGCGATTTTTATTATGATGTAAAATAGGAAATTTAAAAAGAGTCATTTGAACTACATTGGTAGGTTCAGTGTTAAGTCTTTGCACTAAAACTTGCCATACTATTATTTCAAACAATTTTTACATCACTACATTTGCACTTAAGAAGTTGGTAAAAATTTACATGTTACACGTACAAGTAATGGTAGTAAACTGTATATGCATGAGAGGAAATGAACCATACAAACTGGAACTATTCCACATCAAAAAGTGTCTCGATTTTGGAATAAAAATTGTTCAGAGTGCTTAGTATCATAATTATAATAACTTGGTTGTGCCGACGTCCTTGAATTCTTTTAATTATCCTACTAGTTTGAATTTCACGTACCCAATTTTATCATAAATGCATAAAATTAGCAGTCTAGTTATATTCAAAATAAATAACAAACTTAATCATTGTATTTCATTCTGAGTGGACTTTAATTTTCTTTTGGACCTTTCTATTCTTTACCTTTGCTGAAATTTGCTTAGACAGTGCTTCTAGTAGTGTAGTAGGAAGGTGTAACCTTGACAGAAAAATCTTATCTATTATAATAACTGTCAAGGATTATTTTCTCAAGATGACATTCATAAAATTTGTTAAAGCGACAATTATTGCACTGGAACTTTAAGTCGAATATTTCCTTCGTCAGAGATTTCCTCGTGCCACTAAAGCCAACGGAGATATTTTAAGTAAAAATCTTAGGTGACAAGCCCTGTGCAAAAAAGAAATTCAGAAAACGTTTTAACTCAAGGAATGAAGCGAGTGCAGCGAAATATCCAAAGAATAGCTGCCGAACTTTTCGGTTCTGTTCTTTCAGTCGAGCGAAGACATAGAGTAGAAAAAACTTGGCGTGAATTAATTGACCGATGATAAATTACGAAACTAGACCGTATCGAAGGGGAGGGAAGAAGATCGGATAGAAGGGAATGCAGCTCGAGATGCAAAAAGCGATTGTCAAGGGAGATGAATGTCTCGAGCTCTTCGGGCACTCGTCGCTCTGCATCGGAGACCTTTGACCATCGTGAAAGTTTCGTTCCCCTCGTCGGTATTCGAGTGCCAATCTGCTAACAACAAGGTGACTCGGCTGGGTAGACCACCCCATTCAAGATTTTGAAAGTCAGACGACAGTAGAATGTTCGGGAGAGGCGGGTGATGGGACTTTTGTCCAGAAAAAAAAGTTGTAATTCACGTTCTTTTGTCGTCGACGGACTTTCCGGTTCGAAAATATATTGCCGCATGTTTATTACTTCTTCGGTGCCCTAACGGTCACTGATAGACTGACAATCGTTATTTCAAATAATACATATACTTTCTATTCTATTCACAGAAGAATTCACGTTTGTAAAAAATAGGTTCATTAACATTAGAACTACCGAACAATGTATCTATTTCTGTTAGAAATCTTGATCACGAGTCTGACTCGTCGTTGTAGGACCAAGGGGTTAAATATCATGCTGTCCATGAAAGGATGAATTCAGAAATCTTTAATACGGTGCCCTTGAAAAATCTCAAAGTCACCTTGATGAAAAATGATTTATCAAAAATCAAAACTGAAATATAAAATATTAAAGATATTTACAATTAAGAATATGAAATAATACAGTAATAAGTTTCTTCATAGATCCACAGAACACCGAGTTATTTCGTATAGCTTTAGAAGGTAGAAAGTTTTAAATGAAGGAATGATAAAGTATTTAAAAAATTCAATTTTTGGAGACAATTATCATTTCAGGAAGAGTAAACGGTTTCTCGCTAGTCGGAAGAAGATATAGCACCCATTGACAGGTCGAATCCGAAACTTTTTTGATCTCGGGAACTATTTGCACTCGCTTCTAATTCATCCCGTCAAACTTCTTTAATAAATTGAACAAACCTAAGTCCAGCGGGGAGAGAGACAAAGTTTCCAGTGAACCAGAAGTATTTCAACGGGAATTTAAAGTAGGTCTACATACAATATTCTCCGCTTTTCATTAGCAACCATCTGGACTATAGTCTCGACCAGTTTTGCATTAATACCACGGAAGTCCTAATCTGAATGCGTTATTGAGAAAAACAATGAAATTATTCCGTCATCTCGTAATTAAGTCCCATCGTTATATTATTGTACGTGGCTGCTAATATCAAATATCAACGTAATGATAACATTATAAAACATAAAACGAGAATGCATTAATACATTTAATACGAATTTATAGTACACCCACCAGATACATATTTTCAATTTTATGGATATTTTACATGTTATGTATAACTGTTTTGAAAACAGAAAGACACCTACGCTAATATTTTTACGTTTCTACGTTCGTCATATTCAGTATTAAATTTTTCATAAAATAGTTTCAATATTAAGTTATCAAATTTTTCATAAAATAGTTTCAATATTAAGTTATCAAATTTTTCATAGGATAGTTTCAATAAAAAGTTATCAAATTTTTCATAAGATAATTTCAGTATTAAGTTATCACATTTTGTATAATATAGTTTCAGTATTAAGTTATTAAATTTTGTATAATATAGTTTCAGTATTAAGTTATTAAATTTTTCATAAGATAGTTCCAGTACTAAGTTATCCAAATTTTCATAAGATAGTTTCAGTACTGGTTTATTAAACTTTTTACAAAGATAGTTTCAGTACTAAGTTATCAAATTCTTTATAAGATAGTTCCAGTACTAAATTATCAAATTTTTCACAAGATAGTTTCAGTACTGATTTATTAAACTTTCTATAAGATCGTTTCGGTATCAAGTTACAAGTCAACAAATTATTAGCGACATTCTTCAATGTCAATGCTGATAGGAATGATCTAATCTGTAAATTCACAGATCCGTTGCATTTTTCTTACATTGATCGTGATGTTTGTTACTTTTCCGAAGACATCAAGACCTAGACTTTGCCTCCATGTTTAGCTTCCAAATAAAAATATAAAAAGTTAACTTAACATGTACTTTGAAAGATGTAATTCGTGAAATAACAGAAATGGCACCAAGAGACGTAAATCTTGATTGTACCTTCATCTAACGTGTAAACGATCCGAATTGTCGAGTGACTCGAAATTTAGTGCAGACATCCTAACCGAGATCCGCGTACTGTTACCTGACAAGGGCCGGTTAAAATCGAAACGGACAATCGCGATGTTCGCCTTGCAAGAGCGGTTCGTAAATCTGCGCCAAGTGTCAGGTGATTTCGGCGAATTTAAGGGGGCTGTTACCATGGCGTTGCAATTCGAAGAGCGATCGTCTAAACGCCGCACTTAGATCACCTTGGGCCTGATGTTTGTCGATCCGACCGATGCGAAACAGTATCTCTGGCTATTGGACTGTTTACGTCGACGGAAGACTGACACAATAGTTCTACGAGGTAAACAACACCGCTGTAATACAGAAATAGAGACGGGCCGATACAGAAGCGACGACAGAATCGGTAATAAAATGTAGCTGGTGAGGGTCACAGTGGTGAAAACTTCGGGAAGTCAACCGTTTGCACTCGAAGCTGTTGTAACTCCAAATATCAATTACTATAAATTAATTTTAACACGTAAAAATAACATAGAAATAAATATTCTGCTTTGTGGCGGCTCTACCTTCTACGCTCGCCAGCAGATGGAAAATAGGACGACTTTCTCGCTAGTACTTGATATATACACCGTTCTAAACACGTTCCATGCCACGTGTTCCACCAGTGGTGTAGGATGATATATTTATTCAGTGCGCTAAACAGATATATTTTCTAATGAATTTATAATTAAAGCATGTATAAACAAAATTTTAAAAATGAGACGTAATAAAAAATGTAGTACAGAATACAATAATTAAGTTTGGAGTAATATGTGAATATTTAGTCACATATTAAACAGACCTCAGTAAATTTAATTTAATTTGTGTACTTAACACTATGACTGCCGTATCCCCTATATATGGTTGACAGAATTATTAGTCTATGTTTAAAAATAAATTTGTGAGCTAATATACTCGTTGCATTCAATTTAGTTGATATCTGAAGAAAAGAAGAAGGTTGACTGAAGGCTGCTTCATTAAATAAATTAATTTGATTTTATGGAATTTTTGAGGTCGTCAGTTGGGCAGCGAATGTGTTGGTAGAACTAACAAATCGTTCAGAGACAAAGTGGGATGCCGTAAACGGCCAGTAAACTTACGAAGGAAGAGCTACGAATTGATTTGTACGCCTCGCAGATCTAACAAATTGTTAAAAGGCAAACTCTGCAGATGTTCCATCAGCTTCCAGGCAAGTGCAAAGGGTTTAACAGAAAGGGAAACAGCGGCAAACCAGATCTGTGAAACGAAAAGCAACGTTTGCAGCTATTCATCGAAACGGAGCTGCATATTTTCAAGCAAGCATCTCGTTTCCGATCTAAACACCGATGCGGATCTACCGGAACAACCGTTTATCGCGATCATTCTCGATGCAATCTATGCAGTTAGATTGTCGGTTTAGCGTGGAAAACGTCGAACACAAGGATATCGCATTACTGCATCAGCTCGCAGCTTGTTTTCTGGATTCTTTGTCGAAAGAGATGGAACTGGAGCGATGGAAGGGAGCAAAGTGGTACATTCGTGCACAGAGAGACTGATGGTTTCCGCGATTCTTCCTCTAGAGCAATTCCAGCTTCCCGCGAAATGCGCGTGTTCGTGTTCCACTGTTCCCAGGATTATGCTGGGTCTGCTCTGATAAATCTCCGCGCGCCATTATTCTTATTACGTGCGATGCGATGTGTATTCTTGGGCTTTAAATAAAATATTAAATGCCAGTCGACAGTTCTATAGCCGCGAAATGCAAAAACCACGGAGCAGTACGCTGAAACTTTATTTTATTTTTCGGAGATCTTACGAAAACACTTCTTTCAACACTAAACCTACCACAGTGGATAAAATGTCCCTTTTCGGATTTTCTATTTCGCTATTGTTAAAATTATAAAATTACCCGCAGGAATTCTAAATTAATTATATCTTGTCATTTTTATAAGAGAATGAACGGCTAGTCAATTTTAATGCTCTTCTCAATGCCTAATAAATTTATCATTCGATAAAATTCTTTTTGCCATTGTCTTCCCAATTCAAATTTTACAATAGACAATTGCGTACTTTTTATGGCGCCTTTCCCTTGTGCATTTTGTTAAAAGAAATTTAACGGGAAATGACTTAACGATAAAGATTGAGAATTTTTATAAAGGAAAACTTTTGATTAACTACCTGCATCAACTTCATCATATTTCAGGGAAAACGAAAGTCTCGTTAAGTCTTCCACGCATAAAATTTATATTTTAATAATACACTGGCCTTTAATGGAGACTAGCGATAAAGTGCTGGGTTCCAAATTTATTATTTCACAAAACCCACTAAGATGATATAAAAAATCTGAACTGGAACACTGTCCTTAACCTTTTGCACTCCAAATGAGTTTTATTCCAAAATGGATGCATTTTTCTAATTAGAACAGCCTCATTGTACATGGTTTACTTCCTTTCGTGCATAGACAGTTTATCATAATTTCTCGTTTGCGCAACGCTTCAATTTTTACCGATTTCTTGTATGCAAACATAGTCATGTAAAAAACGTTTCGAAGTGCTAAGGGTTAACCCTTAATGGCGCCTCTGAGACGACACTAAAAGTTGTACTATTATTCAAAATAACTTTACATCGCTTTGTTTGCATTTAAGAAATCGGGAAAAGTTTAAATGTTGCACGTACGAGTAGTAGTAATAAACTGTATACGCACGAAAGCAAATGAATCATGTACAAAGAAACTATTGTACATCAAAAAGTAGTCTCGATTTTTAAATTAAAACTGTTTGGAGCGCTAAGGGTAAATATGCTAGAAAAATAGAAACATGAATTAACATAGCACAAAATGTTTACACTTGAACACGGTTTATAAAATACCAGAAATAAAGTGTAAGGTTGTACGCTAACTATTTTACGATAAAATCGTAAAAATGCTTCCGCGAGAAACTCTACAATGCACGTACAATAAAAATTGTGAAAAGTTCGAACAACTGCAGACTCGTTACTTTTACAAATCAATGAGAAATTACTTTACAATTTACTGGTGTTCGATAATGTTCACCGTTTAATGACTTTATCGGACAGTTCGAGAAGGCAACTGAATTATAGTTAGCAGAAATCGTAGAATCCGTCCGCGTGTACCTGTGAAACAGGAGCGGCGACGAAAGGCACGTTAACGACGTGCTATCGGTTTGCGAAAAATTCCGTGCACAAAGTGAATTTGTACAAAGTGTCGGGACCGGTGCGCGCGTGGCCGGGTTCTTTGAAATTTATTCGGAAAATTAATACATCGCCGCGCATCAAATTGATACATTGTAATTTCGCGCCTTTTCAAGCAACAAGTCGCGAAGCGGTGATTGGCAAAAGCTTTGCGTGGACGCGGAGGCACCCGATACAATTGCTTTTGAAGTATAATCAAAGCTCCGAAATTGCGCTGCCCCGATAAAATTCGCATGACGAGGCACAAACGGCCGTCCGGCACGAATTTTCGGGCCACTTCAATCCCGTTAGGCTGCAAACACACTGTAAAAGGATAATGGCGGGCGTAGCGGCGCGTGCGACCAAATAAATGTCTGGCGTCCCTGCACCGTTGTTCGTAATACGTGTGATTAGCGGCGCGAATCGTTAAATTATGCTCGGTAAAAACAGCTGCTATAAACGTGTACGTTTTGTACACCTATTCCTTTCACCTGGCTCCGATGAATTTATCAGAGAGTTCTCAATCGATGTGCAAACCTTGTCAAACGCTGTTCAAACAACCTCAATAGCTCGCGTTAATTCGAGTTCGCGTGCTGCCATAAGTTGAAAGGAATCCAAAGAACTTTGTTGGTTGTGCTGGCATTTCATTAATTCTGCTCGAGCAATGATATACTCAAAATGTGACAAGCGCTGCCAAAAGAAAAAAGTAGAACGAAATCTGAAGATCTTCGTTCGATGAAAGTTTGATTAATTTTGTGAGAATAATGATACACTTAAAATTTGATTGCTCGTTCGCGAGTATTCATTTATATGCATGGATCAAAGCAACAGCCAGGGCAAATCAATTTAATTCTAGGTTGAATTTATGCATTTATAGTGGGCACAAACGATCGTGACAATCAACGATTTTAATGACGAGTTTTCGTTTTATTTTTAATTGAACGAATCCATTAATAAATGTAGAAATTATTAGCGTCATTCTTGTTTTTATAAAATTTCGCATGAGACGAGAATTTGTTGAAAAAAATATATACATAACACGTTTATTAAAATATATATAAGTGTACATATTAATTTCAAAGTATTGCTAATTCATACGTTTAAATTTCCCTGGGATCACGAATAAATTTCAGCGAGACGAATTAGATCTTATTTAAATTATTTAAACTTACACTGTCTATAATTGTACGACTCCGTGACACATCAGTCATTGTGTGGATACAACTTTTCTATTTTTCATAACTCGACATTCTTTTTATTGAATCGATAGACAGATTAACAAAAGTTAATTCGGACGAAGAAATAAATTTAGAAATTTCTTGAATCGTTGAAAGTTCTTGTAGTTAGGGTAATGAATGATCACTTTAGGGGAACACGTGTTACCGAGTTTATAATCCAGACAATCGTGGAAACGGTATAAATAGTAAGCCAATTTAATTTTGTTAATAGACCCGCGTCTTGGCATAGAAAACAATAGCCGCAATTTAATTTCTTGATGACTTGCTCCCTTTCCAACCTTCAGACATCGCATCTACGTTAGGCATGTACACCGTTGAAATACCTTCGAGGTGAATCAAGCTTCTGGCACAGGTTTCAAAACAGTTACTCGAAATACATCGGCTCTTCCTGATTTATGGGGAAACTAGTCGGGTTACTTAAATTTACACCGGAGAGACTTAGAACTCGCGGGGACATGATAAATGATACAAAACCGGACCAGGTAACTGGGGAAACGTTTTTAATTAACTCCGACCATGTTCTGCATCATTGTCGATTAACGATTCGAATCAGTAATGTTATAATTACTATACTACACAATACAGAAATAACTGCACCCAACATTTTTCTTCTAAATTAACTCTTTTCTAATATTTTAATTTGCGATTGTTAAGATTATAGAGATGTATCTGAAAGAAATAATTCAACAGATTTATTTCTTTGAGTATGTCCTCTATAGAAAAGGTGGCGGAACATTTGAACAAATGCATTCTTGTGATTCTAACCCTTTGCACTCCAAGCAATTTTAATCCCAAAATCAAGACACTTTTTGATCTAGCATAATTCAATTGTACATGAAATTTATTATTACTATTCGTACGTGCAACTCTTCAATTTTACGAATTTCTTATACATAAACACAGCGATGTAAAAATAGTTTTGAATAATAGTATGGCAAATATTAATGTCGCCTCAAAGGAGCCATTGAAGTTCTAAGAGTTAATAAAGTAATTTAATCACTGTTGGTGCTCCGTTAGCCCAATGTTAAAATAGGTGATGAATTATTCAACAAATTTGTTTCTTTGAGTATATACTATGCAAAAAAGTAGAGGAACATTTGAATAGATGCATTCTTGTTATTTTTGTAAAGTGATTTAAAATTATCGATTTGAGTGCTCTGTAAATCTATTGTTAAGGATGACAATTTAAATATTAACGAATATTAATGGAAGCCTATTGGTAGGACTTTCAATCATTGGAATTCGTAACAAAATTATTAGATAACGTTACTGAGAATGCCTTGTTGATTCGCAATAAAAATTGCTGTCAACATCGAGAGATCTATTAAAAAGTCTTTACTCAAGAACCATGGAAAAATTCTAAAAAATTTTTTAAATTCTATAATGTCAACTTATGTAGATTTGCTTTGCAGAATGATTTGCTACTTTCATTTACAATCGGATTGCAATTTGTACGTTTAATGGATTGCTGCGCGTGCTTCGAAATCATTTTTTAAAAGACATAGTATTTCTCTTTCGGAAGCTGCGACTTGCGGTTGATGCAAACCATGGAGCAGGCATTCACGCACATACACACAGTCGACGTACGCGCATGCGTTTTCTCGTTGAAAGTTTAAAAAACGAATCGATATATGAATACTTTGCCTCTTGATACGATCGCTTTCCAAAAACTACTCGGCTATTTTTCAAATTCACATCTTCGTCACCGGGCCATTTAAACTTGACTCTTCCAGCAATTTCCGAACACAAACATTATTGCAGCTGAATGAAAAATTTGTTAACTTCAAATATTTCGTCTTTGCACCGGTCACCCTTATTTGTAAAATAGTGGCATAAACAATGACACATTCATCTTAATTTTGAAAATGTATAACATGATGACGCTGCATTTATTGAGACCCTTGAAAAAAGTAAACAAATTTTATTTGCTATTATATCACTGTAAGTCTTAGAAAATTTTAAAACGACATTCGTAATGCGAAAGATAAAACGCTTAGACTTTGTGTTAAATGATAGGAATTTTTTCTAATAGAAGATTTTCATTCTATTGTTATATCTGAAGCTGGAATCTTCTAATATAAAAATCAGTCATTTCTAAGAATTTTTTTTAATAGCAAAACTTCCTGTTATTGTTTTATCCGAAGCCGGAATTTACTAATATAAAAACCAGTACATTTCTAACTTATTTGTAGCCCAAAAAATCTTTTCTAACAATAAGCAGAAATTTTTTCTTATGGTGTTATTCGCAATGCAATTTACGCAAACCGTAATTCGTACAAAAATGTCTACTTTCCTAATATTAAAGCATTTCCAGCTTATTCGTAGCTCAAGGAATTGTTTCCAGTACGAAATTAGGCTTGACGTTGTAGAATCTAGAGAAACATCGATCGATAGATAAGACATTAACAATCAAGTTTCCGCGATTATAGTTTCCGTAGCACAACGCACGAGCATTGAAATCTGCATAAAAATCCGCGTCAACAATACCGGCAAGAGACCGTCAGAGAAACTTGCAAACCGAGTGATACAAACGACTCGTCTAGCATTCGCGCTGTAACCCCGAGATTGCATCCTTAGATCCGATCAGCTCCGCCATGTTGGCAATCAAACAAGCTTCGGCGAGGCGCTTATATCGTTGTACATAGCGAGTCCAAGGTTAACAGAATTCCGTTCGATCGGGGTATACGGCAAGACTACATAATCCCTTTAAACGACTCAATTTCGTTCTCGCAGATCTACGATCTGGCCTGGGACGCGATGCCATTAGCATCGGCAGGAACGGCGGACAAAATGGTGGTCGAGCGGCGCGCAATTACTCCGCGGACATAATTCAAATCGGGGAGCTGCCTGCGATAAAACGGATGCGTGTACGGATTTTCGAATCGCTTGAAATCCCGTTACTCGTTCCTATGGTGCCCGCGCATTAATGCGCGTTCACGTGTGTGCATACGCTTCTGCACGCACAGACGCGCACAGGTGCATGCACAGGTACACATGGACCAGGTGCACATCCACGGATGCAGCCACGTATAGACCGATGGGTGCAGGAGTACGCGCGCGCTCTGAAATTCGAAGTTCGAAAGACGAATCGATACATGGAGAGGCTGCGTTACCGTAGCGAAGGGCACCACTTTGCTACGACCCAATGGGACCGCGCACGTTTTCCCTTTCCCTTCCTCTTCCTATCCTTCCAACCCTTCCACCGTACCCTCTTCTTTCTCCGTCGTTCGTTCGTCTATCCCTTTGCTCTCCTCTTTCTCCTCCTCCTCCTCCTCCTCCTCCGACGTATTTTCATTTATTCTCCTCGTCTCTTGCGCCCTGCTTCCGCAGTTTCCCAACGTTGCGCACCTTTTCCTCCCTATCGCTGCCAGACACCCTCCGCCACCCTCTATGTCCAACCCCTCTCGCTTCTCCGCCTCCTGTTCCTATTCTCCTCTTTCTCCGCTCTTCTTTCTTCTCTTCCTCCGCTTCCTCTCATCTCTCCGCCCCGTTCTTCTTTCTCTTCACGCAACTTGACAAACCCGCACGCTCGACGTAGCATAGAAAACTGTCTCGCTGCTCTCGACAACGTCCAATTAACGTAATTTCGAACGATAGGCGCATCGATCAGCCCCAAACGAGTTTCCACCCTACCGCCCCATCGAGCTTCGCTACGGCGCACCGTGGCACCGCGCGGATAAAACAAAAAAAAAGGAAAAGTCATATTTTGGAATGCTCCGAACACCGTCGTGCTTTATTGCAATTTTTGTAAAACTGGGTGAACTGTTGCAGTGAATTCAAGTTTCCTCGTGATCACCGTTAACCCTCGTGCATCGTGCCAGAGTGATTTTCAGTACTTTAGACTGACTGAGCGGATAGAAACACTAATCGTTACAATGAGTGGAACTTGTATGGCCTATACTTTTGTTTCGTTATCTTATCTTTACATTTTGACTCCCATGTCGGTCGTATGTAGAATAGTATCTTTTCAGACGTCAATTTTTATTGCAAGTGAATTTATTCCAAAGTGAATATTGTATGTATTAATTGCAAGAAGCAGAA
>CM052083.1:8646797-8658566 GCA_028453745.1 Agapostemon virescens | reverse complement strand
CTTCAATTTTTACTGCGGCATATTGATGAAAATATTGTTTCATTAAAAGATTGCGGATGTAAATGCAAAATGAATATTGCATGTATTAATTGTAAGAAGCAGAACTTCAATATTTACTGCAGCATATTGATGAAAATATTGTTTCATTAAAAGATTGCGGATGTAAATGCAAAATGAATATTGCATGTATTAATTGTAAGAAGCAGAACTTCAATATTTACTGCAGCACATTGAAGAAAATATTGTTTCATTAAAAGATTGCGGATTTAAATGCAAAATGTACATTGTATTTACTAATTGCAAGATGCAGGTCTTCAATTTTTACTGCGGCATATTGCAGAAAATGATGTTTTATTAAAAGATTGCCGATTTAAATGCAAAATGAATATTGCATGTATTAATTGCAAGATGCAGTAACTTCGTAGACATTTATTTCGTTTCTTGACCATTTTCGTTTCATGACCAAATTCTTTATATATGTTCAACGTATCGCATCTGATATGTCTTTTGATCTCATTTTCGCTGTAAATGCGCAATCTTCCGCGCGATTATCCGCAATCTGTGAAATGTCATTAAAGGGTGCGAAAGGATGAAAATATTCGCGGTAATTGATTTCATTCGATTCTGCATTAATTTTCTTCAAAGTCGGTATTCAAGTATATCGGATACATTATCAACAACTCGTAAGTGGTTTGAGGAACTTCATAACACTGGAGCACCTCGAATAAAATCACATATTAACGCACATCGGCCATTAGTTATCGCCGTACACATTTTTCCGAAGAAAGATCACTGTACCAAAGATACATTTGCGTGCGCTCTGCAATAAAATATGATTCTGCGCGATGTCCAAGAATTTCATTTAGTTCTGACGCAAATTCATTTATCTTGGAAACCACCCAGGATTTTAAGATAATACCGCGGACGTAACAAACTGTACAGATTTCTTCATTCTTCCATCAGAAGCATCAATCCCAAGTCCATCGTTTCACCTCTTTCATTAATATCAAGGTCAACGCTTCCTTTCTTTCGTCACACTCTGTCACTGGCATAGCAGCGGAAAGGAGGGCGGGACCAGCTTTGTCCGAATCTACCCTCTAATTAAGTGATATAAAATTGCAAAATTATCGCGTACCTAAATTTCATAAAACATTTCATTTTTCCGTTCTGATTTCTTCACTTTTCAGCATCACAGTAGCATCATTTCCAAACCCTTCGGCTGGACTCTTTTACCAAAATAAAAAAAATATCAAAAACAGTATCTTCTTTCGTCAGACTCTGCCGCTAGCATAACAGCGAAAACTCACGTTTGTCAGAATCTAACTTGGAATTAAATTTCATAAAATATTTCATTTTTCAATTCAGGTTTCTCCACTTGCCTATCAGTAGCATCAATTCCAAAACCTCTGGCTGGTCTTCTCTACCATACCAAAAACGCCATCTTCTTTCGCCAGACTCTGCTACTGGCATAAGAGGAAAAAGGCAGCCGGGACAAGCTTTAACTAAACCGTCCCTAGATAAGCGATAAAATTTTTCCAATCCGATTTCTGCATTATCCTAGGAGCCGCATCAATCCCAAATCCATCATCTAGCGCCATCTAACCTCTTCAATCATTTTAGGAACAATAGCTTCTTTCATGGGACTCTGCCGCTGGCGCATGACAGTAAAAAGGACCCTGGGACAAGGCTAGCCCGAGTCTAATTAACCCCTCTAATTCAGTCGTCCCTCTGGCGTCCAGGTCTCCTTGTCGTTCGAAGGGGATACCAAGGAAAGTTAGCTCTCGCGGTCGTAGGGGCAAGGTTAACCGTTCAGGTAGCAACCAAGAGAGAAGACAGACGCAACGACGAGTCCGGAAACGCGGTTTGCGTGGGTGACAGGTACGCGTGCGAGACGTGTGTTGGCGGGATAGGGGTCGGTCCCTGTACGCGCGACGCAATTAACGTCTCGGGGTTAATTAATAGGCGCGCCACGGAGAAAGGAGACCGTTGCCATATCCGAAGGCAGTGCGCGCGGCCGACATTAGGCAAACGAACGTAAACTCACTGCCGCCGGCACGGGTGAAGGTTGATACTGTTCCACGTACGACGGGATGGACTGTCGTAACCCGACACGACCCGACCCGACCCGACCCGGACTCTATTCGACCCGCTCCATAGTTGTGCTTCAAACGCACAACAGTCAATTTTGTTGATGAGCTGCACCATTCAAACATGCCGTACATTTATTAGAATTTAGTTTGCTTCGCCGAATCTTTCAATCGGCATCCATCTTGGTTTAGGAGGAATGTATTGCGTTGTTCGGAAAACTTGTGTCGATTAATTTTTATTTTTAATAAATATATACTACAAGTTAAATGCGTTGTGTTTTAACCCTTGGCACTCCAAGCAATTTTAGTTCCAAAATCGAGACACTTTTTAATCCAGAATAATTCATTTCTTTTCGTGCTTACAAAGTTTATTGCCATTACTCGTACGTGCAACACTTCGACTTTCACCAATTTGTTAGATACAAACAATTATGTAAACATTGTTTTAAATAATAGTATTGAAATTTTTAGTGGTGTCTCAGAGGCGCCATTGGAATGCTAAGGGTTAATCTTCAGAGTTTGTATAACTTTTATGTTAACCCCTTATTTTATTAGGACGAGTCAGACTCCTGTTGAAGACTTTAAATAAATTCTAACCAAGTCGAATATGTATATTGTGCCTTTCTTTTTAGGCGAAATAAAATGTTGTTACTTTGTAATCAATTTTTAATACTAGGTTTAAAGGACTCGCCATTTTGACGCGTCCTAATATTTCTTATTTATTTAGGATTGAGTCGATACATTTATTTCCATGAGCATATATTGTTTTTAAAAATGCCTAAAGAATTGGATAGACACAGTGTTTTCATTTTTATAGAGGAATATTAAATAGTTGCCTTCAGTGTTCTGCATTGAAGTAGATATAGCAATGTAGAAGATATAAATTGTCTTTTCTCTTCTGGAACAGTTTTATCGATGAAGATGTTGTAATAAATTTAGTTGCAAAGGAAATGGTGTGACAAGAGATGAATGTGTGTTTTAATGAATAAGTAACAAGTTTTCGTGGGAGCATTCTTATAATTTAGATATATAAGAATAAATAGAAGCAACAAATTTCTGAATCTCAGACAAGCTTTCAACAGCTGAATACAAAAATGTCTCAGTTACGAGGATTCTCCGATATGTCGATAAAATGTCATATGTGACTGTCAAATAAGATGTCAGAGGTTGACAGGGAGTTAGAGGCGGAGTGATTAACAGTGTTTAAAGCGAGTACAAAACCGATTTCACCGAGGACGCCATAACTCAGCAATAATTGCTCGAACGAAGCGGCGCTCATCATTGAATCTTATCGTCGCGAAATGTAAAAGCCATTCACGGGTACGAAATTACATCGTTAACATCGCCGCACGTAAACGAGTTACGTCTCTCCACGCCTAGCTCATTACATCGCGATAATGTGTTACACGTTGAGCGGATTTCAACGTGACCGTGTATAAATTACACGGGCGACTGCTCCGCCAGTGGAACACGAAGATGAGAACGCAGAATCGTTGGAAGATTCAGAGAGTGTCGCTCTTGGTAATCGTCCGAATACGAACGTACAAAGTTATTCGCGAAATTAGCCTCGTTAATGCGTCTACGAGAAAGAACTCGACTGCGCCCTGTCTCCTTTCGTTTCGAACTAATTAAAGGACTTGCAGGGCCGAGCAACGGTGGGCGTCTTCGAAGACCTATCATTTGCGAAACCGTGACATTCGTTGCCGAGGAATATGTTCTACTTGCCATTACCACTTTGACTGTCGTGTCACCCGTATATGGGTGACAGAATTATTTGTCCACGTTCAAAAATAAATATGTACATTAACATATTCGTTGCACAAAATTTAATTGAGATTTTGCAGACATTTTGAGGCTGCTGGTTGGGCAGTTAAAGTGTTAATCTGTCCTCGTTCAAACATAAATATATACATTAATATATTATGGAGGAATATCTTCTACTTGCCATTAACACATTGGATGTCATGTCACCCCTATATGGGTGACAGAATTATCTATCCACGTTCAAAAATAAATATGTACATTAATATATTCGTTGCACCAAATTTAATTGAGATTTTGCAGACATTTTGAGGCTGCTGGTTGGGCAGTTAAAGTGTTAATCTGTCCACGTTCAAAAATAAATATGTACATTAACATATTCATTGTACAAAATTTAATTGAGATTTTGCAGAAATCTTGAGGTTGCTGTTTGGGTAGTTAATGTGTTAATCTGTCCACATTCAAAAATAAATATATACATTAACATATTCGTTGCACCAAATTTAATTGAGATTTTGCAGAAATTTTTAGAGGTAGCTATCAAAAAAATTTTAAATAATGTGTTAAAACAAAATGACTGAATGTACCATCAACAGAATCGATTTTCCTTCATGTATCTATGAAATGCAAAGTCAAAGGGACAATATTATACGATCCTTCTTCATTTAAGCAAATTCGTTTTCTGCGTCTCCCTTAATTTTTCGTTCCTATTGTCATCAATCCCATCTTAACTTGCGGAATACTATATGAATCATTTCGTCTAAATTATGTTAAACATGCTAAAACTGAATCGAGTATAAATATAACTACAGACAGTAAATACAGACAGTATGCTAATACTGAATAAACAGTTCCTGTAATAGAACGTCCATGCAACGCCCGTTCGCACGAACGTTCACACAGCAGACGTTTGTCTAACAGAGTTTCCATTGTGCTCACAAACGGGCCGAGAAAAAAAAATCACACGCTTGATAAATTTTGTAACAATTTCGTCTGTCGATTCACCCTCTGTTTAATACTGTACCTAGCAGGCATTAAAATTAATTAGCATTAGCTGGCGTGTATATTGCCTTATGAAAATAACAAAATGAAATGTATTTAAACTTTGTATCCTTTTTGTCATAACATACGCCTGACTAAACAAATTTAGTGGTAGTAGTAATCAATTTCCATGAAATTATCCTCGTAACATCAAGAATTGCGAAATAAAAAATGTGAAATCAGTCATTTGACTAACTTTGATAAATTTAGCGTACAGTGTTAAGATTGTTATATCGAGAACGTATATTAACAATAAAATATTACTCTTCTTAGGGTGGCTTATGCTGCTCCTTACTCGACAAGTCTAATATGGTTTTGACTTATATATATCAGCTAATTTTAATTTTCGGTAGGTTTAAAGTTAAACAATTTTATATCGGTCGGGACTCATTGACCATCGGGGTGTTTCGCTTCCAGTACAGCACCTAAATTTCTTTATACATCACATATCGCAATAATAATCGTACAAAGTCTAGATAAATCAAATCTTGCTTTCTTACACGATACACACCAGCCAATTTTAATTCTCGGTAGGTTTAAAGTTAAACAATTTTATATCCGTTGGGAGCCGGTGACCGTCGGGGCGCGTCACTTTCGGTGCCGTACGTAATGTAAACGTAAAATTGGCCTCGTTAATTTCACTCTATGACGAGTACAATCCCGCCGGCTCGTTAGGAGGAAACTAATTAAAGCCCGAGGACCCCGGGCTCGTCTTCAGCCTGCGTATGTGAAACGGTTATCTCGGAGCTCGGGCTCCAGGCGACGGGTGTCTTAGACGGCCGTACGCAAATAATGTTATTCAATGGAAGGCCGGGGCTCTCCGTTGCACGCAATAGCACCCGGTTAAACTCCGTCAGACCTGCTCCAGAGAGGAGCATACAGCGAAAACGCGTTCTTCGTTGCCTGGCGTCCTGTTTTTCCCCCGGTACGCTCGCCCGGGATCACAGAGAAACTTCGAGTGGGGATCCGGAAGACCATCGAGAGACCCTGAGACTCCGTGCTCTGATGAGTGCGTCTTTGTGCATGGTTGTACACCACCGTCGAAACGGAGGCTATGTAATCCTCCGCCTAAGAGGATTACCTAGGAACATGTCTTAGGACTCGTGAATAGATTCCGAATATTTCTCCGGTCTCTTAATCTTCGCTGATACCATCGCGCGCGCGTGCGTGCGTTTTAGGATCGTTTTCGGGCATCGTCGACGGAACGGTCGCGATTTTATGTGGCGGAGCCGGCCTGTAATTAGGTCAGATTCAATAGCTCGGAGAATTTTGTGCTACCCGGACCTGCGGGACGCTCTAGGTCGTCGATTTATGTCAATCGTTCAGGCGAAGTTAACACCAGGTTTACGGCACACGTCAAAACGACGGGTTTTAATATTTTTAATATACAATTATTCATTGAGATTGACAACACGCATCCGTAAGGGATTCTTCGTAACTTTCATTTCCTTCGGTATATTTTATAGGAAGAATGGATTTTTATAATTTTTATAAAAAGCACACAATTAGTAGTGAAAAAAGTGAGACGGTATATTATTGATGTTTTTAAGGAAAAGTTTATAAAGGGCATTATGTTAATTACTCTCTGCTCTACTCTTTCCAGTAAAAAAACTATCGTAATTTCCATTCCCTATTTCACATTTTGATCCTCAAACTAGCAGCCCCGAAACATCCACAGAATCGAACTAAGTCATAAAATAAAATAAAACAGTGTAACAATCCTTCAACCATCTTGCATTTTCTGTATTCCCCCCAAAAGTTGCTGCAACGAATACATACACATAAAAGTTCATTTTAAAACCGCGCAAATAATATCCTCGCCAATACATCGGTGGCGTCCAAAGTGTTAAAACACGGATCGCGTTTAACCTAAATCCAGATAGACACAGTGTTAAAGAACGTCCCTTTCAATAAACGGAATTATACCGTGTCGACGGGTTTTTCAACACACGAAACGACAGCTAAATATTTTCGGCGAGTATCGCAGCCGCATCGGGCTGCTTTAAGTTTCTGGCCGCATTTTTCTGCGCGGATATTGCCGGAGCACGTGTATTCACGCGGCGCGTACATACTCGTCGCACATACTCGTCGACGTCGGCGTCGGTGGGCGGGTGGTGTGGGTTCGCCACTCATCGAATTTTCATGCCGCGATTCCGACGCGGCGAGATTTATATTTTCTGGCCGTTATCGGGCTTCTCCTTTTGTGCTGGCCCGTCGTTGCGTCCATTCGACCCCATTTTCGGGGCTGGCGCACGAGCCCGTGTCGTTCCGTTCGGGAAAAGCACCCTTCTTATATAAATAGCTCCGCGCACCGCCGTGACAATAACGATTCAACCGTTCTCGGATGGAACGCTTTTTATCGCCGCTTGCAGTTCCATGGTCTATTTCGAGAAAATCAGGAATAACGATTCCCGACGCTCTTGATACCCGACGCCGCCGCTGTCGTCCCCTTACTCGACAGTCCCAACGAGATCCCGTCACCCTTCTGTTCTATGAAACCCTTTCCCTTCCCGTCGTCTTCTTGAGTGGACCCCCTTACCTGCTGGCAGGAATCCAGGCCCGTGTTATCGGATCTCTTTGACGCCAATTACGCGACTTTTCGAAATGACGGTGCTCCCTTCAAGATCGAATGGACCGGCCTCCGAAGGAGAACGAGGACGGTCTAACACTTGACCGGTCGACGCGTGCTGTTTCAATTCGACACGGCGACAGTCGCGGACGAAAGTTACGCGACACCCTTTGAAAACTAATATTTTGCAAATTTTCTTCGAGACAGGCGGTTATACCTCCTACGCTCACCAACAGAGTAGAACTGACTTAGTACAAGACTGTAGAATGAGACTTTCCCGCTGGTACCGCCTTCGATTCATTTGTTCGGTTGTCCGGAAAGTTCGTACCGATTTTCGATAGGTCGCATAAAGACAGGTCTGAATATGTTAGAATTACTGAAAATAAATGACATGCGTTGTATGAAGTCGCCTAGAAGGTAAGGAGAGATTGTGTACGAAAGTAACACGACACCCTTTGAAAATTAATATTTTTCAAATTTTCCTCGAGACTGTGGCGGTTGTGCTTCGTACACCGACGAGGGGCTGTAGAACGAGACTTTCCCGCTGGTACTCTCTCTTTCTATCCATCAAATTCTCAATAGCCGCCAAAAGACGTTAGAAATATCAGTTTGCTAGTTTAAGCATTTTCTCGGATATTAGCAAAAGGGACGAAACGTCGTGGTTCGTCAAGAATGGAAACCGATGACGAGCGACAGGCAGTTTATGGGTTTATAGCTGCCAGATGTGGCAGGAGTTCGAGGCCAAAATGCCGAATTCGGCTAATTCTGAGAAAGTTGTATAGGATCAGGATCAGGAAAAACCGAGGATGACGCAGCCAGGTCATCCTCGGGTTCATCAACAAAACATTAAGCCCATCCCTAAACTCTTGGCGGTTTCACTATCACCCTCGATTCAAGTGAAAAACAAAATAGAGGACACGCGATCTTAGTAAACACGGCTTTCGAGTTTATAATATATCTCGCACAACATAAATGCATGTTTAAACATTGTCGTTGGCGTAGATGATGTAAAATCATCTCTCATAAAATGGTGTGAATTACATGAAAAATATAAAAAGCACTTTTTAAATATTTTTAAACAATTTTAAAGACCCATTTTGTAAACCTATGATAATTATACACATGCAGAAAAATTCATTTCGATTCATTTCAATTCAGATCGACGTACACACGGAGCTGCATGCCATCGAAAATTGTGAAAATCGCAATTTTTCACGATTCTCATTCAATTTCTTTTTAAACTCCACAAATTCTTACATCTTTCCACGCGTGTCATTTTTTCCTGCGCCAATCGATTTCGATGAAATTCTCAACACATACATATTTTAAATGTTCATTACGAGTAAAAATAAAAATGTTTTAAAAAATGTCTTTTTTATTTTTCCCCGTAGTTTCTTCCAATTAGAATTGTTTCGAAATTATACTTGCGTACCGTTTAGCAAATCGATACTTCTAGTTGCTCCAGAAAATTCAACTCGTTTGGTTGAATCCTTAAAAGTTCCAAGAGTGTCCTTTCGCGAGCAACTGTACGTCGTATATGAAATCCCGATGCAAAAGACCGAATAGATTTTCTGTTAAAAGACATCCTAAAAATCCATGCGAAAAAGATTGAACAACGCGAACGTCCGAAAGGAAGTTAGAGAAACTTGATATTTGGAATTTTTACGCGATGCAATAGCGTAAATTCGTGTAGAGTTTGTCGGTGCTACATGAAACTCCAAAATACCGTAGCGGAGTTCAATTACTTTGACCCTGTGTCTGTCGGCTAATGTTGCGTTAAACATTAACAAAATTCCCGGTTGCCGTAGCTGCGTGGCTCTAGTACGGTACACGTTTCCGCTCGGTGTTGTTATCCGCGCGTAGCGTGTTCCTTCGGCGTACGTACCAGCGTAATTACGAGCGGCTAAAAACGCGTCGGGGATATCCAGAGCGGTAAGAACGTAAGAGTCTCGTTCGTTCGAAACACCGGGAAAATTTCGCAGCCAAAAATCCACGGTGGCCCGTCTCCTCCGCGCCGCGTAAAAATAATTTCTCTCGCCCGGACCTGCCTCACCGTGCTCCGCACAATTTGCACACCCACTCGAGCAATCACCACGGACAATTTTCTCTCTCTCCTTTTTCCCGGACTCCCCCTAAAGCCTGGTCTCGTACACATCACGAATAAAGCTGGCCCTCTACTTCTTCCCCCAACGTTCGCTCCACGTTTGTCCCACACCCGCGCAGCAAACGTGGCAAGATAAACTGCGAGCCTCGAAAATTCGGTGCACCGACGCCCTTTTATACACGATACTGCACGGTTAAATTTACACGAGTCTGTTAAAACTCGCAATCTTCAACTCGGCGAAACTAACTCGGTAGATAAGGGGTGTGGAATGAATACGGTGTAGCCGAAACAAATAAAATTTTATTTTCGTTAATCGTTGTTTAAACTTTGGAATTGCAGCATCTTCGAATAGCTGAGATTCCTCCGATTGAAACGAGTCGAAACACGACGTTAATCGGATCGATTTTACCGATTTAATATTGGGTAATCTACGCTGCTACTTCCATTGGCGCGCTCCTGCGAGTTGGAGTGGGGGAAGCGGTCCCGCGTCGGCGACTCATGACCAATCAGTTACCTGGGCCTCATCCACGCATCTAAATTCAGTACTTAACGCGTTAAACGCGGAGCCATTCACTTTCCATTTCTCTTTTAGTTAAGTGTCAATGCAAAATTACAACTTTGCATCTTTGCAATTCTGTTTTTCTGTTTTCCAACCAAATGTGCTAAGACAGTGTGATTATTTTTTAATTTTATATAAATTATATATAAGATTGTAGGATCAGGATCCCCCATATCAGAACGGCATTCCCAATCCAATTCCCTCTTTTCCCCTAAGTTCCTACAATATATTGTTTCATAACTTTGATACTGTCAGTCCCCGAGGACTGGCATAGCCTTTAACGTGTTAAATTGACGAAGATAGTCCATTTTCCATTGTATTTGGACTTATTTTAATCGGAAGAATCTGGGCAAACCACTGGCGCTATAATTATAAAGATTATACGACAATTGCAAAAAGTTAATTTACTTTGTTGCACGTTTATTTGCCTAGGTCTTCCTTCTTCCGCTAGTTATTGCGAGTCTCTCGTTTCGTCGTGCTGTTCTCCAGCCGGTTGTTACAAATGTAAAGAAGTCCTGCTCGCGAGAATTGAATTGCTGGCTCTCGAATTGATGTAAATTTAACCGTGCACGTAAAATGTTTATATTCGTTTTCAGTGCGGCAACGACACGAAGAAGGCGCGAGAGGACATCGAAAGGAGAAGAGAAGAACCGTAACGAGAACACGGAATCGTGGAAACAGAGCTGAGGATAATTACACCGCTCGCGCCCTCAGTTTCCGGGCAAGAAACTTCCTCGGGGTTGCGATCCAAAGACCGAAATCGTTTGATCTTTCGTCGAACTATCGATTACGGGGTCGGCCATTCGACTTTACTTCCTTTTACCCGGTTTATATTTATCGCCGCTGAACTTTTTCGGTCCCATTGAACTTCGCAACCCGCCTGACGGATCGAACTTTGTCAACGTAACGGCCCGCGATGGCCGAAGGGCCAACAAGAACAACCCTATACAACCCGGATGGCCGGCTTGGCTTGTTATTGAACGTAATCTTTTCTTTCAGGATCGTTGCTAGACGGAAACTGATCGGGTTCTTGTGCGACCTAGTTTCGACTCGCTGCAAACGAGATCGGGTTGCCAATATGGAATAAAGGACGTTTTTCTACTGGGTGTTTCTAGATTCGTGCTACGACCAACTGGAGATGGTTCTTTCGGCAAAGACGAACTGGTGAAAAACAAATGTAATATTTCCGTGTGCCGTTTCGGTTTTAGAAAGAATTTATCGAGGAAGTTTGCGCCAAAATCGTGCATATTTGCAAAGAAGTAGAAGTAGATAGTCGTGATCAGACAACTTGGGCAGTTCTGATTCGATAGAATGAAATATCGAGAAATTTTTAAACGCAATTTTGTTGTTCGAAATGAATTCTACACGAATAATTCGCATAATATGTTCAGACAATAGTGTGTTAAGTGTAACAACTGTTGGAAGAATTATCCTAATATTATTTAAAAGCACAAAATTTCGAGAAATTTTCAAACGTAATTTTGTTGTTTGAAATGAGTCCTGCACAATTCACTGGAGACTGGACTTTGCATAAATGTGTCGATCAGATTAATGTGTGAAAGATAAAACAAACCCTTCTTCCATACTCAATATACTTTAATTGCATTGAATAGATTTCATAATGGTACACAACTAACAAAATGAAGTA
>CM052083.1:8595425-8641797 GCA_028453745.1 Agapostemon virescens | reverse complement strand
TCAGACGACTTCATACACTTTTCAAAATGTTATGCTTTGTTGAAAGGTGCATGGTTGTTCGTTATTTGCTTTAGAAGACACATTGACGATGTTCCTAAAAATTCTTAACAATTGTAATCGATTTAACCATTCTTTTTGTATGTTATGTAGTGAGTCAGACCGTTTAAACAAGACTATTAAGTTGAGACAATATAAATGACAGAATAAATGCATCTATTGAATCATAGGAACATTTAATTACGTGTCTATTCGAACCCAATCGACAACGTTAATTCCTGCCAGCAGCATGCGCAAAGGCAGATAAGCGATCATCGCTATTAGAGTCGAAGTCGGCACGATCGCGTAATTATGTGAAAGCAGAATGAATATTTGGCTTTGTCAAAAGAATCGGCCTTTAATCCGGTAATTAGACGTGACTATCTTTCGTACCGGTTCGCCGTTCTTACTTCTGGCGAAGAATGAATGAAGAACAACGGTATCTCCCGGGAGGACAGTTCCTGGCCGACGGAAACGGATAAGGACGGTGGGAAGGTGTAAGTGGATGGCGGCATTATGGTGTAGCCTGCTTCTAATGGCATAACTCGTTGACGAGATTATAATCAGCAGACATTAAAGCTGGAGGGACATCGGCCCGCTAAGGGCTGAACTTATGCTATGTGTCCACGCGACGGTAACTCTGTCGCTTCTATCATAGTTCTGAGTAGACTCTCGTGGATCATACTCTTTGGTATCGCGGTGGACAGACGGTGGTTAATAAGACGATGGGGAATTGCTCTGAAATAGACACGAGTTGATACAAGTATTCGTAACGTTCCGTTTTATTGGTAAATGTTATGAACGAACATTATCTTTCCGGGTCTCTTACACGTACATTCTATGTTCCAAGTTTCATAATCGATCGATGAAGAAATTTATGTAATTAATTTTACGCGATGTTTATGTATTTGTCGCAAAACTGCCTGGGTACAATTTAAAATAGTGAAAAGACTGTTCAGTGAGAGTATTTCTTGATCGTAGCGATTGAAAATGTTTTAAAGTCAAATATATTGCACGAAACAGCCTAACTTTGGGTTTACGAGGCACCTAAAGCGACTGTTTTGCATTATTTTCTAAAAATGGCGAGAATGTATCAACCCAATTTTTTAGATACTTTTTAAATAATATATACCGACAGAAATAAATCTGTTGACTCAGTCCTCGTGGATGGATTCTTACAATCTCCATACTCGTGAAGAAGAAATATTAGGATGCATCAAAATGGCGCATCCAGTAAACCTAACGTAGGCATTTTCTCGAAAGTTACCAAAAGGAACGCACAATCGCGGTTCGTCAAGAATCGAAACCGATGACGAGTTTCCTGCGATTTATGGGTTTGTAACTGGCAAAAATGCGTGGGTACAATTCAAAATAGTGAAAAGACGGTTCAGTGAGAGTATTTCTTGATCATAGCGCTTGAGAACGTTTTAAAGTCAAGTATATTGCACGAAACAGCCTAACTTTGTGTTTAAGTGGCACCGAAAGCGACTATTTTGCATTATTTTATAAAAATGACGAAAATGTATCCACCCAACTTTTTAGCTAATTTTTAAATAATATATACTAACAGAAATCAATGTGTTGATTCATTCCTCGTAGGATGGATTCTTACAATCTCCATACTCGTGAAGAAGAAATATTAGGATGCGTCAAAATGGCGCGTCCTGTGAACTTAGTTAGTGCAAATAAATAGAAAATTCCAAAGCTTGTTCTAATGGCAGAACTGTCCATCGGAACAGACTCGAATGAGTGGTAAATGAAACGACAGGCACTAATATAGACACGCATGATCGCCACGTTACACAATTCCCAACAAGTTGCAAGCGAAAGATTAATGATCGCGCGGATGAAACGTCCTTAATTTAATCGCCAGCAACGGGAATTTTAAACGCGCCCACCTTTCTCACGTTTAAAGTTTCCGGCGATAACACGGAAAATCGGAGGACTCAGTAAAGTAGAGAACTCAAAGGAAGATTCTTTTGGAAGAGTAAAGAAAGGACCGCCCATTTCGGTTAATGACGCCATTTTCGTGACCCCGGGCGACGGAAGGTCTGGCCTGTGTAATTTTTCTGAACTTTGATGATTAGAATTATTCCCTGGGTCGTGTCTATACCGAACCAAGAAAATATAACGACTTTGTTAAACTCTGCTGGGTATTAAGTGCTATTTTGAAGGTAGATCTCATCGATAAGCACAAGTTTCTTTAGAACCTCGAAAATATACTGTCCATCTTCAAATTATTCGTTGAAAATGATCGAAAATATTTTAGCGAATTTTATTATTTTATTTGCGAATGCTATTTCGATATAACAAGTTATGTTACATTCTACATTAACACTGGAACTACAAAACTAGTCAAAATAACTGTCGAATTTTTTAATTTGCAATTATCAAAGTTATAAAAATGTTTTCTAACCAAATTTTCGGATGTACTTCTTTAATGATGCACATATTACAATCAAAATTGTTCTAGTGTTAATTTTTAGTACTTGAATGGCGTCTCTGAGGCGCCACTAAAAATTGCCATACTATTATTTAAACAATGTTTATACAAATTCCATATTTTAAGTACGAAAGCTATTATAGCTAGAAATATTGTTCCCACTTTGCAATGGAATAGCGCAAAGGGTTAATACAAATTAATTTTTCGAATTGTACTCGTGAACATCTGTGTGAATGCCAAAATAAAATGTTAGGCTCGCGTTTTTTAATTTTCGGATTGCACTTCGATTTAGATTTTTTACTTTGTGAACGCAACAAACCGAAATGTTCATGGTGCGAGAATTTTCAGACGGTGGTCCATCGTTGCTCGGATTTTAAACAAACTGAAATCGCAAACAAATCCCTGTCAACGTTCTATTGTTTCGCTGTGAACGTAACGCTTTGACGTGATTGCAAACGAAGGAATATCCGGAGATCTTTCGCGCAGATCTATTTTCTCTGATTTCATCTGGAAAAAATGTCGAAAGGCGTTTTCAGAGAGGCGAGGCAGAGCCACTATGGAATCGACGAAGCGAAACTGATCGAATTCGTGAAACTCAATCCTATTATGTTCGAGCCTAATTTGCGGGATGATCTTGTTTATAAGGCGGAGACATTGTGGCGAGCTCTCGCTGGGAAATTGAATGCACCAGGTATTCTCTTAATTTAAGCTTCAGCAATCTCCGGATTTAAAGAGTACGTAGATACGCGTCGCCCGACTAACGTAGTTATTCGACAATTTTAAATATATCATAATTGATCGATTTTAGTTGATGTGGTGAAGAAACGATGGCTGAGTATCAAGGAGTCTTGTTCTAGGAGAAAGAGTCTCAGATCTGCTAACAACCTCGACTTTCTGCCGGAGCCTTCGTGAGTAGCAATTTTTAAAAACCCTTACTGATTGCTCAATCGAATATACGAACTTAGATATAGAAATTGTTCCTTTTCACTGATAAATTATGAAATCTTGTGTAAAGGTTGTGAATAATTTAAAAAATTTGGACAATCTTAGGTTTCAACTTGTACTTCGAATTAAAAATAGAAATATGAATACTTTCTTACTATTGGGGTGAATTAATTCAAGTTGACTTACATTTTCTATTTGCTTTACAATTTATACAAATATTATGTGATAACTTAATATTAAAGTAGACAAGGTCACTGCAATCTTTATAATTTTGTTAGCTGTAATAATTCTGTCTTGAATATTTTCATTTATGCAAATAGAGTTTGCAGAATTTTTTCTATTACTAGAAAAATTGATACTTTTATATATTAATGGGGGATCAAATGAGATGAAATCTGGAGTATGTCGTTTTCAGTTGAATTAAATTTTCTGCTTGCTTTATAGTTGGCATAAATATTAAGTGAAAACCTAACATTGAAATTGACGATGTTACTGTGTTCTTTATAGTTTTATTAGTTTTAATAATCCTTTCTTGAATATTTTCGTTTGTGAAAATAGATTTTGCAGAATTTTTTCTATTACTAGAAAAATTGATACTTTTATACAATAATGGTGGATCAAATAAAACGAAATCATGAGTATGTCGTTTTTAGTAAAATTAAATTTTCTGTTTGTTTTATCGTTGGTCCATTAAACGATAACCTAATGTCGAAATTGATGATGATACCGTTTCCTTTCGATGTTTCGTGAGTTTTAATAATTCTCCGTTGAATATTTTCACTTCTGCAAGCGGGCTTCGCGGAATTTTTTCATTATATCGGAACAGAGTAACGCCGTTCCTATTTACACCGCGCTTTCTTCAAAACAGTCTCTTCCAGCAGCCGTATACGTCTGCCAACGGTCGTCGAGCTGTTAGAAAGATTACTGGTATCCATTTCTGACACCTGTTTCAGCTCTTTTGCCGCGTTTTCGTTTCTGTCCCCGAGGGATTCCACCTTCAAAATTGTTTTCCATTCACGACGGCGGAGCTGAAAGGGCTGTAAAAGAAAAAATAGCCTCCCGGAATGTTTTCTATCGATTTACGATCGTTGACAGAAGTATACGGAGCGGGCCACGCAAATGGGAACACCGAAACGTCTCTGTCGATCGGTAGATACGTCAAAAACTGTTCCGAGTGACGTTACTTCTTCCGAACAACCGAACAAAACGATAAAAGAATATATCCCAAAGATCTTCGAACAACTTATTTTTATTTCAAAGTCTTTCGTTCGCAGCTGTAGACAAATATTTGACGTTATTCGTTCTTTTATTAAAAAATTTGTATCTTACCCTCCTCGATCTTGAATTCTTTTCAGAAATTGGGAAAAGAGACTTTGTAAAGTTAATATAAATAAACGTTGCATTTAATACAATATTATAAGCACGAAGGATGAAATTCTTCGATTTAAAAAGTTGCCAAAAGAAACTTTATATGAAAATTTAAATTTTTTCTGTAACAATATTAGCTTTTCCATCACTTCCGAGAGTATGCATTGGATTTAATAAAATATTGGAATTTCCTCAGAAGTTAGCTAAACGAACATTATAAAATTATGATTTATAGAATTTCTAATGTTTTCTGCGACAATATTTTCTTTTCCATATCCTCAAAGAATGCGCATCGCATTTAGTAGAATATCGCGAGCACGAAGACAGATGTTGAAATAAACGTTGACCTGGGAATATTGAAAAATGTGATAAATTCGCCTAAAGGCATCCGAGAAACGATCCTAAGCGACCCGGCGCGACCGAAATTCGCCGGATACGGAACCTCGGGCCACGTTCTCGCGAATTAACCAAGATCTCGAAAATTTGCACAGGTTGGAGGCGTTGAACGACGACAGCTGTCCGAGTAGCAGTTGTAGCTCGCCAAAAGAAAGTGGGAAACGAACCACGCGATCCGTGTCAACAGCTTCGGAATCGGACCGAACCAACTCGACTATGGTCTCGAGCTCTGCCACAAAGCAGACCAAACCTAAACCGAGATCCAGGATGAGTACACCTGTTCAGAAGAACGACGGATCGATCCACGAGAGGCAATCAGTGGAATCGAATGCCCGCAGGTGCGTGACTCCGGCATGTCTGGATTCCTTGTGCGAATTAATCCTTCGACGACGAATTAATTCGATATTTGCACTTCTGTGCAGAAACGCGGTGCAATACTATTTGCACTAACATTTGATTCGCAACAAAGACAGACACGAAGCAGTAACACTTTTCTATCGTGCATCGACATGTTCGTACTTCGATTTATGTATTTCCTGTCGTAGGAATTCAATTCTATTCTATATTCAATTCTATATTAACCCTTTGCACTCCAAGCAAGTTTAATTCCAAAATCGATACATATTTTTCACCTAAAACAGTTCCATCGTAGATAGTTCATTTTCTTTCGTGAATATAAAGTTTATTACTATTACTAGTAAGTGTAACATTCCAATTTTTATCGACATCATAAGTGCAAACATAGTGATGTATAAATTATTTTAAATAACAGTAAGGGGATGTTTAATATCGCCTCAGAGGCGCCATTGGAACGCTAAGGGTTAACATTCATTATCATCCAAAGGTGCAACGATTCATTTTTAAATTGAATTCAGTTATTAGAATTTTTTAGGGTTCATATTTTACTAAAAGAAAAAGAAAATTTATAACTATGGTGTACAGCACCCACATAGAATATTATTTCGATTTAAAGGAGATTAATAATCTACATATTTAACAGACTGTGTTTGAGGGGTTAAGAAAATTCAAAATGTAACTTCTAACACAGGAACATATTGAAATGTGAACATCCGATTTTGGTGAACCTTATGGGAACTTATAGTTCTTTGAAAAATATTTGACACGTGTCTTTTTTTATCGGCAACCATCCACTTTGAATGGGTGAAAACAACCCTTAAAGTTGGTCAACCCTTAATGAGCATTCTTCTTAAATTTTAATGTATTCGTCGCAGAAAGAACGTATTTCTCTGTCAACAATTTATATTAACACATTACATGCCACGTGTATCACTGATGATACACGATGACATATTTATTTAATGCGCTGCAAAGATACATTTAACAATAAGCTTATGACCAAAGAATATATTTCCACCAAAATAATGAGACATTTTAAAAAATGCAATATAGAACAAAGTTTGTGATAATGTATCGATCTTCAGTCACGCATAAAATTGCCTAAATGAAAATTCGAGATAAAAAAACGCATTAGAACACGTTAAAGGAAATAAATTAAGCGAAATAAATTATCAAAATTAAAAATCACGAGAAGGACTTAGTTTTAATATTCGAGAACTAGAGTTTAGATTCGAGAGTTTCGTTGCAGTCTCAAAGGAAACTAGAATCGTTTGCGGATCGTCAAAGATCGTCTCTTGCAGGTTTCTAAGTGTCTCCTCCGTGACAAACATTCCCCGGTCTACGATATCAGATTCCTCGTTCACCGGGAGGGAACCCCATGGAAACGACGCAACTATAACGTCAAAATGGCTGGCGGACACCACAATCGACAAAGACGAGGCGAAGAAGCATAACGCTGCCGACTGTATGCGAGCATTCTTCGAAAGCATGACAATGACAGTGTTAACGTTCCCTCAGCATATCCAAGCGGCCTTAAAAATTCGAATTTGTAAGCTGATCGGCGACGCAGAGTACGAATTAACAATACCGAAGACAATGTAGCATATTCTAGACGATTATCGGCGATCGTTCGTTATTTCATTTCGTTTACACGTTTGCATAACGACGCGGCTCTGTTTTGACACGTTAGGCACGTCGTAGTCAGCCTATTGTTACTGTTTCGGAAGCTGACTTTACAGTGAACTTCGCGTGGTCAGGATTATTGCAACTTGAAGTTACTTAGCGGCGTGTTTGTGATGATAATATTGCATTATCGAAACCGACTGTGACACTGTTAGAGGTTTGTTTTGATTGTTGCGTTCCGCGTCCATAGATTATCGTGCCTCGAATTTAGTGCACAGTGTACGACATTGTTCCTGTGATTAAAATGGAGTATATAGACTCGTACGTATATAATATATACGTATATAAGTATATACGCAGTACCTGGTGCCTTCCGATCATTGTACTGGTCTACGGATACTATTGTATCGACGAGGTGCCATAACATCTTGCAAATACACGGTAACTATTTGTAGCATGTCCTGTGTACATTACTGAACTGACCACATTTTTCTATCATTCGTAACTTACAAAAAGGTTTTAACATGGTTTTATAAATAAGCATTCGAGTTAGCATTTTTGACTCGTTGGAAGTATCAGTGACACATTTGTGTTGGCGTATCGTTGTTCTTTGTTTTTACAGTTGATGTAGCACATTTATATTTTATGTAAGGATGGGGTAATTGTATTACTAAATTACAAAACGTTTTCAAATAATTGTCACAAAATTTCATTGAATTTTCATGCCATTTTTTGACTCGTTGAAAGTATCAGTGACACTTTTGTATTGAAGTATCATTGTTCTTTTTCCAGTTGATGTAACTCATTTCTATTTTACGTAAAGATAGGGGTAACTGTATTCCTAAATTATAAAATGTTTTCAAATAATTGTCAAAAAGTTTCATTCAAGTTTTATGCCATTTCTGACTCATTTAAAGTATCAAGGGTGCATTTGTATTGAAGTATCGTTGTTCATTGCTTTCACAGTTGATGTAACAAATTTGTATTTTACTTAAGGATGGGGTAATTGTATTCCTGAATTGCAAAATATTTTCAAATACTTGTCACAAAATTTCATTCAAGTTACTAGCCCATTTCTGACTCATTGAAAGTATCAAGGATGCATTCGTCTTGTCACAAAGACAGGGATAGTGGCAAGATGTAAACACAGGACCCCTAAAATGTCTGTTACATCTAAAGTAGCATTCATTGAACGAATGTTTGAAAGAAAGGCATACGTTACAAAATTTTGTTAAATGGACTTTTTCATGCAACGAACGCCAATGTAATGTACGAACTACTCTGACGAAGCTTTTAGCAGTCAATAATGGCACTATGTCATGGAATGTTGCATTAGCTTTGGTTGCTACACGGATCAACGCATCGTTGCTACGTCTCCTTGCAATTATTATAATAGCTCTTACCATCTGAATAACATAGACACTTCAACGATTTCTTCCACCCCTGCATATTGTATTTATTATATTTTCTTACTAAAAGGATCCAAATCTCGCAGCAATAATTCTTTAACACTCAGCCTGCGAGCATTAAAATTTGCTAGCGTATATTATCTCCTAAAAGTTACAAGATTCAATTCATTTAAACTTCCTGCTATTTTTATCACAATATACGATTGAATAAGGAAATCTATCGTATAGATTCCTACGAGGGCAATGTTATAACTTTAACAATTATAAAATAAAAACTCTGAAAGATTTGCACTAGCTCTGGTAGATTCGGTATTAAAATCGCTGTCAACGTTCCTGCTAGAAAAATCGGACAGATCGGGAAACAAAAATCCACCGTTACGAGGTCAATGTTGGAAGTCAGTGGAACGGGAAAATTCTCGAATTCAGCGAAAGATACTGACATCTGGTCCGGAATAAAAAGAGCGGGCCGCGCGGCCGGGCGCAAGATTTCATTTCGAAAAGTAGGCTGCGAATTTCAGCGTCGCGTTCTTGTTATTTCTGTGTAAGGATAACCCGGACACGTACGACCTGGCAGCCGGAGGCCAAACGGTTCGTGAGCTAAATTAAAAGCACGAATCGCAGGGGGTTGTGCAGGGAGGCGGTGCATGGGGCCCAAGTTACTCCTTTGATCCATCGACAGACCAAGGCCCCCGACGGTTCCATACGTGACGTTATTACGAAAATCTGCCGCCTTCGGTTGTCCTGTTGGAAAACGCAAAATCGAAACTCGATACCCTTCGTCCGTTCGACAAGGCGAGAAAGACAGAGACAAAGACAAAATCGAAGAGATAGAGAGAGAGAGAGAGAGAGAGAGAGAGATCCGAAACACGCGCGGCGAGATGCGCACGCGTGCACCCTCACGTGCCCGACGCACCGCGATGACGTTCTGATTTTGATTGATTTTCGCGCGAGCACAGCTGACCGAAAGCGCCGCACGCATCGCTGACAATGCGAAAACCAGCGCCCCGCCACCCGACGATTTTTCCAAAATTTTCCCTCGCCCGAAAACCCTAACCGCAATTAACATATCGGCACCAGAAATTTACCTGTCGATGGTTGACCATTTTTAGAGAAAACCTGAAAAACACGGTTTTTCGATAACGCTCTCAACACCGAGGTCGATATTGACCCAAGCCTTACAGATCGTACGATCACGAGTTTGCAGAACGTGTGTAGGAAAATTTTTAGGCAATAAAAATAGAAGGTAGAACGATATTCTATAATTGCGTTTTCATTTTTCGTTCGTTCGTATCGCGTTGCGACGCGGATAGTGGTTCGGCGTCGTCGAAGGTCGTAAATCTTCGACTTGAATTTCTTGACAACGCGAGTTCGAAACGATTCCCTGCTATCCTGTCGGATGATAGGGATGATACTTTGTTAACCTCTTAGGCACGGCTGAATTTTGCATGGGACTTTTTCACGCTGTTTGACACAGCACGATAGTCGAATAGCGTTAAAAACTCACAATGAATTCATAAATCTCTTAATTGTATATTTTCGCTACTAAACGAGACGATTTTAAGAAATTGTGGACCATGGATCACGTTTGTGCTATTACTCCCAAATATGAAAAAGACATTGTAGTCTTCGTTTTGCGGTTCGGCGAATGGTCTAGAAAGGTTCCATTTCCAAGGACACCCTGCGCTGCATGTACATTAACTTTGATAATTAACTTTAATAATTAATAATACAATTGAGTGTGATCAAGCCACTATAATGGAGCATCGTACCTAAGAGGTTAAACGACTGGAGAGATATTCACAACAAACGTAGATTCTCTATTTTAACACTAGGAATTACCAAACCAGTCATTTTGCCTGGTCCCTAGTTTTTTCTTTCGCAATAATTAAAGTTATTAAAATGTTTTCATCAGAAATTTTTTGATGTACTTCTTTAATAACGTGCATGTTACAATCAAAATTATATGAAGTATTAATAAATGCAGTCTCGCTATTATTACAAAGTAATGTACATCGTTGGATTTATTTTTTGATAACCACTTTTTTCATCTTTCAATTACAAAATAATAGTCGGTGACATGGCATAGTTTCCGTGTAAAATTGCCAATCAGCAAAGTGTTAAAATTCTAAGGGAAGAAATGGCATTTCGGAAAAACTGTCTGCTACGACGGCGTTCGTATTGTATGATGTGCTTACCGGACTAATGAAATCGGTAAGCTAATTGGTGTCAGCTGAAAGATAATGAGCTTCGGTCGACAGTCTAGATTCTCTATGGGCTTTAAAGCTGAACATTTCTACACCATGGAAAAATATTTCAGACGAAAAGGGACGATAAAAGAAGAAATCGAACCGCTTGCGAAGGTAAAGTCTTCGTGCATCAAGGGCTAAGAAATATTATTTTTGGGTTATAGTTCTCGAAAACAAGAATTGCTCGAAGGGACGGCGACGACAGAACGAATGTCTTCGGTACGTATTGTAGACGGGACACCTATTTCTTTGATCCCGTTTGTTTAAAGTAACCAAAGCATCACTTGTCGTTACGAGTTCTATGTATCCGATTTCAAAGTGGCCACGGACGTGCTAGTTGTTTTCTCAGTGTCCACGTACACGGGACGATCGTTTTCAAACGAAATATTACCAGAGTCGAGCAAACGACCCCGTTGGTACACGATACTTTCCGTTTACCCTCGAATCTAGTGACCCCAGCTTCCGAGAAATTTGTTACGCGGTCGATCGCACACCGTGGCAAATTTTCTGCTTTCTACTATTTTAGTTCCGAATCGCGTATCACAGAAACGGAACCTACGAACTTTAAATGCATCGACGGGAAACGAAGCAAACGGACACGCGTAGTCGAAAAATTCTCCGTGGACCGTTTTGAATCGCGAACTTCTTTGGAATCGTTCAATGGATTAATTTGCCAGCCAACGTGTAAAGAAATTTTAGAGAAAATTGTTAAACTGCAATTCTGAAGACGTCGCTCTATTTAACACATTGGTGACCGGTGACGAGTTAACTCGTCATTGCACTTGCATTATCTATTTCAATTTATGAAACCCAGGGCGATATAGAATATTGCTAAAGCTTTGCGGAATATTTTAAAAGTTATATAAAAATTATGTCCAATGTTTAATTTTGTTTCATTCAGTATAAATAAAATTTATTGGAGTTTGTTTAGAATGTTTTGTTGCCGGTCAGCAAAGTGTTAAGATGGCGTGTAAAGTCTTTTCAGAGTGACTGTGTACGTTGATTAAATAAACTAAATCCATGGATTGTATTGTTTTGCTTCGGAGATAATTTTATAACGTGCGTGACAATATTCTTTTTATTTGAAAAAGTTCGTTTCTCTTTTAAAAGAATTATGTAAAAATCGATATGCAATTTGACGCGAAGAAATTAATTATTATCGTAGTTAGATTAACCCTCCGAGTGCGGTGTCAGGTTTTATTCTGACCCAGAGTATCAAAATCGTGATTTAATTAATCAATTAAATTATGCTAAATTAAGTATCAACAAAAAGATTAATATTTCTGCAAGAAGTACCATGAAAAATGTGTTTCAAGAAATTGATAAATGGATCAGCGAATCGTCCTAAATTCATATTAATTATAAAATTCTATAAATGGGTCCATCTTCCGAGATGGATTCCATCGCTTTGAGCGCGACTAATTAAGCTCACACTTCTAGAAAATCTATTCTGCAGAAGACAAATAGCCGAAACTCCCTCGCCTTTGAAGTACAAATGCAATCTCGGAACTAATTTGCTTACAGGAATTTTTTTCATTCCCGGCAAATGCAATTTTAAAATCAAAACGAAATTGCAAGTTTTCCCGTAAGCGGAAATGAATAGCGTGGAGTCGCAAAAAGATTAGACAACCAAGGCAAATGACATTTCCTTCCTTTAGGCTGCAAAAGCGATTAACCGGTTGCGAATTGTTTCGCGAGGATGAGTATTGCGGATTTCACAATTTTGCAGGAAACGAAATCGCGTTCAAGTTTTTTTTTTTTTTGTTTAAGTTCAACTTGCATCTGAGTGCCGCAGTTGAAATCTGAATCAGTGATAAAATTTCAAAAATTAATATTCTACGCAATGGTTAACATTCCCTGACTGCGTGTTTCGCAGTGCAACGCGAATTCGAATATTTTACATCGTTAATTAATTACATTCGAACAGAGATTCAATATAAATAGTGAAAACCGTATCGGTAAAATGATTAAAATATCCCAAACTTTTATTTTCTCAATTTTGCTCATTAGCAAAATTGAAATGAGCGCGGCAGTTACATTGTTCATGAAAAAATCATTATCAAGTTTTATTCCATTATTGAAACTACAAAATCCACTGGAATTATGTATACTACAATCAATTCGTCTGCTTATGAAAGAATCTTTTTCCTATAACAACCAGTTTGTTTAATAAATCGACGATGCTATTAATTTAGCAATTATTCTTACCCTGGTGGCAGTGGCGCTGGTCACCGGTAACGGCTACGCCATTCAAAACATAATTGAGCTTCAGTTATGTGTGTAAAATCAACAATGACGTCGGACAAGTACAAAAGAAGCAAAGCAATCTCCACGTTCATTTTACGGCGCCAACATCCAAATCGACCTAATTGATTTTATTGGAAAGCTGTGTGCAACATGCAAACTATATCGAACGATGTGAAATCGTCTCGTGCAAATGATTCCAATATCTCGACGATCCGTTGAAAATTTAGAAGACATTCGGACAAAGTGTCCGTCCGCTTGCGAGCGGGAATGTGCGCGGAATAGCCGATTAGTATTAAAAAATTCTGTGGAATCAGAGAATTGGAGGAGAAGTCTGACATTTATTTGAGTGGCTCTCTAAGCTGGAGCGTCCGAAGGCGTTCGTTGATTTCATCAAGGCGTCTGTCCATCGCAAGACGGATCTACTTGCGAGGCAACGCGTTAAGGGAGACCATGATTAATACCGGAGTCTGCCGTCTCGTTTCTCCGTGGAATTCGTAATTTTTCGGGGCCCGATCCCTGTCCGTCAAAGAAGCTAAATGCCCGCTCGAGCGGAGCGCGATGTGATTAATGTCCGCGTCGCATTCGTTCGGGCGCTTTTCGTCTTACGCAATCCGTGGAATGCGGACGCCACGAAATTTAATGTCCGCGAGACAAGGCACGGCCCAGGCTGAATTTCTTCTTGTCCTGTAATTAGCTGGCACGGCGAGCACATCCAAAACGTCGACCCGCGAAGACAGCTTGAAATTCCGCCGCCTGGGGAATCGGAAGAATGCTTTGTCTTCTTAATTGCGAAAGATTGCGCGAGAACTCACTTATACCGTTCCGTTTTTTCCGCCGTTGCCGGATCCGCCTCGAAATTCTACCCTGCTTATTGGCTCCGCGTTTATTAATTATCAGACAGGTATTCCCCGTTCCTTTCGACCGCGCAACTCTTCTAAACTGCAATCTTCCCTGGCGCGGCGCTAATGCTACGAAACGTGCTCAGGATTTTTATTAAAATTGTTTTTCACACTCGTATGCGTTTCTGGTTGGAAATTTGGTATGGACGATTCTAGCTTTCAATCGTGTGGATTGAAATGTTTAATGATATCGTTTTTAAACGTTTCTGTAATTTTATAATCGTTCTAACCTGTAATCTTCCCTGGCGCGGTGCTAATGCTACGAAACGTGCTCAGGATTTTTATTAAAATTGTTTTTCACACTCGTATGCGTTTCTGGTTGGAAATTTGGTATGGGACGATTCTAGCTTTCAATCGAGCGGATTGAATTGTTTAATGATATCGTTTTTAAACGTTCCGTAATTTTATCATTTTTCTAAACTGCAATCTTTGGCGCAGTCCTAATGCTACGAAACGTGTGTAGGATTTTTATTTATATGTTTCATTTGCACATTTATATGCATTGTTTATATTTGTAAACTTGGAATGGAAGAATGTTATCTTCGAATTACATGGAAAAACTTTTGCTATTACTTCATTCTCCTAGGTTTTAAATATTTTGAAATTCTCTACAAAACTTTTTGGGTGCTTTGACTGTCTATAAATATTTATAGATAAATTAAAGGTGTACTTTTCGGTATTACTTAATAATTAGTTCGATTTAGGGATTTTTCATGCACTTTGACGCATTATAGAATTTATAATTCCTGCAGATTCCGATGACTGTTCTCCGCATTTTCGCGTAGAATCAGAACCCCTTTGGCGAATTTAAAGATCAAAGGGTTACTTGATGGTTTAATTCTTTTCATAGAAATTCTGTTAAATTGAAAGTGTAATAGCGTTCTTAAATTCCCCTGATGCGGTTTTTATTCGATATATGGCGCATTTGTGTTTTTCTCAAGTACTCGTGTAGTAATGCCAATTAAAAATCGCAAAAGATGTATTTCACGAACTAGCAGATTCAATCTCTTTTCCTTAAAGTCAACATATATATATATATATATATATTTGCGCAATTCGGTTTTCCTTGTTGCAAGAAAGAAGTCGGACGGAATATCTCGCAGAGAGTGGTCACCGAGACCGTTTTTACCTGGTTACTATAAAAAGAACGTGGGTGGGGGGAGGGGAGGGGGGTTCTCACGGCTTCTCTTGCAGTTACCGTCTTTTTATGCTTTTTCTTTCATTCCCGCTCCAAAGAAACGGTTGCCGATATTGATTTTCTTGCAAAAGTACAGAATTTTAACGTTTTTACTTGTCCTATTTGCACATTTTAATCGACGCTAAAGAGTCAGATTGCAATTGCTCGGCGAATTAACAAAAATTTTCGTTAATCGATCGCAACATGCTAATCAATAGTCTGCGAATCTTATGCACTTGTTTATACAGAAAAACTAGTAAATGAAACGTTAAAAGATTTGTTTATATTATGTCCAACCTGTTGAAATGGTTAAGATAAAAACTAAATTCTGATGAAACTCCTACACGTCGTAATTGAAATATAACATGTTTGGTTTGTATAAAAACCAGCAGTCTACTAATTAGTTATGCAGCTCCTCTATTGCGTAAGACCATTCCTTTTAAGCACCCTGTAAAAAATTCGTACACGATCACATATTCTTTTAATTCTCTCGTGTAACTGCATTATAAATTGCCTTGACTTGCAGAAACGTTTAGCTGCAATATTATGCAAGGTGATTCTAATATGAAGATGCAACTTGATAATGAAGATGCTAGAATAGTCGAAAACATTGCCAACAACATCGAAGTTATTCATTTAATTCTCTCGTGTAACTGCATTATAAATTGTCCGAACCTGTAGAAATGTTTAGCTGCAATATTATACAAGGTAGCTCTAATCTGACGATGCAGCCTGGTAATATAGACGCAACAATAGTCGGAAACATTGCTGGCAACATCGAATTTATTCTTTTAATTCTCTCGCGTAACTGCATTGTAAATTGTCCGAACTTGCAGAAATGTTTAGCTGCAATATTATACAACGTGATTCTAATCTGACGGCACAAGTTGATAATGTAGACGCAACAACAGTCGGAAACGTAGCCAACAACATCGAATTTAAAGGTTCATCAAGCACGCCTGCTGCCGAAAGGAATTGGCAGCTGCGTCTGACCATGATCCTCCAATTCTACTTTGTGTAAACAGCAGACAGTAGACTCATCTACAATGCGATAAAAACATTCCGTTTAAAAAGATTTAAAACGACTGTATGTATGCGCTTCACGGGATAACAAATTTTCAGTAAATAAAATAAATGTACAAAATGTTGTTGTAATAAATTATGTTGTAACAAAAACAATTTTTTGAACGATTTAAAAGAACTGTTTCGAAGAATGCATATATATTCTTTTATGTGACAGTAACTTTAAAATAAACGTTTCAAAAATCGTTTTATTAAATTGTACGAGATAAAATAGAATATTTCCTACATTTATCATACATTTACTGCTTTCTGTCAAAAAAAAGGTATAACATTATTTTCATGATGTTTCATTTTCTATAGGGGCGAGTTTCGAAATCGAAGCGTCAATCAGAAAAATGTTATGTCTTCTTTTCGAATTATTTTTGTTCGTCGAACAATCACTCAGGACTGGAAAAGTCAATTTGTTGCTTGTATCACGATTTCATACAGGGTGGTCACATACACATTAGCACTTGATTATCTCAGCTGTAGTAGAAGGTAGGAACAAACTTTATTCATCTAAGTTTGTCGATATAAAGAGGACTACGGTAATAGTAATTTTGCGTAAAAACTCTGCGTAAAAGTACATTGACCTGCATATAATAATAATAACAATCTTAAATAGAATAATTAACGAGATTTTATCGAAATAATTATGAATATAGCTAGTAAATACTCGAACGTGATATCGCTCGTCTTGAATGTATTGAGTACACATGTCAAATTAATTAAATTATTTTCATAATATTTCATTAACTATTATATCTAGGACACACGAAGGTCGTCACTGTTGTACGCAGGATTCTATCGATTAATTACACAAAAGACGATCCTTCTAATTTACAGAAATCAATGTGACCTTGAAATCTCCCAATCTCTTTTACCAAAGGAAACAAAATTTACTGCAACATTGCAGTTCTCTTTCTACCAAAAATCTTTTTCCGTATCTTCTAAGTAAAGGTCGGTATTTTCTTGTATCAATTTATACACAATCTTTTTAAACAATTTTTTAACTCGTCACACGGAGTAGTGCGAACGCAAGAGAACCCGCCGAATCAAAGCATATAATCGATAGAATCCTTAAAAAAAAAAAAAGAAAATAAAACTCGCAATAAAAATCGTTTATTTTCATAGCAGTTTCCCCTCAGAGAGCCCCACTAAAATCGCACAGGCGTCGCGTCGCGTTGCGTCGCGACGCGGCTCGTCGCCGGCAATCACGGATCTCCGTCGTCGCGTGTACCTTTTTAAGTGGCATCCGAGTGGATTCTTTCGGGCGGGCTGCCGCATTAGATTATCCCCGTTACGCGGGATGCCGGAACGGCCATTAAAATTCACCCGAGAGGCCGCGCGTATGTGGCGAATAGGTTGGCGCCCAAAGGGAGGAATTTATCATTCAGGGCCATCGTGGTGTGTAAAGAGGAAAAAGCGAGAGAGTAGGCTCCCCTCGTTCCAAGAGAGCGACGAAGAGAAACGAGGACGGACTACAGAGAAGTGGAAGGGATAGGTTTCGCGTAGCGGAAAACGCGCAAAGAGATCCGGAAACAAATATAGTGACAGGGTGGGGGGTTGGATATTATACAAGCTTCGGTCGGTCGGTGTCTTAAACCATAAACAATCCAGTGGCGCGTCTTACCTTGAGCCGTCAACCTGATAATGTAAACGCAACAATAGTCGGAAACATTGCCGACAATATTGGAGTTATTCTTTTATTTATCTCGTGTAACTGCATTATAAATTTCTTGGACTTGCAGAAACGTTTAGCTGTGATATTATACAAGGTGTCCCTACTCTGATGATACAACCTGATAATGTAGACGCACCATTAGTCGCAAACATTGCCGACAACATTGGAGTTATTTTTTTAATTCTCTCGTGTAACTGCATTAGAAATTGCCTGGACTTGCAGAAACGTTTAGCTGCAATATTATACAAGGTGGCTCTAATCTGACGGTACAAGTTGATAATGTAGACGCAACAATAGTTGGAAACATTGCCGACAACATCGAAGTTATTCTTTTAATTCTCTCGTGTAACTGCATTGCCGTCCGAAACAAGGACGGACTACAAAGAAGTGGAAGGGAAAACGCGCAAAGAGATCCGGAAACAAATATAGTGACATGGTGGGGGGTTGGATAGTATACAAGCTTTGTTCGATCGGTGTCTTAAAACCATAAACAATCCGGTGGCGCGTCTTACCTTGAGCCGAAGAACGAACAGGATCTCCTCATTTTCCCGTGGGGCACTAATGTTTCGCGGCTTGGTGATTGAACTGCGCTACGGAAACAACCGACGACGACACTGCTCGCGCGATCAACCAGCTTTCGAATGACACTTGTTAGCGTTCGAGAGAACAGGGGACGAATCCGCGCTCATCACTGTACCGGGATCGCCGTTCTACCCGATAAACAGCCTTCGATCCGGGCACGGGAACATCTGTCCAGCGAAGACAATCGATGGAACCTTTCGAGACACGCGTGAACACCCGGCATCGGCGATCTTCGAGGCCTCTGATCGAACCAGTGCCAGAGACGGAGCCTAAACACGGTAGACCTTGGAACACGAAGACGCGGGATTCGAGCGAAAGGGATGCAACATCGGGCGAGAGACGCTTCGAGAGGTTCTCGAGGACCTGGTCCACGTCCCAGGACGATCAGTGCTCCTCCTGTACCGACATGACCGAATCTCTCGAGGAACGCAGGCTTAATCGCGGCTAAGTCGTCGTCGAACACCGGTGTCCTCTGCGGCCGCGGATCCAACGCCGACTCAAGTCGATGTCCGAAGCCAGCCGGCTCGACTGACAGTCACCGTTCTCCTGGGAACCGAACACCTTCGCATCGTACGAACCGATTTCTCATATCACTGACAAATCACGACACTACACTCGCTCGGACGACCGTCGTCGGACGTGTCGCACGCGGAGGACGACGTTCGAGGGAACGATCGACTGGTCTGAGCCTGGATCGGTTAGCATCGTTGCGTCACTTTCACTGATTCCACGAGAAACGAGCCGGGTCGAGTCCCGCGTCGATCGCGCACTTCGTTCCAGGACACCTCGGTCCACGGAAAACACGTTCACAGATCGAGATTACAAACTCGCCGGCGGCTGCTGCTACTGCTGCTGCAACGGCGGTCCTCGAAGAAGCTTCGAGAAAGCATCACTGACCAGAGGATGATCACGATCACTCGCGAGATTCCGAGTCTCCGATCGGATTCCGAAGAAACGCGGGACCGAATGTGTCACAGGAGGGAGATTCGAAGAGGAGAGAGAGAGAGAGAGAGAGAGAGAGAGAGAGAGAGAGAGAGAGAGTGAGAAAGAGAGAGAAAGAGAGAGAGAGAGGGCCGAAGCGACGCCAAGCGTCCCAGAAACGAGACGCGACAACAAAGGCCGTGTGCGACAACAACCTGTTAATCACCTGGCGCGCGCGAGGCACGCGTCGACCGCAAGAAAACTGCGACGACTCACGCGAGGTACCGACCTTGAACACCACCGTGAACCGATGCTGCGAGGTTAACCGGTCGAACCGACAACCGTCTTCAGACAACTTCTCGCAAACGATGTACGAGGACGAGACTCGAAAATTGCTGGATCACTTCGGATCCTTGATCACTCTGGACCGAGCAACGCGAGCGAGCCGTGTGACGTCAGATGCTCGGTGCGTCTCAGGTTAGGCTGCCCGGAGGATGACAACCGACGACGGTGGTGTCCTTGGTGTCGCTGGCTCCTAACGACGCCAGGATGAATATCGGACCCGGTGGTAGCGGTAATAGTGGCGCCGACGATGGTAACGATATAGCGGTTGGCGGTAGGTATGGTGGTTGGTCGGTCGATCGATCGGTCGGTCGGTCGGTCGGTCGTTTGTCGGTCGGTCGGTCTGTCGGTCTGTCGGTCGGTTGGTCGGTCGGTCGGTCGGTCGGTGCAGGTGGCGGCGGCGGATGGATGTGCCAGAGTGCGGGCTTACGACGGAATGAGAGGAAAGCTCGGCTTAGGAGCGCTACAGCGTGGCATTGGCGACTCCGCGATGAGCGAGAGAGTTGCGCGTTATCGACCCATCCGCGACGCTATATTCAACCGCCGGCACACGCTCGCTTCGCTCCGCTCGTACTCCACGCGACAACAGCGAACCGGTGCGTACGCTACTACCTACCACCCCCAACGGAAACGATCTTGATCCTACGGGGACGCCTACAGAACTACTTTTTTTCGAGGATCGATCCGCCGATCATGAATTTATGGATGCTCCGTTCGGTTCGGTTTGGGAAAGTGCTTGTTGTGTACCTGGTGTTTTCGATGTACCGCGAGTACGGAAGATAGTGGCACTCGCGAACTTTGTGGATTCTGCGGAAGCTGTTGGTAGTTTGAAATTTTTATGCGCTCGGAGAATAGAATCGAAGCGTAAGAAATTCGGTTTTAACCCCTTGGCCTACGAACTTATTTTACGGGAACGCAGAACGGACGAAAAGGAAATACGAATTTGTAGCTACTGCGTGCCTAGCTATTCTCCTATCTATGTTATTTTCGTTGAAGGAAAATTAACGTTAGAACTACCAATTAGATTTTTTAATTACCAATTAAATTATTGAAGCTATAAAAATGATTTCCTCAGAAATTTTTGGATATACTTCTTTAGTGACGTATACCTTACAATAAGAATTGTATGAAGTTTTAATAGGTGCAGTCTTAATCCTACGGGGACGCCTGCAGAACTACTTTTTTCGAGGATCGATCCGCCGATCATGAATTTATGGATGCCTATTCGGTTCGATTTGAGAAAGTGCTTGTTGTGTACCTGGTGTTTCCGATGTACCGCGAGTACGGAAGACAGTGGCACTCGCGAACTTTGTGGATTCTGCGGAAGCCGTTGGTACTTGGTATTGAGTTTCGAAAAAATATAAACCTGCAACGTGCAAAGAAAAAGGGTCGCATGTGTAAACGAATGTTTCCATTAAAAGTTATTATATTCAACAAACATGATTAAATGATTTAGTAAATTATTCGAGGTTAATTTCTCGATGTGAAGTCGAGCAAACTAGAATTTTTCAATTAATTTGTTCAGAGACTCTGATACTTCGCTCGCGTTAAAACAAACATATCTTGAAAGAAGTAAATTTACTAAATGTTTACAATTTTAATTTTGACGAATCGTGTGAACTTAGGTTACTAATATTAATATAATATATAAGAATAGATTTCTTACTTGACACTTATTTAAATTATAAAAACGTTCACACGAAAACTTTTTACATAAACTTTTTGACTAAAACATATATTAACACATAAGTTAAAGAAACCTTAAATAATTACAACCTTCTCATTATTATAAAGTAGTGCATATCAGTATAGTTTAGTGTTCCGTAGTTCTAGTGTTACTATAAATATTAATAATTTTACTGAATCAGAACTGACACATCAGATTTCAAATCTTTTTAATTTTTTCACTATCTTAAATCAGATCTACCAATTCTTATCATAAATATATAAAATCCATAATCTAACGATCAGCTGATAAGGGCACGTTATACAAAGTTCACGAGTTTCTATTGGAACAATCAATTCTTTAATGGAAGTACAGCTGCACTGAATATAGAAATGCTAAATGTTAAAAATCCTAAAAATATTACAGACGAGAAAAGACGATTTACATCTTTTATTACATTGATTACAGATTAACAACATCAACTTGGTCCAAAAAGAAAGACCTAACATTTGTCAGATTTTATTTAAAATCTTCGACACTCGTCTGACTCGTCATAATATGGCAAAGGATCAAAACCATCCCCAAAGTTAAAATATTATCTGAAATACATATTTCCCAACATTTTACCGAGCTCCGTTCGCAAATTCAACCGAAATAGATTTCCAGCGAGATGTCGGATTTAAAAAATTATCGATATTCGCCGAAAGATAACGCGTCGAGCGTGCCAATACTTTTTGTAGCGACGGGTAGATGTTTTGATCGTTCAGCGTCGACCCCTCGGTCGGCGGCGCGGAGCGTCGCGACGCCTCGCACGGGGAAAGCAGCGTCGAGAGGCAGGAAAAGCGGGCGTGAAACGAATATTCGAAACGTAATTCGTCACCAAATCCGCGGCTTTGTGCCGAGGCCGGTCCCCGAAGGGGAATTGAAAAGCGGCGAGCCGTTCTTTCGTTCGATTCGTTAAACGGAGGAATTTATTTCTTCGCCCGTTAATCGACTTCTGCCTCGACGTCCTTTCGTCTCGCTCGCGACGGTTGCATAATGCATGGGAGAAGGAACGATCTACGACCTCCTCGAGACACGATATCTCTCTCGTTCTCTCCCTCTCTCTCTCTCTTTTTCTCTCCCCCCGCTCTTTGCCGCTAGCTGAACAAAAGCCGAAGTTCAATTTAAAAGTTCGATTCGCGAGAATATAAATTGATTGAAATTCATTTTAATCCGAGCGTGAATTAATTCCGCTCGGAAAATACTGGACTCGTTTCTGTTTTCCTTTTCAAAGCAAATGGTAACGGTGTTTTTCATTCGAACCCGACACGCGCGCGCGTCCGCGTCGGCCGGCACTTAAATTCCGGCGAAAATCGAACAACGCCGAGTTCGAGTTCTCTTATTGGATCGACCGGGCACAAGTCAGTTTCAGATTATCTTTTCCTCTGTTTCTCTGCGCCTTTTTTAATTTCTTCCTTCTTTTTCCCCCATTTTTTAACCCGAGTTCGACGGTGTTCCTCGTTTCCTCTGTTCGATTCGTTCGCGGCTGATACTCGGATAACAAATGCCGATCAAAACTGCGCTGAGAATCTTGAAACGTCTGATTCGCGCGACGAATTTGCGTGGACGCGAACGTTTTTGTCGTTGGTCGATTCTATCTGGCTTTGTCAAAATTATTGCGAAGAGAACCGAATATTCCCGCGGCTCTTCCAGCTTACATTTTGTGCGAACAATTTTTATTTTGCTGAAAAATCTGCGGTCTAGTGATAACGTCGATCGGCGATAAATTGAAACTGTTGTTCTTTGATAATTTTACTGAAATTAGTACGTCGACGGTGACATTATGTCACTCTGCCTTTTAAATTTCGCCTACTTCATTTTGCCATAAATATTTATTCCAGCAAGCGTGTTCCGTGTGCTCGTCGATGAAAACTGTTTCTCGCACAAAGGAGAAACAATCTAATAGAGAATGCGCGCAAATGAAATTCAAGGGGACAAAGAGAAATGTGATTAAGTCGAGGCGATGCGATTAGTCGCCGTTAATAAATGATTATTCGATTAACGAAAAAAAAAAAAACGTACAGAGCCGACAGCGCGAAATTGTTGCGCTGGATTTTTCCACTGTTACTTCGTCGAGACGTCTTCACGAAAAAATATATGGTAATGGAACGGATGAAAAGATACACGTTTATAGTTCTTTCGAAGCATTCACCCAAAGCATGCGCTACGCCTATTCCACCGCGGCAGATACTCCATTGTTTATGGTAAAGCGATAAGAACGGTATCCAGTATAGTTAACTGCAGCCGGGTCAAAATGACTCCGATAGGCGTGGGTTACCGGTGGATACAATGATATCTGATAAGTAGACTGCGGATTTTATGCACTTGCGCTGTTATTGATCTTCTGCAGCCCCCTACCAACGCGTTCGCTAATCTAAATACACTCTTCCTATTATCTTTAATTTCGGTATTCGCGATTCGAAAAGCAAACGCTTCGACCGTAAATTTTGCAGCCTATACAGTGACTCACGAAAGTATTCGGACACTCTTCAAATTTAAATAACTTTTTAAAAATTGAACCGAACGTCTTGATTTTTCTGCAGCAATTAGATGCATCGATTTACTAAATGATACGCGAAAAGGATTTCGGAAATGTTGCAAACGGTATGAATTACATAACGAATAAAAAAGGAAGTTTTTAAATATCTTTTTATTTGCATCGCGTACTAAAAATTTTTAAGACGCATCTTGTAGATTTGTGATAGTTATTCGCATGCAGAAAAATTCATTAAAATCGATCGACGTTCACACGAGCTATTGAAAATGGTGATAATCGCAATTTTTCACGATTCTTGGTCAGCTTCTGCTTAAACTCCATAAATTCTTACATCTTTCCATGCGTGTCATTCTTTTCTGCGTTTATCGATTTCGATGACATTTTCAGCATGCGTGTAATTAACAGAGGTCTGCAAAACGTATATTTTAAATTTTCGTTACGAGTTGAAATAAAAATGTTTGAAGAAATGTCTTTTTTATTTTTTCATGTAATTTTTACTAGTTACAATTATTTCGAAATTACTTTTGCATATCATTTAGTAAATCAATGCTTCTGGTTGTTTCTGAAAAGTCAAGTCGTTTGGTTACATTTTTAATAAGTAATTTAGATTTAAAGAGTGTCCGAATACTTTCTTGTGTCACTGTACCTAAATTCGCATTTCTTAATTTCTTAATTACGTGGTAAATAAAAAAGGAACTTCTTAAATATCTTTCGTTTAAGATATGCATTAAACATTTTAACGATGCATTTTGTAGACCTATTTTAGTAAATCAATTCTCCTAATTGTCGCAGTAAAATCGTTTGGTTCTGTGGCGGCTCTACCTCCTACTCTCGCCAGTAGAGGGACAGTAAGACGAGACTTTCCCGCTAGTTCCTGATCCACCTCCAGTTCATATATATACCGTCCTTAACCGCCTTCCACTACCCAGCGTCTAAGGCAGGGTCCGCTAGTCAGCCTTACTGATGAGTCCTCTAGCGGACCCAGGACGAAACGCTCCCCCTTCCTTCTTTCCTTTTCTTTCTCTCCACCACACTTTCAACAGCCGCCACATATTGGTGACCCCGACGAAGAACAACAACAACGCAACCTTCTGATGGGTGGAGATGACAACAACTACAACCAGAGGGAGCCACAACTGCAGATCAACACCAGGAGGGGATGGATGTCACCTAGCAGCGTTCATGGCCGAAATTTACGTATCCCTCTCCTAGCGTGGCCCACCGTCGATCTGCCGCAGACGCCTAGGTATCCAGCAGGCACACGAGTCCCGGACCTACAGTGACGTCAACAGATCGGCGGACTCTCAAAGAGGTTCAACGGCGCCGAATTCTTCACAATCCTCTTCAGTCGGCCATACTAGGACAGCAGCGCATATACGGCTCGATAGGCTTGAGGGCAACTCGCCGTCGACGATACCGCGGTTAGCGAAGAATCGTCATCGAGTGGGCATTCGAACTGCAGGACATCGCCATCATCCTTCCTGGACTTCAACGCTGATCATCATGGAAGGGAACTCGTCCATATATCGTTCATCACTGGCAGGGGGGTGCTGTGGCGGCTCTACCTCCTACTCTCGCCAGTAGAGGGACAGTAGGACGAGACTTTCCCGCTAGTTCCTGATCCACCTCCAGTTCATATATATACCGTCCTTAACCGCCTTCCACTACCCAGCGTCTAAGGCAGGGTCCGCTAGTCAGCCTTACTGACGAGTCCTCTAGCGGACCTAGGACGAAACGCGCTCCCTCTTCCTTCTTTCCTTTTCTTTCTCTCCACCACACCTTCTAGCAGCCGCCACAGTTCAATTTTGTAAAACGTTCTTTAGATTTAGAATGTGTCCGAATACTTTCTCTTAGACTCTATTCAGAATCTACATCACTGACGCGATGTTGCAGAGCAAAGGGTTAAGCATTGATAACAGACGAATCGAATTTTACTTCAATATTAAAAAAACATGTGCAGTTGTAAATGTTCTTCCTGTTTGGTGAACTCCAAGTATATTTGCAATGTCACTAATTGTTACTGTATACCTATTCTCAATTATTCTTCGTAAAACATCATCATGAATATCAAATAAATATTTCATGAATATTAAATAAATTTTTCATGAATAATTACCATTCTGAAATGTTTCTAATCATCTTTGACAGGCCCTCGAAATCAACCACGACGCATAAGTTTTTGCCACGTGCACAGCGTTATTTCCTATTTGGAATTCGTGCAATATGCAGTGCCTCAAATGCTCTTTCGTATCGCACATTCAGGAACAGATTAATATCAAATAACAATAGCTGATTGAACTAAATGAAACATTGAACGCGGTAGGATGCGTAGTCTCAAAACCGGCGGAAGCTATGTTTCAGCACGAGTCGCCGCGTATTAGCTACAATCTTCGCAAGTTGACACAACAAAAAGCGACAGAACTTTCCCGCACACCTAATGCATTATAAAATTCAAGGATCGCTGAAAGGGTTCTTCCGGTAACCACGAAGTGTCACGAGAACGACGGAAAAGTGCGAAACATCGAGAAGGACAGAATCAGTTTCAGGATCGATCAGTTTCCAAGCCACTCGACGACAAACCAGTTAGCACGCGAGCTCCCTTAACTTTGCAATGCAATTTTCCACGGTGTCCAATGCTATGCCGTTGCCTGTCGTCAAAATCACGACCATCATCGTGCCGATGTTTAAATCGTCTACGACATCCTCGCTCGCGCAAACAAACACGCCGCTCGAAATCGCGGACCGTGCTTCGCAACGAATACGGAAAATAACGCGGCACCGAAATTAAATTTGTCGACCGGGATTACCGTGTCCCGCTTCTAATTACTTTAAATTATTTGCCGCGATTTTTTTTCTCTGCTTTACGTCCCCTTCGTTTCGGCGCAGCGTTTTCGCGGATATTCTTCGTACAAGCGTTTGATCCACTGGGAATGCTACCTGTATAATATAATTATTTCGAACCACGTATTTGCCTTTCATTATCTCAATTATCTTTTACGGTTGCTCAGAAAGTCGCTTCCGATGGGAATAGAAATGTCATCATTCTCGAAATGATGATCGAACTGCGGATTCTATGCACTTCTAAGAAGGGAGCAGCCTTTTCTAATGGTATTGTTGTCTGTAATTTTTATGCATTTAATAAAAGCTTCAACTAGTCTCTCCGTAAACGGGAGGAAATAAATGCATAAACATCGTCAGTGTTGCGAGCGTGCCTTCGGGCTAACGAGTTAATCGATCTAAGAATCTTTCAATTGCAAAAAGCACCATTTATAAACGATTCTAGTTTCTTCTAACGGGTTATTAATTTCAATCCGTCTGTTATACTGCTCTTTCGCGGATAAATGTCAAGTTTGTGTTGAATGAATCGCGAATTAATTTAAACATTTAATAAAAGCGGTAAGTAGTCGATCTGCGAACGAAACGAAATAATGCATAAACATCGTCCGTTTTCCGAGCACATCTTTCGGCTAACGAACGACTCGATCTAAGAATCTTTCAATTGCGAAAAACACCATTTAAAAATGGCTGTAGCTTCTTCTAGCGGGACTATTAATTTCAATCCATCTGTTATGGTGCTCTTTCGCGGATAAATGTCAAGATCATGTTGCAAGAATCGCGAATTAGTTTAAACATTTAACAAAAATGTGAACTAGTATGTCTGCGAACGAAAGTAAGCATTGCATAAACATCGTCAGTTTTACGAGCACGTCTTCCGGCTAACGAATGACGAGATCTAAGAATCTTCGGATTGTATGGAGAACTATATAGAACGGTTCTCCGTTGTGCGTGTCTGCGCACGTGTGCCATACGGTTCAGGTGGTTTTACGACTTTCAACTCCATGGTTTTACGGTTGGACGCAGTGCCATTGTACAGGCATTGTGTCCCGATCGTCCGATGCGCACAAAGGTGGTGGGTCACCGATAATCGGGAAAGCTCCCCGATGGAAATGGACGGCAAAGGAGGTCGAAAGGAGTGGAAAACCCGAAAAGTCCCGACGGAAAGTCTTCTGCCTCCGATCAAAACGTAATCGTCAATCGGAACGTGAATGCGCAAGCATAGAAATGTCCCCTTGAATGGGAACCTCGTCTAACGACAGGGTTGCGATTGATCCTACAATTTTTTCACTGGTTCAACTCAACGGCATCGCTCGTGTCCTTTTCCCTCGGTTTTTAAGCATCCTGCTTGATACGAGAAAAACGATCCCCGAAATGCTTGATTTTCTACGGTTATTGGAGAAAATTCAAATCGATCACGATATGGATCGGTTCTCCGTGAACTCCGGATTTTATGTATTTTTTTACAAAATAACCAGTGGACATTTATCGGCAAAATCACAGATTTTAATATATAAAATTTATAATTATTTAGAATGTGCGGGTACATGCACGAAGAATTATTCAACTTTATTTATTTGGATGTATGTTGTTAGAAAGGTGACTAAAAGCTTGGATAGATAAATTTTTGTTACTTTATCTAAGAATGCAAACCTAGTGTTTAATCCTTTGCACTCCAAGCAATTTTAATTTTAAAATCCAGACATTTTCTGACTTAGCGTAGTTTCTTTGTAAACGATTCATTTCCTTTCGTGCATAGAAAAATTATTATTCGTATAGCGATGTAAAATTTGTTTTGAATAACAGTATGGCAATTACCAGAGGCGCCATTTGAGTGCTAAGGGTTGAATAATAGATAGACTAAGTGATTAAAAAATAATAATGTGTTATTTTCAAATTCGTAAAATTACTAAAAGAAGAATAAAGCGTTTATCAGGCCTCTATCTCTTGCAACAAATATACAAAACGCAATCCAGTTATCAGAGTATTAGAATTTGTTGTTCATAAATGTTCATCAAGTGTTCATCCTTCCTCTAATAAAATAAGAAACAATTTAGAAAAATTTCATCGAGAAATCGCCCTTATTGCAAATAATTATCGAATGTACAAATACTTGTATGATAGAATGCAAAATTATTTAAAGCTTCGTATTCGCGTAATCGATGATAAATTTGGTTTTTAGAGACATCATAGCGTGAAAAGTTAGTACGTCGCTCGGGAAAGAGTATATAATTAATTATTGTGACTGGAAGTCCGGCCGGGACAATTACGTCACGACGTGGAAAAACGCGGCACAGGTGCGAACGGTGCGGAAACAGGGACGAAAGCCGACAACGGTATTGACACAAACTTCAGTTTAATTTCTCTACCGGCAAACATTGGTTTTCCAGTCGGCCGTAGTTGCGTGCATCCCCCTGTCTTGTTTCCAGCGGCGCGGATCGACACCCAATGTTGAAAGAATCGAATGGAGCCCGGGACTATAAATATGGACGCTTTCACGCGACAAATTTCTTCCCTGTTCCGCATCCCTTCACAATTGTCTCGGTCCGCGAGCGCGTAACCGTGAAACACGGAATATCAATGGAGAAACTGAATTCCGAAATAGAGAACCGAGTAAACCACGGGAAAAACGAAAGCCTCTCGGAGAGCATCGATCGATCCACGTTGACCTCGAAGAAGCAAGCCTAAAAACGCAAAACATTTTAGAAATCGTGAAAAACGAAAGTAGTTGCGTCGCGAAACTATACGTGGAAATTGCCCGGGTACCTACTAACCATAAACAACATAGAACTCATACAGAAAGTAGCAAATGCACCGATTCGACGAGGGTTAAGACGCCCGAAATTGGCACAGCTGATAGCAACATTTTTGAAAGTATTGCATTTCGCTGAAATCCGAAATTTTGCAATTATAACATCTTGTGAACCTCTAATTGCAATAGCAACTCGGCAAGAAGGAACACTTTTTCGGAGGACGCCTTGTGCGCTAGCATTTGCAGCCAGTAGAACGTGTCAGTCATGATCAGACGCGACAACTGATTCGTATCTAATAGCGCGCGTACTCGCTGAATCTTCAAACTCGATTTACTCGAAAATGAAGCATTGAACGAAAAAATGTTATTCCTTCTTTTCGACTTGTCTCTAGATGTAGAATCACCATGGTTGATTCCATAATTTTAGAAACTCCCTGTACGTAAGAAACGACTGACGAGATGTAAGTGGATCTCGTCAGAGCTGTATAAGATCGTGAAAAGTATTTATATATTGTAGTTCGTTCATAATTTAATTTATCTACTTACTGTTCATCTAGTGTAGGAATTAATTGCTCAAGTTGTGACTTCCCTAAAATGCTAATACTACTCTAAATTTCTTTACTTCTCTTTACTTAAACTACCCTATTAAAAATATTATCCTAAGTTATATTTACTAAAAAGTTTGTTGTTTTTAAAATACCAAAAAATAAAATTTAGAGGTTTTATTTTAATTCTCGCTGCAACTAACTCTTGAACTGACTCCGATTGCTCTGCTGGGACTTTGATTTCTGTCAAATATGAAATCCAAAAATGCACATGCGCGCATACATGCATCATCCTATTTCATTCTTCTAAAATCTAAATAACTGTCACAAGGTCCTCAAACGCTATTCGTTCACACGTTCGACCCTCTCTCAGCGCCTCCACCTTGAATAAATGGATTTCTAATTAAACTATTTTGTCAGCTGCAAGCTTAAAGGGGACTTTCCGTTTGAAGAGAAACTGGCAGTCAATTTGAAATACGTTCTCGCGTATACGTTATGCGAATTTATTTATCAGCCGCGCAGTGTTACGATATTTCAAAATGTTTTGGGGGTCGCTACGACCACGGCTTCCGGAAAGCGTTCCCCGCGTGTTTGCCGATAACGATCGCCCCTGTATCGCGTATTATTAATTACTGCTCTCCCCTACGGCCGATCGTCTAGTTTGCGAGCCTGAAAGAGAGAAGGGGCGAGGGAATGAAGGGGGGTGAGAGGGAGAGAGGAAGAGGGAGAGACTGTAATCACCGAATCGCCGCAACGAATTACGCCCGATCGGCCGCGAGTAACATTTTCCACCAGTAAATCGGCGCTCTCGGCTTTGGCGCCTCGCAAGTTTCTCTCCTTGTCAATAGCTGTAATTTAAAACGCTGCATATACAACGTTAGTCTATTAACAAAGTACTTCTCCAATTATATTTGTGCCAACGTCCGACTAGCAATTTCTTACCGACAGAATATCACTTAGACATAATGCGGAGCTACTAATCCAATTTTTAGTGGAGCGTCTAGCTGAAGAAGAATGGTATCGCGATTTAATCTAATGCTCGTCAAAAATGATTGTATAAAAAATTCTAGGATAACAATTCGATCTTTGTGTTTATTTAAAAAAACAAAATGTTGCAATTGAAGAATGACAATATGTTATTTTTATTGCGACGACGTTATTATTAAAAGTAGGAAAAACTATTTGTATTGACAATAAATTATTTTCGTTACGATGATACGATTATTAATACCTGTGGTCCACGACGATATATTTATTCAATTTGTTGAAAATATATATTTTATAAGTGTACGACTAGTGAATGCATTAAAAGAATAAGATGTTGTAAAAAATACAGTAGAGAAGGAAGCAAATTAATTTGTAATAATATATATATATATCAATCGTTAGTCGATCCATCGAATGGCCTGAATGAAAAGTGAAGCAGAAACAGCTTGGCACGGAACGTGTTAAAGAAAGAAAGGAAGTTCTGTGATAATAGTATACTATTTTCATTTCGATGATGTCATAATTAGAGAAAAGAAGAAACTTCTGTGTAGCCGCTGTACCTTGCAATTAACGCAGACAATTTTTATCGTACATGAAACTTCACCGTCTGGTGATAAAAATAGTACTAATTTCAGTTTGCGATTTGTATTACGAGCTGCATATTTTTCTTTCGCAATTTGTATGCATAAAAGCATAAACAATGTTTCCCCCGCGAAGAGGTAGCAGACAACTATGGTTTCCCTCCATTGTAAAGTTTCGGAAACTTTATACGTGTACACAACTTAGATTTACAAAATGCATGTCTCAAATTTTCGCTAGACGCACATACAAAGCATGTAACATTGGTGACATTTACAATAGTAATTTAAACAATAATTAATCACGCGTCTCCTAGTAAACCATTTAAAAATCACTCGTTTCTAAATTTTGTATTATTATATTTTCTTTGTATGTACCATGATAGCACATGATTTCACGTGGCTTGACAACGTATCGCCAGTCAAACTCTAAATTTACAAAGCATTAAAATCGACTAGTAAATAAATGACTAGTAAGTAGTAAAATAAAAAATCTGAAAACGATCATGCGACCGTTAAAGAGTAGGTTTAGCGTTCCATCCGCACTTTTTGTGTAGAATGCAAGGTAATTATTTATAATTTGATACTAACGTAATTGAACAAAATAGCAGATGAAGATGGAAACGGATTAAGCTCGCGCAAAGAAAGTTATCCTGCTCGCAATATACTTTTAACACTAGAACTACCAAACCAGTCGTTTTCTTTCGCAATTATTCAAGTTATAAAAGTGTTTCCATAAAAAATGTTTGGCTGTACTTCTTCAATAACGTACACGTTACAATAAGAATGATATGAAGTTTTAATAGATGCAGTCTCGTTATTATTACAAAGCAATGTATACCGTTGGATTTATTGTTCGGTAGTTCTAGTGTTAATCCCTTGACCGATGCAATCTTCGTCAGTATGTACGATCGAACAAAGAAATCTATTTAACCGTTTCCAGCGAAGGTAATTTTACAACTTGAATAATCGCTGAGAGGAAGTTTCACGCGGACGATTAGAAAGTAATTAGAAACGCAGTCGTCGCGAAAGGATCGCGAACGGCCGTACGCGCGCGAATATAATTCCGGCGGTGCGAGAAGTCAGCGAAATGAAACGAAAGTCGAACCATAAATATGAAAAGTAATAAGAAGAGAAAGTCTTTATCGATCGTGCGAGGGTAAAAAGGTTTCATTTCGGTTGAAAAGCGTGCGAGAGAGCAAGAGAGACCCCCCGCGACTCGTTACCGCGAGGAGAACCGACAAAAACCGGGGTATCTCGGGGAAAAAGGGACAATCGACAATACTGATTAGTCCGCGTGTACAGCGAGCAGTGACGCTTTAATTAACACAGTACACTAATGAACTATACGATTACCGGCTACACCACTATCGTTCGTTAAACGAACAGCGAACGCGGGACGAATAATCCGACAATTTTTAGATCGTGCGAGTAGAATCGAACGATTTTCTACTTCGCCGGCGCTGTCTACCCTCGGCTTGTTGTTGCCAGCCGGCGGAGTTTGTTCACGCTACCGTATACGGGCTGTCAATTACTTTATTCATCGACAAAGCATCGTTCCGCCAATTTGTAGACAAATAATGGAACGGGGTAACGTTGTCCCAGCGAAAACAATGCGCCCGCGAAAGATATAATTAACGGAGCTTCTGGTTTAATGCGCGCTGCTTTAAATCAACCCGATACGCCATTGATATTTGGAAATGATTTACAATTAACGCTGTAGACTATCCGCCAATATTATTCTCCCGCCGTTAGCATTTCTATTAATTCTATCGTTGCTATTATTTTCTCCGCGATAATTCAATTCGAGAGTTTATCAAAATCAACGCGCGATAGGAAAATAATTGTGCCTCGATTTGCATCGCGCGGCATTGCTTAACGGCGATTACTTTTTTTAACAGTTTATGCTGGTTTCGGAACGGGTATTTCGTATAGGAAATAGTCATTATGTCTGCAATCATAAAAATTGTCAAATAATGGAAAAAGAATGGTTAAATTCTGAAATTATACTCCATTCAAATTGATAATAATAATCGTAGAGATTTGGGAATGAAATAACCGAATTATATCCCACTCATTTAATTGAAGGCGAAGTTGAGTCTTGTCTTTCGATTAAAAATTAAGTAGAAACCTTGAAATTCAGGATAATGAATGCTAAATCTTTATTTTACCATACCATTTTCTTTGCAACTAAAGTTGTCATAACATCTCCGTCGCTAAAAATGTTACAGAAGAGAAAAGACAATTTTCTTGAAACTGAAAGCAACTATTTAACATTCCTTTATAAAAAAAATAACAACAATGTATCTATCCAATTGTTTAGCCATTTTTTAAAACAATATATGTTCACGGAAAGAAATGTGTCGACTCGATCCTCAAAGATTCATCTTTACAATCTCAATAATCGTAAATAAGAAATATTAGGACGCGTCAAAATGGCGCGTCTCATAAACCTAGTGTTAAATATTGGTCACAAATTAACATTTGATTTCGTCTACAAGAAAAGGCATCATATTTATATTTGTTATTATTTGTTCAGAAAATACCAAGGTGTTAACAAAGAATTTATACAAACTTTGAATAATTGCAACTATACGAGTATAATTTAGCGCTCCGTCGTCCAGTATTAAAACCAATCAGCCATTTTCGAAGTGAAGCTTTACGCAAGTCGACGGCCACTACAGTAAATATTGTATTTAAATCTCCTTCTATGCAATTTTATTTGCAATTCAAAATTGCAAACGATGAATTGCAACTTCGCACGAGGATTAGAGTATTTACACATGTTCGCCTCGATAATAAGCTACCAGCGGCGTAAAACAAATGAGCCATCGGACCAGGTGCGCGAAAGTAGTATGACACAATACGAGCAATAGAAACATGAAGATAATATGGAGCGAATTCTCATTTTGATCCGGAGTCGCCTCGACTTTCCTTTCTTTATAATATCATTATCTTTGCGAGAAGAAAAAAGAAAGTATTATGAGATAGACAGGTCGTACGACGAAGAGGAGGCGCGCAGCAAACATGCTACATTGACTCGACTCATTCCCTTGCAATTCCACGAAGCCGTATCGAATGGTCCCGCTCCGTTGTCGCATCGTCGACGATGACGGCATCTTCTTCTATTTTCGATCGGCGAGTTGCATAACCAGACTCGCCGAGGAGAAATAGAATCGGAGTGGCAATAGACCGGCCGAACAGCACGCGCGTGCGATTCGCGCGAGTCTGCTTCGTGCTCGAGGGTTTCAAACGGACAATCATTTGATAACCATCATCTACAGACACTTGACCGTTCAATAGCATTCTTTAACATCTCCTATCATCGTTTTCCCCGGAACACACACTCAAGCCGTGTAATTTTAACGCTAAACCTGCCGAGCGTAGAAAAATTTACTTGCGTATGTTGTCTTAGAAAAATTACAAGATTTATTTGTAATTTATTAGAAGGTATAATCGAGTAAAGAAATCTGTTGAATCGATTTCTGTGAAAGAAATTTTGTAACTTGAATACTTGCGAAATAAGACATCTGAAAATTGTCGTTTCACCAGTTGTGGTAAGTTTAGAGATAAGAGAAATATTTTTTGTAATTTGAAACGGTTGCTTAGGAGTCGATACAAGGGTTTTGTTTTTAGCGAGGAGGATTACTTAAGAAGACTGGGGAAAAAATAGGATTCAATTTGTGAACTGTGAATTGGTAATTGTTGATAGTAACTAGTAATATATTTAATTTTATACGCATTTTCTAAAGGAATATTGCTCGTAGTGTAAAATGTTCAATCAAAAATCAACTGGGTAATGTAATTGTGCGAAAAGTAGAAATTCAGGACATTAATATAGTAGCTTGGCTATTATAGTAGTCATATAATCAATTTTTCAGTGGTATTTTAAAAATTACTTCAGACTAAGAAATTTCAATGGATTTGGAATATTTTGTCTTCACTTTCTCCGTCGATTTGTTCAATTTCAATATACTTCGAATACGGAACATTGGCAAATACTGTCAACACAGGTAAAGAAAGTAGTATCTATGTAATAACTTAAGATTAAGATTTTTCTTATTCAAGCACCAAGCACAAAACATATTTTCTATCAAAGATTTGTAGTCCAATTTATAACTCGAAACAGCTAGTAAATTTAAAACATTCGTAAATTTAAAAAATTCAGTACAAATGTATATACTACCATAAAAATTCTTTCACTAAAAATTGATCTGAAGTATCACGAGTGATACAGAAAACATCGTACAACTAACAATGTTCAGAAAAATATACATGCTGACAAAGTAAATAAAAATTATCACAAAACAAATATAAACCTAACTGCATCACAAAAATTCTTAAAAATACGTTCACTGAAAATTAATCTGAAGCGTACACAAGTGACAAAAAAACATAATATAGCTAATAACGTTCAGAAAATTGTACGCCCTGACAAAGCAAATAACAATGATCACAAAACAAATATAAATCAAGCTGCACCACAAAAATCCTTAAACATGCGTTTCCAAAACATTTATCCCAAACATGCATAAGTACTAAAAGAAAATATAATGCAATTTAGAATGTTCAGAAAAATTTACGTCCAGACAAAGCAAATAAAAATGATCACAAAACAAATATAAATCCAGCTGCACCACGAAAATTCTTATATATGTGTTTCCTAAAAATTTATCCCAAACATGCATAAATGTTAAAAGAAAATATAATGCAATTTAGAATGTTCAGATAAATTTACATCGAGACAAAGCAAATAAAAATGTTCATAAAACAAATGTAAACCCAGTTGCGTCACAAAGAAAATATAATACAATTTAGAACGTTCAAATAAATTTACATCCAGACAAAGCAAATAAAAATGATCACAAAACAAATGTAAACCCAGTCGCACTTAAAAAATTCTTAAAAATACGTACACTAAAAATTGATCTGAAAGGTGTACGAGCGATAAAAAAACACACACACAAACAGCCACAATGAAACAGAGAACGTTGCCAAAATATCGAAGCCCGCTGAAACAAACGAAAATCAAGAAAAATCGATTACACGTTCTCGTGAACCACAAACATTCCTAAAAACCTGTCCACCGGAAACGAATCTAAGGGACAAGCTAGAACAAACATCGATGCCTCCTCCGAAAACGCGAAACAAAATCGGCAAGTTCCGCGATTCAGCGAACAGCAAGTCTCGCAAGTCTCGCGGCTCTTTGCATAATGCAACCGCGTCGGGTGTGTATTCGAGGATGTCGGGCAATAAGGTTCGAGCCTTCGCGCTGATCAAAAGACCTTCTTTACCGGGCGAGCGTGCCCCGTAGCATACACGTTATCGCCTACAGAAATAACATCCGCGATGCTATTATGGCATCGGTGGGTGGTTCCTGAACGGGGAACAGCGGGGATGGTTGCCGAGAAGAGAAGGGGGTTGGAAACACAACGTAGGATGCAGCCGGTGTAATCGAATTTCATGCGATACTTCTGAACGACGCGTTTTTTCCGCGCTGGCTCCCGAGTCTCTCTCTCAGCGTCGACAGCCGACCCTCATACCCTATTTTCCTCTTGCATCCCTCTTGCCGCCCTTACCACCCCCCATCATCCGGGTATCCGGCGCAACAACGTAGCCAGGCACGAAACCGATGGCTCGAATAACCAATTCCTTCGTCGACAGCCACGGGCGCCGCGTTGATCGTCCGAAGGACGCGAAGATTTATCGTGACGGGGATCGAAACGGGAATCGAGTGATGTACGAGGGCGAAACCGGGAAATTGTAGCGGCTTTTTCGAAGTTTGATCACGTCGTGTCTTCTCCTCCGCTCCCCCTCGACGGCCCAGAATCTTTGCATTCACTTAGACCGGGGGAAGTGGGTTAAATACTGTTTCGCCCCGAAAAAAGAGCCCGCCGCCTCCCGGGGAATAGAATGAAGATGAATTATGATTAATAACCCCGGAAAGTAAGGGGGCGAAACCAGGCATCCACGGGGCCGTTGACTTCTCCTTTCTACCGAACGTCTAAATGCCTCGGCTGCTTCCGCATTTTTGTACAGGTATCTCTTTTCTGACGTGACCGTTCGCGGCCGTTGCGAATCTTTAGGAACGATTATGGTCTTCTAGGTTAGTTCCGAAAGATAGAAATTATAGTAAAAGGAATTGGTTTTATGGCATAATTTTATCCGTCGATGATACGGTTATCCGTGTCTTTACGGTTTTGCGTTTTATCTGTAGATTTCCGTCACAAGGAAGTCACATGAATAATTAAACTCGTAGTTTAATTACTGCACAGAGAAAATGCGGTTTCGACGCACGTCACGGAAAATATGAGAGAATCTTGTGAAGGACTGTCGCCGAGTCTCGCACCAGTACTAAAAATTGTAGTTCATCTGCTGTATTTTGTCTACAAATGTGTCCGCGCCTAAACGTCAACGGTCTGCTAATTACAGCGAAGTAAATTTTACGTATCTGTAAAATGGACGAAAAGCGTGAGAGGAACTTTTGCGAAACTATCTCTCGGCATGAAACGTCCACCGAAAATAGTATTTCACTTTTTGTATTTTATGCAACAATGTTAGCTCGCCTAAAAATCAACAGTCTGTTAATGAGCGCGTTGTAATTTGTAGCAGTCTAAAAATGGCAAAAATCATGGGGGTGCTTACGAAGAACTATCTCTCATCATCGAACGTCCACCAAAAATTGTGTTTCACTTACTGTATTTTATCTGACAACGTTAGCTCGTATAAAAATCAACAGTCTGTTAATTAGCGTGTTTTAACTTTTACGAATCTAAAAATGGCAAAAATCATGGTGGTGCTTACGAAAAACTATCTCTCAGTATCGAAAGTCTACCAAACATAGTAGTTTATTTTAGCATGAGTACTGGACTGTTGATTAACCGCGTTGTAATTTATCGTATCTGAATAAAATGGGCAAAAATCATGAAGGTAGTTTACGAAGAACTATCTCTCATCATCGAACGTCCACTAAAAATTGTGTTTCACTTACTGTATTTTATCTGACAACGTTAGCTTGCTTAAAAATCAATAGTCTGTTAATCAGCATGTGGTAACTTGTATCAGTTTAAAAATGGCAAAAATCATGGGAGTGCTTACGAAGAACTATCTCTCAGCATCGAAAGTCTACCAAACATTATAGTTAACCGAATTGTAATTTACTGTATCTAAATAAAATAGGCGAATATTCTGAGAGGAGGTTTCGAAGAACTATCTCTAATTCTCGTACGTGTACCAGAAATTGTATTTCATCTAACACCGAATCAAATATCGACAATCTATTGATTACCGCGTTGCAATTTGACGTATCCGTTTAAATTGCACATAAATGGTAAGAGGATCCTTTGAACAACCATCTGTGAGCACCACGCGTGTGCCAAAAATTATAATTTATCTAAAAACGAGACTGTTGATTGACCGCGTTGTAATTTACTGTATCCAAATAAAATGGGCAAAAAGCTGAGAGGAGTTTCCGAAGAACTATTTCTGATTCTTGCACGTGTACCAGAAATTGTATTTCATCTAACACCGAATCAAATATCAACAATCTATTAATTACCACGTTGCAATTTGACGTATCCGTTTAAATTACACATAAATGGTAAGAGGATCCTTTAACGAACCATCTGTGAGCACCAGGCGTGTACCAAAAATTGTATTTCATCTAAAAATGAGTACTCGCCTAAAAATCAACAGTCTGTTAATTACGTTCGATTGCAGGACGGCAGGGGAAAAAGGATCTCATTCGCGTCCGAAGCGGAGGAAGACACTCCTCGTCGGCTGCCTAGGCGGCTCGTTTAAATATCGTTCTTTGAGCATTTGTCCAATAAAAATAATGCGCGTTCCTCTCGTTCGCCGTCGCTCGTCCGCTCTGACGTTCTCATTTTAAGCGCGGCGTTCCCGGCTTTTATGCGCGCGTCCAATACGGAAATTTCGCCTCGTATTCAAAGTAGCGCACTTACACTAGCGCACAATTATGAGAGCTCCGGTAGAAAGAGCCCATGCGTTCCCGGGAAAATCGAACAGCAAAATAGCGCAGTCTACGAAGTCGTGAATTGGCTGATCGAGCGTGGCACGTTAAGAGGAAACGACGTAATGAAACGAAACGCGGCCTGGCCTCGGTCAATGACAAAAGTATGTTTTCCAAAGCAAGTAAAAAGCTTTCCCGACAATTCTGATCAAGCATTCGCCCCGCCACTCTCTCTCTCTCTCTTTCTCTTTCTCTTTCTCTCTTTCCACGACTTTGACGATGAAACTTCGTTTTCATGCCGACGCGAGAGCGTCCAATTGAATCATAATTTGAATACGATAACCTCCCCGCCATTAAAGTTTCAATTTTTCTTTATTTCCTCTGCAAAGCTATTCTCAGAAATATCAATTTTCGCGAACGTCCACGAGCGTGTTCCATCCTCGTTTTATTATAGTGACGTTATTTCTATGGATAAATAAACGCTATCTTGAATATTAGTAAGCAGAGGTGTTGGATCGTTTGCTGGTTGACATCTTAACCCTTTGCACTGGGAGCTGTTTCAACGTGAAACCAAGGCATTTCTTTTGACCTGGGATATTTTCATTCTACACGATATATTTCATCTCATGCTATACGGTTGTTTTTACTCTCACTCGTGCTTAAAGCAATTCAACTTTTAGCGATTTCAAAGATACAAGTATATCGACGTAAAAATTTCTTTAAATAATAGTCTGACAATTTTTAGTGGTGCTTCAGAGTCACCATTCGAGTGCAAAGGGTTGATAGTGATAGTTGTAAGACACACTTTTATTAAATGCTTCGATTTTGGCACAAGATTGAGGCATGTGCGAAAAACGCACCAGCTTGTATCTGTTGCGATAATAAATATGCGAATGCAGCTGTTATAGAAAAATAAATATAATATGTACAAGTCTGCAGAAGATGTCTATATACTTGATATTATCAGTATATTAAATATACAAATTAATTCGTAGCCTTTTCTTCGTGAATTGCCTCGTTAAATTACGAGTGGAAAAGTAGACGAACTACAAAAAATACCTATAGCAGATTATTTTTGTTCAGGTTTCGGCGACTAAAGTGATAAAATGAGGTTCCTTATCTGGATCAAAGGTCCAACAATTATTTATGACAAGTGCGTCCATGATCTCCACCGAATTCCACTAAATTCTAAAATACTAAAACTCTAAATTCTAAAATTCTATTTTAAACTGTCTTTCAATTGTTTCACCTTCGATTCTCGAACGATCAAGAGTAGCTGCTGTAGTTGACGGCGAGCGTGTAACAAATTTGTTGACCAATCCGATCGCAGTCAAACACAATCCAGAAGACCGGTAATCACGATTTAATCCAGCTTGTCTTAATTTTAATTTTTCAATCGTCTCACCTTCGATTCCCGCGCTATCAAAAGTAACTATTACAGTTGTCGGCGAGCGTGTAATAAATTTTTTGACCAAACCGATCACGGTAAAATGCGTTCCAGAAGACCGGTAATCACAATTTAATCCATCTTGTCTTAATTTTAATTTTTCAGTCGTCTCACCTTCGATTCCCGCGCTATCAAAAGTAACTATTACAGTTGTCGGCGAGCGTGTAACAAATTTGTTGACTAAACCGATCGCGGTAAAACGCGTACCGGGGGACAGCGTGATCACGGGTTGACGCAGCAAACGGTGAAAGACGTCGCGGCAACGGATTCCCACGTACTCGAGCTTATGGCAGGCAAAGGGAGGAAACACGTTCGGCCCGGCACGGATACCGCGTTATAAATCAACCACTATGAACCATTAGGATGGCCATAATTCGTGGATATCTCGAGGACCGGCAGCTTATTATATCCCGCATATATAATTCGGCGAAGTGCGGGCATCCGTTCCATAGGCTGGCGCGTGTTACACGTTGCGCCCATTTCGACCGATGAATGGATCGACGGAATTGATCGGCGCCGGGGATTGATTGGCGAACGATCGATCTGCGGTGATCGATGACCATCGGACGTGTTGCCCGTGTGCACAACCGATATATACACACACATATGTATATATACACGTGTATATATAGACATGTATATATGTATACGAGGAGACCGTTGCGCCGCGCGTGTCTCGCCACTGTAATTGGATTTAAAGATACGAATCCGCGATAAAGGCTGACGAATGCTCGGCCCGATGCGCCTGCAACATCGTTTTCAAAATATTATTTGCGACTGGAACGCGCGCGACCCTTCACCGGCGAACGTTTCTGCCTTTGGCCCATGATACGGGCTCGCGCGTTGACGTTTTGTAAAAAGCAACACTGCATCCGCGTGTAAATTGTTTTCGTTCGTTTTGCTCCTTTTCCTACGCCGCGAATCTGCAGCGAACGAAATTTCTACAGGGTGTCCTGGAACGATCAAAGAAATTTTCCGAGCAACACTTTCCATCTCCAGGTCGCGATTTGATAGTTCGTTTTCGAGTTATCCACGGAAAACGCGAACCAATCGGAGCGCGGCGAGGGCTGGCTTATGCCAACGTGGCGTCGCCTGTCGAGGAAAATGGCGGCTGGTATAGGAGAGCGCAGCGTCGGTCTGACGACGTGTTTGCTACGAGATTGCATTGCTTTCAACTTGAGTGCAGATGTTACAATATCTTCTGAAGTAACGAGTTTGTGCTATAATTGATTTAGTAGTTTTATGCATCGAATAGTGTACTGGAAAATGTATGATTCGCTTTTAAGTAAACAAAGTTGGTCTTTGTACGATTTTTACGTCTACGTGTAGAAAAAGAGACTTATAGTGGGAATTAGGCTACTTGATATTGTTTAGCTTTTGCATCGAAATATTTTTTAGTATTATGAACGGTTTCGAAGACATTCGATTCAGTCGATTTACATGGGAGACCTTATATACATTTACGGTGGCTCACGAAAGTATTCCGACGCTTTTTTAATATTCAATTCAGTATTTAATCCAAATAACTTTTTTAATATCCGACCAAACGTCTTGATTTTCCTTGAGGAATTTGATGCATTGATTTAGTAAATGACATGCGAAAAGAATTTTGAAAAAATTGATATTGGTGTGAATTACATGACAAATAAAAATGAAGCTTTTTAAATATTTTTTATTTAAGCTACGTAATAAAAATTTCAAAGTCGCATCTTGCAGACCTATAATAGTTATACGCATGCAGAAAAATTCATCGAATACGATCGACGTTCATACGAGATGTATGCTGTCGAAAATGGTGAAAATCACAATTTTTCACGATTCTTGTCCAGTTTCTGTTTAAACCCCACAAATCTTACATGTTTCTACGTGTCGTTTGTTTCAGTGTCAATCGATTTCGATAACATTTTCAGCATGTGCATAACTAACACAGATCTGCAAAACGCACATTTTAAATTGTCATTATGACTTGAAATTACAAAGTTTTAAAAAATGACTTTTTCATCTTTTCTTGTAATTTCTACCAATTAGAATTATTTCGAAATTATTTTTGCATATCATTTAGTAAATCGATGCTTCCAGTTGCTCCAGAAAAGTCAAGTCATTTGGTTCAATTTTTACAAAGTTATTTAGATTTAAAGAGTGTTCGAATACTTTCGTGAGCCACTGTAGATATTAGATATTAGATATTAAACTTTCCCTGCTATCGCGGATAAAGATGTTGGGTATCTCCAATTTTGATAATCGAGGATCTACTATATTGTGGATTAACTTCTTAAGCACTGCTGGATTTAGTGCGGGGCTGTTTCTCTGTAAGGCAGAGCACATCGGAATGAAGTGTTTGATAACTAAATTATAATATTTCTTAAAGATACGATGCATATGTTTTAACTTTTTTAATTTTCTTGAATGATTAATAATACAATTAAGTGTGCTCAAGCCACTATAGTGTCGCATCGCACATAAGAGTAAAAATTCCATAAACCAAAAATCTTTAGAAACAAAAGACTTCTATCATTGTTCATCATTCTTGTCTAGAGCCAGCAATGGGAGATTATAAAAATTGTCGGTACACGATATAAGCAATACTTGAGTCCAAAAGTTTTCGCATACGTTGAGGTAGAAACTGACCACCACATGTGTACATGTGTGCAAAAACCATCTAATCGCAAGAAATAATAATAATTCGACTGATTGCGAGAAGAGTTTGCAGCACTTGACCCTTGGAACAGAATATTACACGGGCGTACGTAACATTTACCGATCTTTCGTATCGCGTTCGATCTCGGCGGGCTAAAAGCACGCTGCTGGAGGTTTAGTATATCGTAATGTATTTTCCACTTGCATTTACGTGGCAATACCGGCCACGCGACAAATTGCGTGTCCGAGAGAACGCACCGCGTCATCGAACAGTCAGCGTTGCATTCATTCCGCGCCACGGGCGATAATCGATAACCGGATGGAGGAACCGGATAGATTGTCAGATATCGGCGATGAACATCAAAAGGTAAAACGATCAAAGTCACATTTACGGTGTGTGTCGTTCGAACAACGATGGCGGCCGTCGGACACACACGATGGGTAAAACCGTGTGTTCAGGGGAGGGGCGAGGCCGGATAGGGGAACACGAGCAGAGAGCAACCGGGGCGCTCCGCTGTTGAAACGTTGCTTATCGCAAATGAACTTTTGATCGTCCTTCCGGCGGGCGTAAAACGCGTAAACAATTCGTCTGCTATCGCAGTTTGCGTAGACGCTTAATCGGCAATGACGCACGCGGGATTCGAAACGAAAATTCGCTTCCGGTCAAGCGCGGCACGGACCTCGCTTCGCCACCATTGCTTTTTGCCACCGGACGCAACAAGTAAAAAGCGCCGCGTGACAAACGTTGCCGCTATTGCCGCTCCGTAGAACAACGCTCAATTGGCTTTCGTTCCGAATGCAATTCCCACCGTGCATTTCATTACCGCAATTATGATCAATGCGGTCCTTTGTGGCGCGCTGTTATAATAGATCCGGACGATATTTGACCTGCTCGGGGCCAAATCGATTCAGGGGATGTTCTGGTTCTCTTATTTTCAATAAATCGATCTTTCGTTCGCGTTTTCTTTGAACGACTACTATTCTGTACAGAGCGAAGTGCTCTGTGCGATTTCAGAAAATCAATGCTGCTTTATTACATTCCCTTTTTGCACTTAATGATTTTTAACGGTTACGTTGATCGATGTATTTTGTGAAGTAATTGCTGAGTTCTTCATTGCGTCACAGTGGAAATCGAATCTCTTATGCGAGACTCAAATGTGCAGTGCAATATCAGAAAATCAGTTCAACTTTATTATATTACCTGTTTGCACTTGCTTGATTTTTAACGGTTACGTTGATCAATGTATTTTGTGAAGTAATTGCTGAATTCTTGACTGCATCGCAGTGGAAATCGAATCTCTTGTGCAAGACTCAAATGGGCAGTGTGACTTCAAAAAATCAATGCTGCTTTATTACATTCCCTTTTTGCAACTTGCTTGATTTTTAACGGTTACGTTGATCAATGTATTTTCTGAAGTAATTGCTGAATTCTTCACTGCGTCACAGTGGAAATCGAATCTCTTGTGCAAGGCTCAAATGTGCAGTGAGATATCAGAAAATTATTTAAACTTTATTATATTACCTTTTTGCAATTGTTTGATTTTTAACAGTTACGTTAATCAATATAGTGTGTGAAGTAATTACTGAATTCTTGACTGCATTACAGTAGAAATTGAATCTCTTGGTCAGCCATGTCTTCATCTTCAATATTCAGGGGATGCTCTGGTTCTCTCATTCTCAATAAATCAATTTTTGTTTTCCATTTTCTTTGACGATTTACTATCCTATACAAACCAAACTGCGCAATGCTGTTTCAGAAAATGAGTTCTACTTTATTGTATTACGATTTTGCACTTGTCTGATTTTTGACAGTTAATGTTTTACAGTTACAGAATCTGTTGGTCATTCGCGTTCTTCGTCTACAAGATTCGGGAAATGTTTCGTTTTTTTATTATCAATAGATGAACTTTTTCTTGCTACTTTCTTTAACGATTCAGTATGTTATACAAACTAAAATACCTAGTGCGATTTACCTAGTCTAATTTCCTACATAGTAACTTCAAACAATACACATTTAGTAAATAAATGACAATACACTCCGTTTCATAGATTTCTTAACACGTTAAGCGCCACGCCGGTCCCTAGGGACCGGCGCTGGACTTTCCGTTCAGGCCTCGTCGGTCCCTACAGACCGGCGACAGATTTTTCGTTCTGCTATCGCGGCGCGCGTTACGTTACCCGACTGTTCATACTCTGATTCGTCTATCGGCGAGCGGCCCGGCAAGGCCCGCCTGACGGCTAACCGTGGCTTGAACGAAACGGCACAGAAATTCGGCGTGGCGCTTAACGTGTTCAAGAGGAAGGTTTGAGGAAGATTTTCGCGTTTGAATCATGTCGATAGCTCTAATAGTTTGGCCGGGGCACGACTTCAAAGATTTGCCAAATATTGCCACAAAATCGCTAAATATTGAAGGTAACCCCCTTCTTAAAATCGTGAAAAATCATTAGGTCTCCGATTCTTTTGTAATTTTGGGAACACGTTTCTAGTTGCTCGGTCAGAGTGTATGGCAATTTTTAGGTCGATCGGAATCGAATTGCAGCCGTGGCGCGACTTTGAAATCTCGGGGCGATCAATGGCGAAAATGGGAAAAATTGGGGTTGATAAAACGAAGCGCCCTGGATTTTCCGGATATGCTAGCCTAAATTGTGGGAGCTCTTCTTAAAGAGGAAGGTTTAACGA
>CM052083.1:8580359-8590425 GCA_028453745.1 Agapostemon virescens | reverse complement strand
TAGATTTTGAGAGTTCTGCTTAACACGTTAAGCGCATTACGTTACTCGACTGTTTATACTCTGATTCGTCTATCGGCGAGCGGCCCGGCAAGGCCCGCCTGACGGCTAACCGTGGCTTGAACGGAACGGCACAGAAATTCGGCGTGGCGCTTAACGTGTTAACGAATGGCACGAGGTATCTGAAAGAGTAATATGACAGAGCATGAACATTAGAAATATGGAACAAAGATGAAAAATATGCGAAGAATTCTTATTCTGTTCCGACTGCAAGTAATTGAATTTCACTCATTCAGATCCAACTGAGCGGTTGCACATGCTAAAAGTAATTTTTATTCGACTCGGAGATGCGGCGTCTGTTTATTAGAAGCATGGAAGCTTTAATAATGCTTTTCAATAATGTTTTCAAAGAAACGTCTTTGCCGGCCAATGATTGTGAAGGGACACGAATCTGTGCCTTATTGGCGTGTTAATCAACATCGGCAAAACTACCGGATCCTCTTTTTTAGGCTGTGCACCGGTATGTAGACTTCCGTGGCGTCCGCAGCCCCGGTATAATTAATGCTCGCGCGGAGGAGAAGCATCGTGGACGCGCGATCGATAATTAAAGCCCCAATATCGTCGGAAAAATTGCTGTTTTAATTCAATGCCGGAAAGCTTTCAGGACTCGCGGTGAATTTGGTCGTCAAAGGGTCGCGGATTACGCAAACATGGCCGGGGTAACGGCGGCTGTGGCCCAGTTTTTCCTCGATTTTACAAATAGACGACGACAAGCGGCGGTGTGTAAGTCGACGTTGAACTTTTGCGAGAGATTCGCGCTTATGTGGCCGGCCAATGAACGTTATCGACGCGTGTCGCGTCGTTCCATTTGCTATCCGGCCCCCCTCTCCCCGTCCGCCCCTGGAGCTAATGGAGATGCATGGAAAATTATTGATGCGAGAATAACTCGCGGAAGAAGCGGACGATCGAACGGAAACGGGGAAACCGGCGAAAGAACCGGGACGGGGTGTCCAGAAATGCGAAAACCAGGGGGTGGAAAACGCTCCGGCGAAATTGAATGAACGTCCGCACGGTGTACAAGCTTTTTCGATACAGTTTTCGCGAACGGAACATGGAAAAGCATGCGCGCGACGCGGCGGATGTTAAAATCATTTTGCCGAGCGTGCTTTTAAAAGTAAATGTCTGAATTACGAATTCCCGCTACCGGTACGCCATCTTGCGTCTCGTATAATCTCGTTCGCGCGGGCCGCCTCTTTTTTCCGGACGCGCGGAACCATGGAAATTTAATAAACCGAACGCAACGCGTCCCCAGGCTTAAAAATGCATTCGGACCTGAACACCGTTTAGAACTCTAATTACACGGGAATGTATTAACTGCGCCGAAAAGCAAGGCTGCATTGTAACAAGCCGCTCGGCTATTTTAGAAGACTCCCGCTGGGAAAACTTCCCGCCAGACAAACGAAGCTGTTTGACTTTCGAAACTTGGGAATTTCATCAGATTTTGAAATTTTCCTTCGGGAAATGTTTTTTTCGAGCCACTAACAGCTTCTGCTGACATTTTTAGCAATTTTATGGACGTAGTGTTGTGGACGGTAGTTGAAAATGGTTATTATATTGGTTTCTTTCTCGAAAAAATTGTGGAGTATGTCCGTTATAGACGCTACAATTTGCGACAATTCCTATATTATTTATGCATTTATCACGTACGCTTCAGGATTATCAGCAAGTCATAGTATGATGGATCTAGTTGACTCATTAGCAATATCGTTAGTCTTCGAATACAAAAAGATTTTTCATTAAAATTATAATTGCACAAAATTTTCGAATTTAAAGTCATTGCAATAACATAGTATATTAAATTCGTCTTGACGTCAGAAAGAATCCTGCGATGTTAAAAATATATAATGCTACTTAAAAAAATCAAGGTGACCTTGATTTGTTTGTATAAAGAGCTTTTCCTGACATCTAAGAATACGTGCGCTTGTAGTCTACTGAGTACTGATATAATTTTATCTGGAATATTTTTAATTGCATTATCGGAAATGCTTTAAAAGATAGTGCAGATCAATGCAGATTATAAAAAGAATGGTTGGAAATTTTGATAGAATAGTCACTTTTAACCCCTTGCCATCTTCATCACTGAAAATGTTACAGAAGATAATTTCAATCTTTTATATTGCTAAGTCTACTTCAATGTTTAAACATTGATTGCAGATTAACAACATTTGATCTCGTGTAAAGAAATCACATAAGAAAGATCACATCTAAACTAAGACATAAGATTTATATTTATTAGACTTTATTTAAAATCTTCAACATTTTCAAAGTTATCATAACATCGTTGATCGTTAAAAATGTTACAGAAAAGACAATGCATATCTTTGGTACTGTTACATCTACTTAGATGCTTAAATATTGGTTACAAATTAGCAACATTTGATTTGGCCTAAAAAGAAAGGGAGACTTTACTTAAAATTTTCAACGCGACTCGTCATAATATGGCAAGGGGTTTAATACTCCGCAAATCTGGTGTTACTAATTGTTAAACAATTAAAAGAGAGCACGGATCTAAGGCGAAGAGGATTGAAGCAGGAAATCTGGGAGCCGCTTTCGAACCGGGGCCAGTGCCGGGCTCGCCTAATTAAAAGCGATCTACGAAGAGGAGGAAGCCGTGGACTTTTTCTCCTGTTTTTCGATATTTTGTTTTCTGTTTTCCGAGCGTGCACTCAGTTTCAAGTTCGTACTTTCGAGTCAATCCAAGAGCGGTCTAGAGTTCTCAGACCCGTAAATCCTTTAAGTGTCTCCTCGCTTTTACCACTCAACCCATGGAGTGTAGATAACAGAGCGAGGAGGAGTAAAGCGAGGTACTTGTACAGCTGTACCATTTTTCTTTGCGCTCGCGTCGTCCCGCTTTTCCCTTCCCGTCCGTGCGTGCTGTTCCTTTTCCGCTCTTCCTTTTTTCTTCGCCTTCTTTATGCGCGCTCGCTCTCGGAAGTAATTTCACAAGGAGAGCTAAATGAATATTCTTTGACACGCGATACCCGTTGCTCGTTTTATTTACAGCGAGCGCTGCGAAATTGTTCGTGCCTAGACCCCCACGACGTTGTTTAACGCGTGTGTCGCACATTTGTTGCCGCGCTTTCCACGGGAACGTCCTCTTCGACGGCATACTAAATATGGAACTCGAATTTCGGGAACGTTCCTGTGTCCTGGAACGGCTCCTCCGAGGACACAACGTGATCTATACGGCTAAACGATCTGAGCTTCTAATTAACCCTTTTAGTGCCGAGCCTAAAAATTTCGATTAACCGAAAAACTAAATAAATTAGAAATCTGCACGTTGATATACAGTGCGAGGAATTAACCTTTTAGGCACGGTTGAATTTTGTGCGGGGCAGTTTCTCTGTACGGCAGAGAACATTGAATATTGAACAAGTCTTTGAAGGTCAACAAAGGTCATTTCCAGCAACAAAGATAAAATAATCTTAGATGTGCAGAAGGTTGCTATGCGATTGAAGTTTTTCGAGCGAAATAGTTCTGTAGGTTGTCGAATGTAACAGCGAAACCGAAAAGTGAAATATTCCAGCATTTGTCAGACAATTCTCCAAACCAGGAGGATTAATCGATGTGTACCATGTCAATTTCCGTGCGCATTTATAATTCATTAATAACAGCTTGTTGGTATAGAACGTGCAAATATTTAATAAAACAAAGCCATTTGCGGCCAATACTGCCGTTCATAATTATGGAATTAAGCCGGTTGTTTGATAGTTTTTGTTTAAATGTTTATCATGAGTATTATATATATGTCAAAGTATTATTTAAGCAAGAACAAAATAGAAACATTGCTTATTAACCCTTTGCTCTCGAATGGTGACTCTCAGGCGCCACTAAAAATAGCTGCAGCATTGTTTAAAACAATCTCAGCATCACTATGCTTGTATCAAAGAGATTCGTAAAAATTGATACGTTGCAAGGACGAGTACTAGTAACCAAATTTCGTATGCATAAGATGAAATATACCGCGTAGGATAATAATATTTTAGGTCAGAAAAAATGCCTTGGGGTTGGAGGTAAAACAACTTCGAGTGCAAAGGGTTAACTGCATACCATGCATTTGCCTGTGATTGATTCTGACTTGACCCGCGTAATCAAATTCTGACAGATCCGATACACTCCCGTGGAAGAAGATTTTTAAAGAACCAAATTTCCCCGAGGACCCAAAATTTCCAGAATGGATCGACATCGCAACTTTCTTTCAGGTGCGTGCGCGGAATAGAGTTCAGCGTACCGGTTGGTTTGAAAAAGGGAAACAGAAGGGAGAAAATAAAAAAAATGTCTTCGCCGCCCCAGTTTGCGCCGGTTGGCATGGCAGGCCGAAAGCTCTTCAGTAAATCCAGCTTAAAGCAGCTGTGTAAACGTTGACCTATATTACAATCACGGCTGGAGCGGGCGGCTCCGCGTTAGGCGACGCCATCGGCATCCCCTAACCGGCTACAAAGTCGCTTGTGGCCCACGTGGCCAATCTACGCTATACACACTGTGTGCGATCGAACGCCCACGCAAACCGCCGCAAACCGCTCGCAATCGTTTCTTCGTGGGGTGTGGGGGAGAGGCGAAACTATGCACCGAGGACTATCGTCCTGATTCTACCATCATGTTCATTCAATTCAATTCCAATGCATCGTCTCATCGACCAAACAACCTTTTCCAATTCGCATCTCTTCAATCTACATTGCTTTCTAACGGTCCGTCGAAAAATCAATTTTACCGTTAATGAAATAGTATTAAAAACAAGAAATATTCTTCGAACGTTTTAGCTATTGATCGAATCTTTTGATTTTTGTCATATACGCATAAAATCAGCAATCTACTGATTATGTTGATACCTGAGGACCGTTGGAAAATTAATTTTACTGATAAATGTATAATATGTCTACAAGTACTCATTTCTAACAGTGTATCACAATATACGAATTGTAAAACGATGAAATTAAAGCTTTAATTGCAGTTAGTGCCTGAGGACGCTTGGAAAATTGATTTTACTGTTAAATGTATAATATTTGTACCGCCATACGTATCGAATGGTATATCCCTGCGTACAGACCTCACAAACGGACATCAAAATACCGTAGACTGCGGTGTCGACGTAGTCTAACCTTTTCACCGACCACTTAATTAGTGTTCGGCACCGGCCTCATGCTCCTACGCTACGCTGCGCGCGTACGCCGAGCTCCAACTTATGGATAGACGGGTTTCTTCGCGAAGCAACCCTTTTCAGACACGCCCACCGAGCTACTAACTTTCGGCTGTCGGCTTCTTCCTTTCTTGGGCCTGAATTCAACCTGGTTCAAGCACTTGTCCAGCTTTTGAAGGTTTGTGTCTCTTTTGTTTCTATCATGGCTTTGGGCAACTTCTGTGGAATATGTTAAAATCATCTTCCAAAGGAACCAAAGACGAACGAGCCAATTCAACAGTGCTAAGTTACAGTCGAAATGTCACATACATACGAACAACAGTCTCTCCAATGCAAACAACGTTGCTGTTCTTTTTGCTATGAGCATCTGAAACTGAATGCACATTTATCTAGACAAACTCTAAATACATTTCGTACTACTGATAATTAACCCCTTGGCATACCATTTTCTTCATAATTAAATTGTGGGGGAACGTTTCGTTCTGGGTCCGCTAGAAGACTCGTCAGTAAGCATATACTGCTTTAGACATTGGGATATTAGAAAGCGGTTATGGACTGTACATATGTATTTAAAGAGGAAGGTTTGGGGAAGATTTTCCCGTTCGAATCGTGTCGATAGCTCTAATAGTTTGGTCAGCGGACGTCTTCAAAGATTGCCAAATATTGCCGAATATTGAAAGGACGTATCCCCCCCTGCCAAAAACCGTGAAAAATTGGGGAAAAATTTGTAGGTCCCAGATTATTTTGTAATTTTGGCTACACATTTCTAGACGCACGGTCAGAGCTAAAAGGTAGCTTCCTGAAGTCCCCTGAAATGCTAGCCTCGGTATGTCGATCACGAGTCTGCCTCGATGTTATAGTGCAAGGAGACAACGCAGATTCCAAGCGCTGCGATTTAAGTGGTCAATACACATTTGGCAATCTTCCTCTACCTACAACGCTACACATTCTCATTCTCTCTTCCCGTTTCTTGGAACTGTCCTTCGCTCGGTGTTTGACCAGCTGTTTCTCGTTTCCTGCGCGATAGCTAAAACGGCCATGAAACTCGAGTTAACCTTTCGAACAGTGCCGTGCCGTGCTCTATTCGTTGTTAACGATGTTAGCCCCGTTTTCGACGAATTTCTTCACGAAATCAGCGACCACCGTTCCACCCGGTCGATGTCCGTTCGCACGCTTTTGCATTCCGTTCGGTGTACGTTTCTGCTTGCGAATTCTGCTCTCACTCCGGTTGTTTCTGGCGTGGCCGAGCGAAATAGTTCAGCCACCGTTCGTTTCGTTTACGACGCTACCACCGTGCGATCACGCGTTTTTCGAACTGGTATGGCTGTTTGATACACACGCTGCTTATTCAGCAACGACCGATGCCGCGAGTCTCGAAACCCTGATCGATAGAGCCACTTTAATCGGTGGCGGCAGCCTGCGAGTTTCGATTCAAATTCTCTTACAGCGCGGACGTTCAAAGTGAGGCGACTCGTGCGTTTTACACGCTAGAATGAAGAGACATCTATCGTCACAACTGGGTATAATATTATTTTAAATAGCAAATAATCTATTTCATTTGAAATCATACTTGTATTCTTAAAAATCTCATGTTTTATTCGTTTGAGAAAATGTTCAACATTGTATTTGAAGTATAGCTATACTATAATAGCAACGTCGTCAGAATAACATTTTGAATACAGTAATAGTAAAATATTAGGTGAAATAGTAAATAGTTTATTTCATTTTAAATCGCTCGTGCACTTTCTATACCAAATATATAATTTTTTAACACGTTTTGAAAATAGTATTTGAAATATTATAATACTGAAATATTATTTCAAGCAGTAAATAGTCTATTTTATTTAAACTCGTACGTGCACTTTTAAAAACCAATTGCTAGAAAAAGTTTTCGGTGTAGTATTTGAAATAGTAGTTAATTTGCAGGGTGCTCAAAATAGTGAGAATTTGAGGGAGTTATTCTACATGAGAATCTAAATCGAAAATATGGAATAAATTTTTCACATTTCACTTCTCGTTTTCGAGAAAATCGAATTCGAAAATGTTATGGTTTCGATGCATTTTAATATTACCTATTTCCTCAATCTATTTTCACCGTTGAGAACTATTTCAAATATCAGTTAACTCTAAATTCAAATATTTTATTTCACAATTTACACAGTAAAAATAATATTCTATTTTATATTTCAAATTATCCAAATAAACTATTTTATTTGCCGATATTTTAATAAAATTTATTAGGGATCAAGTTTTTCCAATAGCCTTACAATTTTTCTTTTCTATTAATTTCACATTAATTTCAGTTCAAAGTGCACAAAATCTGCAGTCTAATGATCGCCTATAACAATGTTTATAAAAGGCACGAGTCGATGAAATAAAATTTTTGTCGAAGCGATCAAACAGTCTACCGTGTATCGTCAAGTAGAATCAGTCTACATTGGTCAGACAAAGTGAAACACGAACTGCACGAATTTTTATAAATCGAAAAAAGAAAACGACACCATTTAAACTATATATCCAGTATTGATTAAATTTAAATTTCGATATCCACCGTGTTATTAATATTAGAATATTTTTTACAAATTTTCCATAGCACCGTATCCTGCCATTCAATAAAACAATAAAACTTCGCCTTCTTCAATTCGCTGACATACAAATTTATTGCAACGTCTGTTGTCTTTGTGTTGTTAATAACAAGTTCCACGGCTTATAGTTGCACGCACGTTGCCTAGCTTAGCGTAAAATAAATATACTTCGAGGACTTTCGGTTCGTGCTCAGAAATAGGTGACACGACTCGAAATTTTATAATACACCACATCGTATCGGGTTGTGTGAAGCGAAACGTGATAGTGTCCGTTACTTTCACGCACTCTATCATCGTTTTTTTTATCCATCCCTCAGCTTTTGCGGAGTTTTCATTGAAATAACAGTAATAAATTACAGACGCGAAAGCGTTTGTCACGTTTGGAGATCCATTACTCAGCAGCGGATAGATAACACAAAAGTCGCGGCCGCTGTTACTCAAATGAATTATATACATATATATGTTTACTCTTTCCGCGGCTGCCGCGGTTTGTGCATTCACCACCAGGACCATCATCTCGCCTAATTAGTTTACCAGAACGTAACAGACAGGGGAAGTTATTGTACGGTGTAGAACAACGAATATTCTCACTCCGAAAAAAATCTGTACCGCGCACTGTCATGGAACACAATGCCTCGAAAAATCAATTCAACCCGAAATCCTTTTCAATCCTCTGACGTACAAAGACGTCTCAAATATTTCGGATGTATATCATGATATTGTACACATCGGATTGAATCATTGTTCAATATTAACAACGAATGTGACTAGCAACGTGGTTGTCGTCATCAATTTTCTATGCGGTTTGCAACATATCAATTTTTAAGGCATATAAACAATTCCTTTGCGAAGCGTGCATAAATTATATCTTGTTCGCGATTTCTATATAGTCTGATGAGTCTTGTTGCGTTCTGTCCACCGTCGCCTCACTTTTGTCGTGATTGGTTGAGGGTAGTTTGAGTTGGAGGAATGTAGCGTTTTTTAATTGGTTGTAGAAATGATGGAAGAAGTGTGCTTGAAGGCATGTGCCTGAAGGAGTATACCCGAAGGAATAGGAAACGTTCAATGAGGGATTATCGTGATTTATTGCAGGGCTGTCTGGTTTTCGTGTCTTCAAATGCGTCGTACGTGTCGTATTTCGTACTTCCTGCTTGCTTTTCATTTATGCGTTACAAATTTGCGAAGACACAGACAACCTTCGGTATTGCTGTCGCAACACCGACTATCCAATATATAGTTATTTATACTTTTTCCTTGGCGAGTCTTTCGCTTGATACAATCCCTGAACAGTGACAAAGTGCTTTGGCCATGAGTCTGTCGACGGGAAAATTAAAAGCGGCAGCTCTATGAACTGGCATTCCGCGACGGAACAGCGGAGAAAGATGCAACTGCAAAAACTCGGGGGCGTCGAACGGGTTAAAAGATACGTTGCCGTGCGACGCACGTCCCGAAAGTTGGCGCGGCGCGAACGCCTAAAATGCCAGCTTTAAACTGAATTGAAACTAAACGAGGAGCGTGTCCCGGATTATGCGATTTAAACGAACTCAAAGCGGCGCATATCGATCGCCGAGGGGAAACCCGACGGCAAGGGGAAAGGGGACGACGACGTCGGACTCGCGTGACGTCTTTGACTCCGATGCGTCTTCGTCGGCGAAAGCGTCGGAAGCTGCATGTCTTGAATAGAACCGAGCCGGCGGCACGCATCTTCAAAGGAGCCGAAGTCCTTTGCAATTCTAGTTCGCGTCATGTGAAATGCAATCATATTCTATTTCGAAACTCGCGAGCTGCTGCACCGAATTCCGACATCCGTTCCCCGCGATGTGCTTGTGCCCTTTACATAATTGACTCATTGTTTCCTTTCGTTCGCGATTAGAGGCCTCGTCGATCAAATCACCCGCAGTACCCTCCACTTATCGTGTACAATCGATTCAGACAACTTTCGACGTCTCAGATGAATTTGTTTAGTCGGTGAACGAAGTTGTAGATGTTCCGAGAGACGCAGCGTTGTTGCACTTTTCTTTTTCGAAAGCAGGTGAAAATATAGAAATTTATAAGTTGTCAGAAGTGCATCGAGGGTTAACCCTTAGCCCAACAATGGCTCCTCTCAGACGACACTGAAACTTTCTGTTATTTAAAACAGTCTTTAAATGTACCATATTTTATGATGCTTTCAAGTGCAGTATACTTTATGTTGTTTAAAAATGTACCACATTTATGTTGTTTTCAGGTGTATCATATTTTATGCTGCTTTAAAATGCACCACATTTGTGTCGTTTCCAGGTGTATC
>CM052083.1:8567794-8580349 GCA_028453745.1 Agapostemon virescens | reverse complement strand
ATATTTCATGTTGTTTTAAAATGTACCACATTTGTGTCGTTTTCAGGTGTATCATATTTTATGATGTTTTAAAATGTTCCACATTTGGGTTGTTCCAGATGCAGTATACTTCACGTTGTTTTAAAATGTACCACATTTATGTTGTTTTCAGGTGTACCATACTTTATGCTGATATAGGATGCATCATATTTTATTTTGTTTTCAGGTGCAGTATATTTCATGTTGTTTTAAAATGTACCACATTTGTGTCGTTTTCAGGTGTATCATATTTTATGATGTTTTAAAATGTACCACATTTGTGTTGTTTCAGGTGCAGTATATTTTATGTTGTTTTAAAATGTACCACATTTATGTTGTTTTCACGTGTAGCATATTTTATGTTGTTTTAAAATGTACCACATTTATGTTGTTTTCAGGTGCAGTATATTTTATGTTGTTTTAAATTGTACCACATTTATGATGTTTTCAGGTGTACCATAGTGTATGCTGATATGGGATGCATCATATTTTATTTTGTTTCCAGAATCCATCACGATTTACTTTGTGTTCAGATGTACCATGTTTTACGTTGATTTGGTAGGTACCATGTTTTATTTTGATTTCTTACATATCCTATTTTATTTCGAGATGTATCATATTTTATTTTTTTACGAGATACGTGTCGTATTAAAGATCCAAGATGCAAAATGTTAAGTTTCAGGCCGGACTTATCGCCTTCTATTTAATTCGAAGCAGTTCTTGCTGCAATGCTTCGCGCGACACTGTAACTCACGTCGAGCGATCTGAATTAATACAAGCAAGGAGATCCTAGCTTTCCCTCGTGTAGAACTATAACAAATCTCTAACAACGCGAAACGTTCCCAGGTCGCGTAAAACTCTAGAATTTATGCTCGTTGTTAGATCTCGAATAAAAGTGAACACTACGGAGTCACGGTTCCGGAGGCAGTCCTCACTTAACAGAAACACGAAATTTACTTCGGAGAGGGAGGAAGGAATTCAAACTCCTTGGTTCTCGGGTCGGCGAAGTTACCAAAAATGAAGTACACGGAGCGAAAGGGCTCGTAATTTATAACAGAAATGTCCACGGTTCATTATGTACATTGTATTACCACTTGAAATTCCAGGGAACAATATCTACACGAATTTGGCTTAACATTAAACTTCATGATGAAGCATCGTGAAGTTCGTCGGTGATTATTTACGTTTTAGAAGAATTTATTTCATTCGCAAATCAACGAACCCGTGTTTCAACACAATTTGAAAATTTAGAGAATATTTATGCGATATATTTATAATAATGCGACCCAGCAGCTTTCCAAACTCATTTTTCTCGAAACTAAAACCTTAAATGAAAATATATACTGTTACTACTATCCGGAAGGTCATTAACTCCTTGCCGTACCATTTTCTTTGCCACCATAGTTATTAAAACTTCGTCGTCGCCAAAAATGTTACAGAAGAAAAAAGAAAATTTAAAATTTCGTGTAGTGTTTTTGAAATATTGATTGAAAAAAATAACATTGCATTGTGAAGATTCGTAAATTTTCAGCACGAATCTAACTCGTTATAATATGGCGAAGGGTTAATTTGAAACCTCGGAATTAAATCTTGATGCAAGGGGTCAACTCTTTCTGCCTTGCCTTCACTTAACTAATTATTTTATTTTCCCCTTGTTGCCTTCCCCATGAATAAATAATTCTTCCCTAAGAAGAAATATATTGCATTTATATTTGTTAGACTTTGTTTAAAACCTTCGGCACGAGTCTAACTCGTAACATGGCAAGGGGTTAACACCATCCATACTAAAAGGACATACTCGCGACGAACGATCAGCATAAAAGTTACAAAGAACCAAGTAGCGAAATAATTTTTAACAACACTGTTACAGAAGAGACGCTGCTAAAAACTTTGTTAAAAAATTTTGTACAAAAATCAAAAAGAATAAAAAATGTATACGTCAGCAAGCGAAGGGCTACATTTCCTTGGACCGAAAAATTCTGTAGACCAATCAGCGATCGCATCTTTTTCGGAGGCAAAGACAGGAAGAATCGCAGGCTTCGAAAGTTTCGATAACAGCGTTTCTTTGTCCTCTGATTTCCATTTGCCGGTTAATCGCGCGTGCCTGTAGACTGGCTGCGCGACGCAGCGCGGCACAATCAGCGAAATCAGTCAGCCCGTTGATAAAGGGGAGGATCGTGTTGTTAATTATCCGTGGAAAGGACGAGAATCATGGAATCAAGGGGGAGATCGCGTGCTGGCGCGACTCTGGCTGTTGCCGGCTCCGGCAAACAAATTTCGTTTGCCGGCGGCGCGAATTTCGCCTCGTTGTTCCAGCGGATGGATCCAATGAGATTCCAAGAAGATTAAAAAGTTGTCAACTGCTCTTTCCACCCAGCCAACCATCCTCTCTCTCTCTCTCTCTCTTTCTTTCTCTCTTCAAACAGGCTGCCCCAAACTCTCTGAATCCGCTCCCTCCCACCTGGCCAGCCTCGTTTTCGTCTTACTATCGCGCCGCTGCCGCCGTCAGGGAAACTTTGCTAGTTAGAATTTCGCGCGGTACGTTCCGAAAGGAAATCAGCCCCTGTTGCAGCCGAAGCAAAGAAAAGCCCGAGTGAAAGCTACACGGTTTATCAAGTAGCAAAGCTGCTTTTCGCGCTCGGGCCACTCCTCCCATTCTGTTGCCAATTACCGGCTGTGTGTTTTAGCGCGTTCCGCGCGAGAAATCGCCGAATATTCGTTGGAACGCAACGAGAACCATTAATTGGACCGGCTTTCTCGAGGATCGCGTCCGATCATGCGTTTCGAAGATGTGCAAAGACGGCTGCTGACGCGATGTTCAATCCTTTCGCTACTATGGGCGACTATAGTCGTCCTCTATGTATAAGATGCCACTGAGGTACTAAGAGCGAGTACAGTCACTTTCCATAAAGTGCCGCGTATTGTACGTTATTTCTCACGAAATAAATGTTTTTTTTTCTTTGAAAAACACTATCAAAGCTGCCTGGGTGTAGCGTAAAATTTTTAATAACGCTAGTGACGTCAAATCACACTAATTTAGTTTTTTGATAGCAAAGATCAGAAATTTCATAAACGTAGAATTATGACACAGCCTGAACGATGGCGAAGGGTCATCGACAAAACCGGATAGTACCTAATTGAATAAAGTTATACTTTTAAGTAAAAATTTTGAATTTTCATTCTTACTTAAAATCCACAATCACTTAGTTGCCAACCCAATAATATTGCCAGCATAAAAGATCTATTATATATTATTCTACTGTGGAATATCAATAATCCATAAATTTATTAGATGTACAATAAAATTATCGCAGGCTGTCAAAGTCAAAATTTTTAATAATTCTGAGCGTCTTGAAATTCCTGAATTATATCGTAAACGCGAAAGTTTGGGCGTCGTATGAATAAAAGTGGTTGTCGCCATCAACATTTGCGAACGATCCAATCCCCCCAGGCGCGAACTATCGCGACAACCGCGAAGAAACGCGGCAAATTGAATGCAAAGTCCGTTGGAAGAACACATACGGGTTCGGGACCCGGTAACTTTTTCGCGTACCTTCATTTTTTTTTATTCCACTCTCGCGTGAGCAGGTGCTGCGAGCCATACTTCAAACTGGGACGCGTATTCGATGCATTCTGTAAAATAAAGTTTCTGCCGAATTAACCGTTCTTCGGAGTTCCGAAAGCGTTCGGGAACGCTAAGCGTCGTGAAAAGTTGCCAGCGTTATTGAATAATTTAATAGCTCTGACCGAGTACGACTTTCTGCTTTTCTTCGACGATTTTGATACCTCGTGCTTTTGCGCGTTCGTCTCTCGATATCTTTGCTGCTTACGTTCGCCTGATGGACCAAAGATTTTCGTATCGGACATCGGATTCTTGGTTTAACGCGTTCGTGCCGCCGCTGCAAATCGCGTTTCTCTCAAATGGTTGCACTAAGAGTTGCGCGATCGCTCTAAGAACGCTTTGCTTTATCGGGAGCATTTTAAACATTTTTATTTTACATTCTACAAACTGTACCGCAATGATAAGCATTTCAGGTATTGTTGTTGTGGGGTTCGGTGTGTACGATGCGAGCGAGAATTAATTCATTTGCTAAGCAATGAATAAAATTCACTTAACACTTAACAGAATGAAGCTTGAGAAACAACTTTTACATTGTAGTTTGTAACGAAGTTATTAGATTACGTTAGTGAAGATACCTCGAGGATTCAGTTAATTTTGAAAATGGTCTAAGTCAATTCAAACTTTAAAAACAACATTTTCATATTCATAATAAGTTTCCATTAATCAAATCTAATAAAATTCTAAATTAAAATGTTGCATAATATAAAAATATTTTTTTAATTTATTCAAATGCAATTCATTAAATATCTCGAAACAAGAAACATGTGACTTAGACTAATGTCATAATTGGGCACATATGAGCCATTCAATTAATTGTGAGCTGATTTGCTTGTTTCTGAACAACGAATAACTAAAGAAACTATTTAAAACCTTATACAGCTTCGTAAAATAGTATGTTCCGATTGAAAATTCGTCATGTACAATTTAATAGAAACAAAATCGTTCAAGCTTTCGGATTCAATTCAAGTGACAGACTTACACAACCCGCATTATCGCGGGGCCGGCGCTCAATGTATTAAGTTAATGCTCGAAGCGCACTAATAAATTCAACTGGATAAACTTTCAATAAACTATTCGCACGCGCCGAACACGCGCTCTCAACTCCATAAAGTTATGCGAAGTGGACCACCTTTAGCGATACGAAAATCCAGTGTTAAATATTCTTTTGGATTTTATTCTCGTGTGAGATTCATCTTTCTGTACTACGCCCCACCATGATGGCTTTCGCGGATGCCATCTCTCTATTAAAGTAAATTGTTAAAGTCAACATACGTGTATCATATCTTTAAGAAAAATTATAATTTTATGATCAAGCACTTCATTCCAATGTACTCGTGTCGAGAACAGCGTTATTCGTCACACATTGCAGTGCTGTGTCATTTACACGTAATTCGTGTTGAACTCTGGCGTACAGAGAAAACAGCCCCGCGCAAAATTCAGCCGTGCCTAAGAGGTTAAGCAATCTTTGGGAATGAGGTTGGTCCTCGAACAAGATAATGGGCGATTGCGCTCTTCGCTGGCCGTACCAGCACAGACGCCGTATTCGAACGTGGCGAGTGTAACGGGCATATCTCATATGCCAAATGTAGCAAACGTAAGCGTTCGAACACTTTCGCGGGCCGCATAGCAGCGCGGGCAGACTATTCGTCGAGGAATGCGGCGAAAATAGGAATAGTGTTATCCAGTTTCCTCTGCTAAAGGCATTCCGCGAGCGTTTGCGAACCTAGGACTCGCTCGAAGGCGCCCGAACGTAACTCGCTCTCGGAGCGTGTTTCCGTTCGAAAATCCGTTTTCCCTTTAATTGTCGTGAAAGCGTGGCCAAAGGTAAACGTCGTCGCGATTCGTACACGGGCCCGTGCACCGTTGTCGGCGCGACTACACGTCAATCAAAATTTCCTGTCTCGACTTCAAACGCGGCCAAACAAGCGATTCCTCGAACGGCAATTTCATTGTCAGTTGTCATGAGAAGTTTGCTCGTTCGCTCGCAACGCTGATCCTTCCCTTATTCTCGGCTGGATCGACATCGCGACGAACGCGGGAACACCTTTCTGCATATTTCCAACCGGCGACAGCCAGGCATCCGAGAGAGTGACGACGAATGCTCACCAGGAGTCTACGCTTCAAGGAAGCGGCGCGGCGAGACATAATCAAAAGTTGCCATGGCTACACCGGATCCCGTGTCACCTTGGGCCACAGGTTGAATATAAGGACGAGAGCTCGAGCAAACAACCCCGCGACGAACACACCCCCCACCATCCCCGTCGATAACATAAGACCTTCTTTCAATTACGAGCGCCCCGCAGACGCGATCTTCCGTTCGAAATCAATCCGACTGTCGAAATCGAGACGCCCTCGGTCGCCGTTTTCACCGAACGATGTCCAAAATTCACGTTTCCCCACAATTCTTTTGTAATTTCGTGTGTAGACCTTTGAAATGTATTTCGGGAATTCAATCGCATAATATTTAACACATTGAGCGCCGGCGACATACAGTGGGTGTGGAAAGTATTCGTGGAACGACCAATTTCAAATAAAACTGTGTGCGTAAACTTCAGTTATAAATTTTAAGCGAAAAAAAATAATCAATAAATATTCTTGGATATTTGTAGAAAAGATTTCGTGAAAACTAAATTTTCTTTTCTTCAAGATTAACAAAAATATACATCCAGATATACATAAATGCAATTTCTACAAATTAGAATGAATTAATAATTATTTTTATACATCATTAGATATATCAATGCTTCTAGTTGCTCCAAAAAAGTCGAGCCGTTTGGTTCGATATTTAAAAAGTAGTTTGGATCTAAAGAGTGTTGGAATGTTTTTGAAGAGCCACTGTAAAACGCGCCGATCGAAAATCCAACTACATACCGTTGGACAAAGACCCGTCGAAACAAGCAAGTATTCAAATATAATATTCGAGCGTAGCCATTGCGATAAGAAACAACAGCGTTTCCACCCAATAAACGACGCTCGCGTAAAAGGGGTGATCCGCTTGCGAAAAAAGGGGGTCATAAAAAATTACATTTGCAGGCTGGACCGGTGTTTGGTCACAATACATTCGGCCATCGAAACAAAATGAACGAGGGAGGGGGGAGGGGTGTATAGGGTCAGACCTAGTACAATATTGATCGGAATTGGTTAAAATCACTTTCGATGGCTCGTACGGGCGACAATGGTCTATACAGAGTGAGAGAGAGGGGGAGAGAGAGAGAGAGAGAGAGAGAGAGAGAGCGTGGTAGAGGAAAAGGAGGGTGTACGGGGTGTACTCGATTCGAAAATCGATAACACGGAAAGCCGCTTGATTTAGGCCGATATCAGTAAGGGGATAATGTATGGTAAAGCCAACGAGTACGAGCACGCATAAACGAAAACGTCCCTTGTATGCGTGCTATCGTGTACGAACCGCGAACGCGAGGGAGACGCGATTTACATACCAATTAGAGCGCCGCTACCACCCCCTCTGCGCCTCTCTTCCAGCACTTCAACCCCCTGCTCGTACCCCCGATAACCCTTCAAAAAGCCCAGTTTTCTCGGTCCCGAATGTAACCGTAATAAAATCTGGCCGATACACCGAGCTCGCGCACGCGCGCTCGCGGTCATATAATAAGCAATTTGCATAAACCCCTTCGATTCCGCGGCGCGACACCCCCGGCCAACCCCTCGTAAAATGAACAGACCCTTTTTTAAATAGTCACGAGCGAAGCGACGCCCCACCACAGGGTTCCTCTACAACCGCGATTCACCTGGCTCGTTATCTGTTCGCGATTCCATCGCGGGACGTCGCGACGCTTGTTTGCGAAAACGCGTCCGAGAACTCGTGATCGGCGACAGGGGTGTGCGATGGTTGTTTCGCGTGGACGTCAACGGGGTAACTGTCCTTGGACATTTTGTCATTACTTGCGGTGGAAGAAATTGCGATTGTTAGGACACTTTCAGGATATGTTAATGTAACCACTAGCACTCTAGACAACGTTTAAATTGCCGCATCATTTTTATTTTATAAATTTTTACATCACCACGCATGTATCTAAGAAAGTAAGAATTTTGCTGGGATGATTTTGTCATTCTTTTGCGGTGGAAGAACCCTTAGTATTCGAATAGTGACTCTGAGATACTTTTAACAATTGCCACGCTTTTGTCTAAAACAATTTTTACATCACCATGTATATATCTAAGGAATAGATAACAATTTAGCCGTTAAAAATATATTACTAAAATATATACTGATTCTTTTACGGTTAGGCGAAAATCATTTTTGGATCAACATAAAGGGAAAAGAGGGGACACCCTAATTTCTCCGATTTTAATCCTCCAACTGCGGCACCCGATGCTATCTTGATCCAAAGTATTCAAATCGTTATTTAATTACACGGTCTCTAGCGATTAAATTGAATGAACAGCTGCTATATTCTGATCAACAAAGAGATAAATATAATCCTTAAAATTTCTACTTTCTGTCATTAAAATAGAGACTTCAATAAGTATCCTAGAATTTTTTCAGATTTTTTACAAATCGAAGGCAGTAGTAAAATTAATCTGGACGTAAACGATTTAGTGTACCTACGGTTGCTGCGATATGAAGTGCGCCTACGAACGCGCTTCGCTTGCTCTTCACTTTTTCCACAGTCTGTGCAGAATTTTATATGTCTCTACTTGTAAATATATAATTATTCGATACAACAACTGGTACAGTGCAAAGAGAATTTTAAAACGTTTCGAAACACATTCTATTGAAATTTTCCTCGATATCGTAGAGGGGAGTATGAAATAAAGAAAAATGTAGGAAAAAGTTGCAAATTTCATGTCAGTTCGAATCGTGATGTTAAGTTAGTTAAATATTACAATTGAGCGATCGAGCAGCACATCAAGTTCAACAGAAAAATTTGTTCACGCAGTTTCCAATTAAACGAATAAAATTACACGGCAACATTATTTCAACCCCGAATTATTTCTTTCTACGGTCGGCGCCGTTGCAGAGCGGCCAGTAATTATAATCAATCATTAATTAACCCTTGAACGCAACAGTTTCGCGTAACGGTAACAAATAATGAAGAATAATAGGTTCCATAATCGACTGCATTGAATTCGCTCGTTTCACAGGGAGCATAATTGTTTATTATTGAAAAGCGTATGGACGAATACAATGAACTTGCGATGCGCGTGCCGGCCTGTAATTTACTATTCCATACGCAGTAGAGATTTTCTACATGGAAAACGAAGGGCGAGCTGCGACTGACGACGGTAATGTATGCAAAAGAAAGTTATTCAGAACTGTTGCCTACAATACTTCGAGCCAATCGAAATCGGTGAGCAATACCTTTTCTAGATACAACAAAGTCGCAAGGGCATTAATTATTGATCTCTGCGCACGGTAAAAATAGTTTGCGTTAATCCTTTGCACTCGAAGATGTTTTAACTAGAAAACCAAGGCATTTCTTCTGACCAAGGATGTTTTCATTCTACATGAATTATTTCACTTTATGTACATGCGATTTTTTTTATGTAACTTGTCCTTGCAATAGCTAAATTTTATTAGTTTCTTAGATGCAAGCATAGTGATGTTAAGATTATTTTAAATAATAGCATGGCTGTTATTAAAAGTATTTCAGAGTCACTATTCGAGTACTAAGGATTCGATCAACATGTCCTGAAACACTCCTAGCAGTTACACTTTCTTCCACCGAAAAGAATGACAAAATCATGCTAGCACAAATATTTATAAATGTCTTAGACACACACATGGTGATGTAAAAATTAATAAAAATAATAGAATTCCCAATTTATCATGTCGCCTGAGAATCGCCACTCGAGTGCTAATCATCGTTAACCCCTGTACCTTGCAATCGATCCGGATCGTTGTCGCATCGCAAAAAGGTTCGCGTTGGTAACACTGTTCGCCGGAAGTACGCGCGAATGCAGGTGTCCTGGTACGAGACAGCAGGTTTCGGGCGGAACCGATCAAGGTCCAAAATCGGCGTTGTTACTCGACGAGCGCAGACGGAGCCGAGACAAGCGGATTTCATTAGCGTTCATTAGCGCGGCCCTTAATCGTAGCGGCATGATCAACGACCGATCGAGGCTCGTTTAGGTGGCATCGACCGCGTACCTGGTGCGGCTACCGCCCTCGCTCAACCCTCACCCCCTCTGGCCTGCGTCAAAGTTGCTCGCAGAGGTTCGCCTAACCCCGGTAATTTACGGTCGCGCTGTAGTCTCCCCCCCTGAGGGGCGGGGGTGGGGGGTGGAGGGGTGGAGGGAATTAAATATGTCCTGGGGACCGAAATCCGTTTCCACGCGGTGGCGCACACGCGGCAACTTCCCGATAAGCCGATAGCCGCTTTAACTTTTCTTTAACCGGAAGATTGAATTTCGCTCCCGGACCTCGTCCGTGTTACCCCCTTTTGCTCTCCCTCTTACTCCGATCTCCCGCTACCCCTCGTCCGTGCCGCTCTTATCCAGCTTCTTTTCTATTCCTCCGAACGGCAGCAAGTTTCACGAGGATAGGTATACGGCCATTGTTATACCGCCACTCAGCGAAATTTCCTCGGAAATCACTGTGAATCGCGGATTTACGTCATCGGCTCGAGTGGTACGGGGATGAACGCGAGACAGGGGGAGGGATGATTGGGACCAAGGTAGCGTAACCTTCGCGTTGGTCTACTTCGAGCAGAGGGTGAACCCCGAATTAACTTTCTGCCGGTGACAGCTCGAATTTTTACAAACCGACAGCCAACGGATCTGGATCTTTATGGAAAATGAAAGTGTTCTGCTTAGAGCCGCTGGAAGCCGAGGGTTACGTCGAAATCATTCTGCTCTTTCAATTTGTATTAACCCTTTACACTCCAAGCAATTTTAATTCCCAACTCTTTCGATTGAGAATGAGAATGAGGTGACAAAGTGTGCAGTATGCATATACAGTGAGGGACAAAAGTATTCGTACACTCTTCTAACCTAAATAACTTTTTTAAGATTGAACCAAACGACTTGACTTTTCTAGAACAACTAGCAGCATTGATTTACTAAATGATATGCAAAAATAATTTTGTAATAATTCTAATTGGTAGAAATTACGTGGAAAAGTAGAAAAGACATTTTTGAAAACATTTTTATTTCAACTCGTAATGAAAATTTAAAATATGCGTTTTTCAGAACTGTGTTAGTTATACACATGCTGAAAATCTCACTGAAATCGATTGACGCGGGAAAAAATGGCACGCGTAGAAAGATGTAAGAATTTCTGTAGTTTAAGCATTAACTGATCAAGAATCGTGAATAATTGCGATTTTCACCATTTTCGATGGCACGTAGCTCGTGTGTACGTCGATCGATTTTAATGAATTTTTCTGCATGCGTACAACTATCATAGATCTACCAGATGTGTCATTAAAATTTTTTGTGCGTGGCTCAAATAAAAAATATTTAAAAAGTTCCTTTTTTATTGGTCATGTAATTCACATCAGTTCCAATATTTACAAAATTTATTTTGTATATCATTTATTAAATCAATGCAACTAATTACTCAAGAAATGACAAGACGTTTGGTCTTAAAAAAGTTATTTAGGTTTGAAGAGTGTCCGAATACTTTCGTGCGCTACTGTATATACGGCTAGCATACTAATCAGCGTTGTTTACGCTTTTTCTGTGTGGTGCAGATAGCCGCTGAGGCTTTTCGTCGCGCCTGGTCTCAGGATGTTGCTCGCGAGGGAAGTTTTGGCAATTTATAAAATATGTATATTTTTCTGCTCAAGTTATACTCGGTGTCTGGATTGAATCTCAGTAGCATCGTGCGATATTTGTTACTCAGGGACTGAACACCAGAGTTAAATGAAACGAATCGCCATTAGACGTGCCAAAAGCTGATCTATGAAGAAAGTTACGTTGCAATACCTTTTTCTGCGTTTTTCGCACGTCTCGGCATCCCATAGCTCATTCTAACCGCGCGGATTCTTCTAATAACCTCGTTGAGCATTTATAATTAATTGGAAGATCGATGGATATGCGGCAGAGTTATACGACACTCGTTCTTGCACCCACCTCCGTCGATTACTGTAAAAATCATCCGACGTTAATTAAGATTGCGTCGAAGTTAATGATCCATTCTGAGCAGACGCGGCGGCGAAGCTTCATTACATCGTTAAAAAAGAAAAAGCTGAATTATTAAGAAGCATCTACGTCAGATTGTAAACTCGACGAAGATCGAGTAAAAAGGTTTTCTATCGTTTAACTATACCTCTCCTTCTTGGCTGGTATGCTCATATATCCGAAGACACAGCTATAATTGGCTGAGACGAAGGAAAACGTTCCGAAGGAAGAAAGTAGAACCTGCGTCTTTCAGCGAAGTCACGTATTAGTTTCCACGTTCCTCAGAATTTCATTGTCCTCCCGCGGACCGGGCTAGCAACAATGCCTATCGGGACACAATTCGAACAGGATTTTCAATTTTATATACCCCGCAAGACCAGCCTTTTCCCTGGATCGCTGCGACGACAGCTGGGCGCATGCTAGATATATGTTTCAACGATTGTTTAACTCTTAACCCTCGGAAGATGTACCATTCTTTATCGTTTCATAATTCATGGCGTTCTGGACTATTCACTGGTCCGCTTATCAATTTGCTAGAATATATTTTTGAACGTGCATCTTGCAAATATATCAACCCTTTTGTTGAAACTTGACCGGTGTTTGTCGTTGTTGTGCTGAGGGATGCTCTTTTCGAAATACCTTCAGTTTCTCGAAATGAAAATGGAAAATGATAATTAAGTGTCTGTTAGATATATTGCGAACGGAGAATTAAATTAAAGTTATGCAGATATTGCGATTCGGTGGAATTTGATTAAATAGACTATGTTACGTGGGGCATTTGAAAGAACGTGTGGTGATACTGACGAAGACATATGAAATATACAGGGTGTTTC
>CM052083.1:8554548-8567394 GCA_028453745.1 Agapostemon virescens | reverse complement strand
CCGGCCATGATACAGGTCCATTGCGTCCCATCCAACGATTTGGGAATTTTTCGTTGAGGACACGTTTTGCGATTTGGAATCAGCGTCAACATCGAAACCGTTGTTCTCAAGTTCTTCGGACGAGAGTCCAGAAGAAATGGAATATGTAGGCATTGATTTAGTATATAAGAAAAATTCTGTAAATTTTTAGATTTTGTAAGCTTTGCAAAATCCCCGTTGACGATGGTTTTGCAATATTTTTTTCAACGTTTTCAGCTAGTTCACGTGTCGCGTAGCGTGAGCTATTCTCGATCAATGTTTCCAGGGTATTATGATTTTTGGTCTATGAAATCGATGCCGGATATTATTCCAACGATCTTGCTAGCACGTGCGAGATGTCGCAATGCATTCGATGGGACTAGGCAACGGAATAAACGGGAGGGGGAAGGGGAGGAACATTATCATTCGCGGCACACTTTGGTGCCCCGGAGCATCTGGCCCGCAGTGGCCACCTCGTTTCAGATTAAGTGGCCTCTGAAATGGAAGCATATTTTTCGGTTCTTCGGCAACGAACGAGCGAACTTTCCCCGGGGCCAAGGTATTGCGAGGGTACATACGTTATCCGAACTTTTCCTTTGGATTATGGCGCGTTTTCCAGACGGCCTGCATAAAAAATGTATCCGGCCCCCGGATAACATATATACCGGCGAGATGCGTAGCCTATGCTCGACACACCGTGCTATCTGGATTTTATCGCGGATAATATCGTTACGTCGCTGTTAATAATCGGGCGTTACGTTTTAAGAATGTGGCCCCGGCGGCCAAAGAGAGAGAGAAAGAGAGGGGGAAGCGAGAGCAGGGGAGGAGGGCAGGGCAGTAAGTTATTTATGCGTCGTGACGTTTTTACGGGCCGGAAGAAGGGCCGTTCTTTAAACAGCCCTGTCGCATAAACGTGCACAGTTATGGCGCGTTACCGGCACACCGGTACTTTCCGGCTTAAAAAGAGATTTCCTTGATATTAAAAAATTCAGCCCCCTCGAAAGTTTTCGAGGGCTTTGAATGTTACGCGTAATTCACGTGCCACGCGGAGTACTAAAATCCGCTTCATAAATGTTTGCGATCGCGCGCGATTCCGAAAGCACGGGAAATCAGGTTAACAAGGTACTCGGAGTTACTTTGGCGAATTCTTTAAAATCGCACGACATTTCGCCGGGAAATCGCGTCGGACTCTATGCTCTAATTCGCCGGCAAACATCTTAGGAGTCGCTCGCGTGTCGAATCTTTCATTCGAGATCGACTAACTAATTAGACCATGAACGGATTCCTTTCATTGATTCTCAATTCGGCTCTCTCGAAATGAACACTCGTGTTGCACGCGCGTTAACCGACTGAGAATTCATTTATTTATTTTCTTAATTCAATTCTTTGTTCAATTAAGAACACTTTCTCTTGGCGTGGCATCCACAAATTGTCTTCGAATAAAGTATTTTGTATTATTTTCAATATAAAATTAAATTAAGTATACCTGGTATACAGTTATCGTTTAGAAAGTAGTGTACAGTATAAAGACAATTTCTATCGGGTCAAAACAGGTGGGACACTTTTAATGTCACCATGCCTCAAAGAGTTAAGCCAGTCAATAACGCTTACTGGTAGTCAGTAATTCGGCAGTCGACGTGTTAACATCCTACCGATAAAAAGGCATAGGAAAATGACTGTTTTCTAAATTATTCCACTTGGAAAATTATAAAATAATATGAATTTTTGGTTTTCGTAATTTATAAAGGACGACCAGTTGGAATTTCAGAAATCAAGGCGGAAAGTTTTTCGTTCTGTCTAACGCGATTTGTATATCGCGAAGCCCATAAATTCGTGAAAATCCGGTGCTCAGCGATCGCTTTATCCCCGCCATTATTCCATTTGCGTGAGCATTGTTGCAAACGATCGCGGTAATAACGACGGAACGAAGAAAACCAGACGGCAGTGAAAATTCGTCGAAAAATTCCGTGGTCCCTCGCCTCTCGTCGGTCGCCGGGACGTTTACAACCCCTTGCGTTGCAATTTTATCGCACAAATAGCGCAGCTCTTTCATTTTCAATTTCTCGCGCCGTTTACCCCACTTATTTCCCCTTTTCTTCCGGTTTTAACGAAGGTGAGAAATTCAACGGAATAATTTTCGTATGCAAATACGGTGTTAGCGGGACCCGGACCACTCGTAATCGCGCCTCTGCCCATCTAACGAGGGTGTATTGAATTTTTATTTTACCCAAGACTCGTTATTCGCCGCCGTACACCCGTGCATCCCTGCCAATCAATAATGCATTAAATTTTGCGTCATTGATGCGTGCGTCGCGTGCACCGTACTCGAATAATTCTTATCGGTTTCGGTCGTGTTATACCACGCGAGCGCGAACGTTAACTATTTGAGCGTTCCGAAAGAATTGTAAATTCTTCCAGATCAAATAGAACAAAATTAAACGTTTCTGCAAGCAAATATTATTGGGAAATAATATTTCATTTAATGCGTATATTAATTACTATCCGGTAATACGATTTCATTTAATGCTTACGTCAAATATTATACGGAAATACTACTTTATTTAATTGATACAGCAAATACTATCTGAACGTACTATTTCACAACGTACATTATAAAAATGCTATTTCATTTGATCCATGCCACGAATACTATCTAAAATTATTATTTCATTTAATACGTATCAATGATTCTGTTTAAAAATATTATCTCATTTAGTCGAAACTATAAATAATATCTGGAAAGACTATTTCATTTAATGCATTCATCATGAACCACCTGAAAATTTTATTTCATTTAGTCAACACCACAAATACTATTCGAAAATTTTATTTCATTTACTGCAACCAGAAATATTATCTGAAAACATTATTTCATTTAATAGGTGCACCGAAAACGAGTCAGTCTGTCAATTCTGAATTGAAAATCAAGTTTTCCTGGTCGATGGAGTTTCCAACGCAGTTACAAACCATTCTAATCATTAGACTGAAGGTGTTTATGCAATCTTCAATTTTTGGTGGACAAACTTTAAAAAGGTGATTGGCTTTGATGTAAAAGTTACATTGTCCAATTGGAACGTGTGTTGTAATTAAAATTCAATGAATAATTTAAAAACACGTGAGACATGATTCTTTTAACTAATTGCTAAACCTCTACAATAACTTTTCTACATCCAGAATAAATAAAAAAACATTCTAGTCTTTAAAAAAAATTGTACAACCCATAAATACATAAATATCCACATTTTAATGATTATCGTTAGAAAATAACGAAGACTTAATGGTTATACCAAAAGCAGACTGTGTTTCTCTTTCATTGCCAGCAACTTGACTTAAAAATTTGAAAAGCATATAATTCAAAGGTTTCCAGTATTTCTTTTTAGTATGTAGATTTATTTCTTGCGCCAAAAAGGAGACCGTTTTAAATTAATTGCGAGGAGCGTACGTTTGTCGAAAAAGCGAACCTATCGCCAAGAGAATACATCTGCGAGTCCCTATTATTTATGGTATTTTATTATCGTGATTTGGCATGCACGCATGGCCGCGTATAAAACATGTCGTTAATTCAGCCCGACGCAGTTAATAGTGTTGTAAAATCGAGGCGCGCGAAAGGCGGCGAAAACACGGAAGTGGGCAGATTCCCCGGGTTCGAAAACCGGTCAATTAATATATTAAGCATTAAAATTTAACGCGATTCATACGCGGAACGCCGGTAATTCGCGTAACACGCTTCCATGGCCGTTCCGCGCCGTGACATTTAGCGTTAAAGAGGGGCCCGGTGTGTTATTTTCACTTTTAATCCTCGTTAATCCGAATGGAAACTAGAGGCGGCAGCTTGCTCGACGCAAAGCATGCTTTATTGGCGATAATGTTTAACCGGCCCCGGTAGACGCCGTTGATATATCGCGAATTGTTTGCGTTCGCGCGAAAATTGCCCTATCCTCGCCTCGTTCTTTTATTTATTCAAACGGCGCCCAGCAAATCGTGTTGAAAATTCCGACTGGCTCCCGGAAAGACTGCAACCCGTGAAAAAACAAGAAAATCTCTACAAACAATGTAAAAATTATGCTAAAATATTACACCGTCCCTTACTCTCTCATTATTTCAAGTAATATTTAATAGAACTCTTAGAAAATCGAAAAATTCATTCACCATCTCGTTCCACAGCATTTTTTGTTTTTAACATAATATATTACATCGTTGTTATAAAATTCTTGTAATATTTCAATCAATATTTAAAATATCTCTTTGACATTTACTACATGATTCAATCACACTCTTATTCCAGAATATCTTTCCAGTTTTTGTTTTCAACAAAATGCATTAGATCATCGTTATAAAATTCTGGTAATATTTCAATCAATATTTAAAATATGCCTTTGATATTTGCTAAATAATTCAATCACACTCTTATTCCACAGCTCCATTCCATTCTTTGTTTTTAACAAAACACATTAAAATATTATTATAAAATTGTTGCAATGTTTCAGTTAATATTTAAAACACCCCGTTGATATTCACTATATAATTCCATAACCCCCTTATTCCACAGCTCCTTTCCATTTTTTCTTTTCAACAAAATACTTTAGACTTTGTCATAAAATTCTTGCAATATTTCAAGCAATATTTAAAACATCCTTTTGATATTCGCTAAATAATTCAATCAACCTCCACAAATTCTTTCCATTTTTCGTTTTCAACAAAATACTTTAGACCATCGTTATGAAATCCTTGTAGTATTTCAAAATTTAAAATAGCCCTTTGACATTTAGTAAATAAATCAATCACTCACTCGTTCCACAGCTTCCTTCCATTTTTTTGTTTGTTAGTATATTTTCCAATATTTATTGTCATAGTTTCGATATTATTAAATTTCGTTTCCCAGCTAAAACATTTTGCATTGCCACAAATAGCTGGTAACCCAATATCTGGAGAATATGGTGTGTGTGATCAAAATTGCCAATTGGATGCAGGCAGATTTTTTTGCACGTTTTGTGCCACTCGTGGTCTTGCTGGAACTGCAACCATACTGTCGTCATTTCGTAGCATTTCCATTTTATTCGAACGTCTATGAACTGTTGATACAATATATTGGATAAGCGTGTTGGATCAAAACTGGCTGCAACCCCTTAGAAACGCGCGTACACTTTTCTGCATTTACATTTGCAATATTCAAAGTCTGAACGATTATACGTAACATTTGTGGTATATTTCTCACTGTTTTCATCGTTCGATCGTGTATGGATACACTCGGCATTCGCAACTTATATCGTAGCCGATGCCAGGCAATCAGGACATCAGGATACCCATCAAACTTTGCATATTCAACTTGTTAAATCGAATCGGGAACGAATGCTGTTACGGAATTACGGTATCGTTTATGTTTATACACTGTTGCGCAATGTGCTCGTATTTCTCTGACGCAGGAAAAAGTCACAGAAAAACTGTTTGCAGGAAGCAATTACTCGGAACGAAGTTACTCTTAGCGTTACGGAAAAATTTGCATTTATTCGACGCGAGGTTGCAGATCGCCGATAAAAAAGTTGAGAAGTGTATGTAATACCCGGAACAAGATAGTATTATAATTTGATGGGTCAGTGACAAATGCATCGGCACTTAAGCGATGTTACATCTTCTATGCAACGTAGTCCCCGCCGACAATTAAAATATCAATTAGAATCTCTCATTTGACTACAAACGACAACGTAGAGTATCAGAGATATCAAAAACAAATAGGAGATTGACCCTTTGGCGTGTTGTGACGAGTCAGACTCGTGTTGAAGATTTTAAATGAAGTCTGCCTTCCTTTTTAGGCCAAATCAAATGTCTTTTCTTTAATGTAACATTTTTAACGATGAAGATATGACAACATTGAAAATATTGAAGATTTATATCAAGTCTTACAAATATAAATATTAAGCCTTTCGTTGTAGACGAAATTAAATGTTGCAAATTTGTACATCAATATTAAAGCATGGAAGTAGATGTAGCAGTAAAATATATAAATTGCCTTTTCTCTTCTGTACCATTTTTAGCTATGCAGATGTTATAACTTTGAAAATATTGAAGATTTTAAATGAAGTCTTACAAATATAAATATTAAGCCTTTCGTTTTAGACGAAATTAAATGTTTCTAATTTGTACATCAATTTTAAAGCATGGAAGTAGATGTAGCAGTGTAAAATATATAAATTGCCTTTTCTCTTCTGTAACATTTTTAGCGATGCAGATATTATGATACCTTTGAAGATGTCGAAGATTTTAAATAAAGTCTGACAAATCTAAATATCATGCCTTAATTTTCCTCGAACTATACTTAAATAAATTCGCAATGGCAAAGAATGCGAAATGAAAATATAAAGTCGCAATCTGACTTTGTAAATTCCGATTTCAAGAAACGCAAATTGAAAACTGCAGCGAACGCGAAAACCGGAACCCATAATTTTCTAAAAGACGAACATTGTAGTGTGTGCTTTCATTCGTACGGCATACAAGATATTTAATTTTCAGTTAGCCGTACACGTGATTAAATATCATCAACATGAGAACGCCAGTTAATTTCCAGCGCGGCCCGTGCACCGCTTTGAATTTTTCATAGACGGCTGCTACACTTTCAATGTTCCACGTTCTAAGTTTAATTAATGACAGCATTCGTCGGGCATGGTCCATGGACCGCTCATTATCCATCGTTCATAATGAAACGTCAAAACGTCGAGAGAACTTCTCGAGATCGTTAGGTTACCTGGAACCGAGCAACGCGGTCCGCGTTTATTCGAAGCGTTGCACGCTTTAAAAATCATCGAGCCACTGTGCGAACGCGCGGCGGCTCGATGATCGCTCGATCCATCAGCTTTTCATGAATAATGGACAAATGTTTCCATCCATTATAAATGCTGATTGTCCGAAATTTAGCGATATTAGATGCGACCGACAATATCGTTGCAATGCCAATTAAGAGAGAATTTCGATGACTGATTCCGGGCTCTATAGAGAATATAAACGAGCAATCGACGAGCATGTTTTCTCTGGCAATCGTGCAGTCTCGTTTCCAAGAATTCGATTGCTCTGCAAAATCAGAGAGCGATACGTTCGAACAATAAAATTGCCTTTCATAATTAATTTACTTTATATTCATTCGGAATTCTCTTTCGACGTTCGAAGATATTCTGAAAATAGCTACGAAAAATAAGTAAGATTTAACCCTTTGCATTCGAAGCAATTAAACTAGAAATCAAATCAATATTTTTGTTAGGAAAACTTAAAATTAGGAAATTTCTCTCCTTTTCTATCACAACAAGTCTCGACACGTAAGCACATGTTTATTTGGCGCATGTGTGCCTCTCTATTTTTATCACTTAATGTATGTATACTGACATAGTAAATTAACTAAAATAAAGTTTTTTTAATTAATTAATTAAGTTTAATTAATTAACTAAAATAAAAGCAAAGGACATTATACTGCATCATGATATTGCCAGGCCACATGCTGCTTTGGGGACTCGTCAAAAAATTGCAGAATTAGGGTGGGAAATTCTGTCGCATCCACTATATTCTCCGGGCTTAGCACCCTCCGATTATCACTTGTTTTTGTCCTTACAAAACTTTTTTAGGCTCAAAAAATTCAAAAATGAAGAAGATATCAAACAAGTACTGGTTCAATTTTTCCCACCAAAAGATAAAACATTTTTCGAAAATGGGATATACAAATTGCCCTCACGCTGGCAAGAAATCATTACTAATAATGGCAATTACATTATTTAATAAAGTTTATTGACGATAATAAAAATTTGTATTTTGTTTTATTCCAAAAACCGACAGAACTTTCTGGTATACCTAATACATAGTATATTTTCTTTCGTACACATAAAATTAATTACTCTATTAATAATTACTCTAAACTATTACTCGTACGTAGAACATTTGATTCGAAGTTTTGCGGATATCCGTTCGTTTGCAATCACGTCAGAGCGTTATGTTCACAGCGAAACAATAGAACGTTGACAGAGGTTTGTTTGCGATTTCAGTTTGTTTAAAACCCAAGCAACGATGGACTACCATTTGAAAATTGTCGCGCTGTGAACATTTTGGTTTGTTCCATTCACAAAGTAGAAAATCTAAATTGAAGTGCAATCTGAAAATCAGAACGCGCGAGACTAATATTTTTATTTTGGTGTTTGCAAAGATGTTTACGAGTTCAATTCGGAAATTTAGTTTAGATTAGCTATTTGCACTTGAGAAAGTTGCATTCCAAAATGGAAGCAATATTTTTACCTATAATTGCTCGATTGTACATAGTTTATTTCCTTCGTGCATATGAAATGAAATAATTTTACTCGTACTTAGAACATTAAAATCTGTATGGATTTTTCAACAGTAAATGTAGCGATGTAAAATTTGTGTAAATAATAGTCTGACTATTTTTAATGGTGACTCAGAGTCACCATTCTAGTGCACAGGGTTAAAAATGGCTAAACAATTGGATAGACAGATCATTGTTATTTTTATAATGTTAAACAGTCGCTTTCGGTGCTCCGTAAATTTAAGCATCGAAGTAAAAACAGCAATGTAAAAGATATAACTTGTCTTTGCTCTTCTGTAACATTCTTGATTGTGAAGACGGTTAAGATAAAGTGGTATGGCAAGGGGTTAACCCTTTGCACTCGAATGGTGACTCCGAGTCACCACTAAAACTTGACACTATACATATGTAATGGTAAATGATTCAACTACTGCAATTGTAATAAAAATTTAATTGTTGTAAGAACGAGTAACAATAAAAGAACCCATATCTATAAAATAAAACAGATCAGATAGAATGAAAATATTCTGTGTCAGGAAGAATGTCTTGGTTTTAGAGTGAAATCATCTTCGAGTGCAAAGGGTTAAATTATGTTGGAACCGATTCGAATTTGTCGTCGGGAATATTCGATCGAAGCGATTCGAGGTGTTTCAGATCCCATCACCTAGGTGTTCCTAATTGAAACGGTCGTCTCGCGTGAGCAAACCGACGCCTATTAAAGGCCTTGTCGGGGCTGGAACAATTATCCGAGTGAAAAAACGTCATTGATGTCCGCCGGTGTTCGAGAGCGAGGGTGGTCCATGGTGGTCGACCCGGTGATGGGCCACGGATGTAGCAGACGCGACATCGCCGGGATGCGTTTTCTGCGGGCCATTGTGCGATATCGATTACCGATGTCCGTCGTATTTAGTCGGCGAGACCCGCAGTTTCCTCCGCGGGCACGCTATTTTCTGTTCATTGGTCGTCTTATCGCGTGCCAACCCTCATCCCCCTGTCGCTCGTTCCGGAGGCACGGCTACTCGGAACTCGGCGAGAGAGAGAGAGCGAGAGCGAGAGAGAGAGAGAGCGAGACACAGAGAGAGAGAAAGAGGCAGGTTCAAATTGTTTGCATTGTGCGGATCTCCGATGATATTAGCTATTATATTAAACTCTGAAGAGTCCGGTTCGAAAGGGGCTACGACGTGAATAGCGTTTCCATGGAAGAGTAGGGGATCGTGCTACCTCCCGATCGAAGACTTCTTGCTCGCCCGTCGAATCCTTTTTCGAGCCCCCAGGGATGGATTTTGGGGAATTCGCGGGCCACCAAGAAGCTTCTCAAGATAGTTTGCCAAAAATCGAGGAGCAAATGTTGGTTTATGGATGAAGAAATAAAAGTGCAGGCGATTTTAGGAACGCTTGAATTACGGATTCTTTGTTTTTGAACGCTAGACATGGTCTAGGACGAATATACAAAATATATTCTCGGAATAATATTAATTTTTGTATATGTATCAATATTAAATTCATGTCATGTAATTTTAAGCAGTTCGTGTTTTATGAATACGTACTTGATTATAAATACTTTATACTTCGTACAATGATTTTTTCTACGAGCCCCTGAAATGCTAGCTTCTTGTAACTTTGCGGGTGTCTTTGGGGATGGTTGGAGCTGCTTAAGAAATTTTTTCAAGTCGGTAGTATTCTTAATTTGGCCACGGCAGATAAATATAGCTTCCTCTATTTTTGAGAGCATGCCACCAGAGAAGGGTCGTAAAATGACCAAAAAATGAAGCTCGCTGATTCGTCTGCAACTCTGAACATATGTTCCAGGATGCGTGCCCAGTGTGTCAGTCAAGTTTCAGGTCGATGTCGATCGAATTCCGGTCGTGGCGCTACATTGAAGCTGCAAAGCGCCGAAAATCGAAAAAATTGGAAAAATGGATTTGATAAAATGATTTCTTCTGCAGGCCCATAAAATGCTAGCTTCTTATAATTTTGCGGATGTCTTCGGGGATGTTTGGAACTAGTTAAGACATTTTTTCAAGTCAGTAGTATTCGTAGTCTGGCCGCGGCAGATAAATATAGTATCCTTCATTATTTCGAGGGTACTACCAAAGAGGGGTGACAAAATGGCCAACGAAATTTAGCTCGCCAATTCTTTTGTAAGTCTGCACATATGTTGTAGGATGCGTGCCCAGTGTGCCAGTCGAGTTTCAGGTCTATAGCGATCGAACTGTGGTCGTGGTGCGACATTGAAGCTGCGTGGTACTGGAAATTGAAAAAATTGGCAAAATGGGCTTGATGTAATGATTTTTTCCACTGGCCCCTGAAACGTACCGCCTTCTTGTAACTTTGCAAATGTCTTCGGGGATGTTTGGAGCTGGTTCAGTAATTTTGTCAAGTCGGTACCATCAATGTGGCCATCGTGGCTATAACAATTGTCGTGAAACAGTAGGGATACGAAAGTACAAATAGATGATCGAGAAAAGAACGATCTACGATTAACATAACTATGGTTGCGAACATAATATAACGAACGGGCGTTTCGTTATGATTTATAAAAATTGCAAAACTATATGAGGAACGTAACAGGTTCGGAAAATAAACTTGCGATAGATAGAATTGAGACAAAAAGGATATCATTTGTAAATTCACTATTTTTCCACTGACCATTCTACTACTTTTCTTGCATCAATGCAAATGATGAACACATTTTTAGGATAAACGTTTCGAATACTTTGTATTTCGATACTCCGAATACACAGATATCGTATAATTTTCTGTTAAAACACAGGTTGTTGCGTAATGACAAAAAGAATAACTTCGGAACAGATGTTTGAAAGTTTTCTAGAATTCAAACATCTGGACCCTCGAAGGGTAAGATAAATGTTGTTACCGTGGAAGTGAAATGATAAAAAAGAATTATGGCCCACGAACTATTGTAGACTGGCTCGAGTATCGTTTAAGATAAGAACCCTTGTATTATCAGTATTGTTGCGGACTGGTACCCAAAGCAATCCTCTTCCCCCAATTCTACCAGTCTCCCTATCCATGCTGGGCCATTCCTGCAGGGGTAAATGGATTTTACAGTCCATAAAATCTCGATTAAAAATTATTATCAAATTAGAACTCAACTATTCACTTTTGAAACGTCAACGTAGGGATAAACGCTCCCACTATTGACAAACTGCGGACTGAAAACAATTGAACAATGATCGAGACGAAAAATACTTTCGTTAAACTAATTTCTGCCTAAGATTTTCTATCCAATTAAAACTCAACTACCAACTCTTAAAAATTCATTTTAAAGATACGCATTCCCATTTAAATTTTGGATAAATGAAATTAAGCATTGATTCGAAAGAAAAATAATTTTGTTATCCTAATTTGTGCTTGAAATTTTTTTATCAAATTAGAGCTCAACTAGTAACTTCTAAAAATTTATCATAAAGATAGACATTCGTATGTACTTGCAAATTTTGAATTGAAGACATTAAAATTGATTAGAAAGAAAAATACTTTTGTTAACCTAATTTGTGTCAAAAATTATCTATCAAATTAGAGCTCAACTACTAACTTCTAAAACTTCATTTTAGAGATAGACTTTCCCACTTATATACAAATTTTTTACCGATGAAATTGGTAAATCATATTTTTATTAATTATTTTGTAAAGTTCGTATATAGCTAATCTTTCCGCAGCGTCGGTATAATGATCAGCGTAATAATTGCAGCAACGATCATGTTAACCCGTGCTGATAAAATTCTGAAAAGGGTAGTATCTTGAAAGCAAATTATCGACGAGAAGACCATTTGATCGACGCTACGCGAACATTTATTATTGGCCAATCGCTAAACAACGTAACCAATTAATTAATCGATACGCTTCGAAGGATCGCGGAGCAAGCACCGTTCGGTTGGCATATATAGCGAACTCGAGAGGAAGAAAAAAGAGGTCAATCTTTTTTCCCACATCGGGGTTACTTGCCTTGGTTACGCGAAAGCGGCTATGGATGTGCGAATATACCCTTTCCCCTCCCCACGTTTGGTATCGTATCTTGATCAGAAAAAATGTGCATACACTGGGATCCGCAAGGCTTGAAAAAATTTGGCGTTTTTCTACGATCGACTCATGCAAATTGCACACGGGATACAGGTCAGCGAGTCTTGTCGGACGAGACTTCCGGAAGTATAGGAATAATGCATGCGCGAACGATACTTAGAAATAGTATCTGCGATCTTGCACGATGCTTCCTCCTGTTACTCGTTACCGTGTAATTTATAATGATGTAATCGAGTCGATTACCTCGATAAAACTTCGAAAAAAGTGTTCGTCTAATATAGAAAATTAACTGAAACTTTCAGAAACGAGTGTATAACATGTAAATCATTCGAGGAAATAATTACGAGGGATCGTTAATATTAACCCCTTGTTATATTATGACGGGTCAGGCTCGTGTTGAATATTTTAAACAAAATCTAACAAATATGTATATTCCAGTTTTCTTTTTAGATGAAATCAAACGTTGCTCGTTTGTAATTAATATTTAAACA
>CM052083.1:8527596-8549548 GCA_028453745.1 Agapostemon virescens | reverse complement strand
CCAGCTCCCTAGCCATTTAACAACTAAATATTAAACCCAAAATCACCGTTGAGTGTTACACGCCGCCCTCTATTAAGGCAACTCCCCCTCCAGTGTGAACACGTATCTCACAAAACAGTCTGCTGCTACAAACAGCTCGATTTGCTCGATCCATACGATTCGGATTCGTCTGGAACGAGGATGGTCACCCCAAGGAAACCATAACTCAGCAAAAGGAAAGGCGATCGTCAGCGACCTCGACGCCGCACGCGGCAGGATTCCGGAGGGCGCAGGTGCGTGTCGCGTGTTATCGACCAGCGATAAACGTTCGTCCAATTCATCGATGTTACGTGTGCTAGAATGCGTAGGGGGTAAGTCGGCCAGCAGCAGCAACGGCAGCAGCAGAAGCGGTAGCAGTAGCGATAGCAACAATGGCAAGGAACAGTAGCAACAATAGCAAGGAACAGTAGCAACAACGGGAGCCAGCCGGTGGCGTGCGAGCTTCAACGATCAAAATGGATGTTTGTGCCGATAGCGCTGGCCGTTCTAGCCGCCAATTAGATCCCTTGCTAGCCAGCATCCAGCCTCCGGACTCCCGGAGTTTCTCCGATCGGCCTCCGCACCAGCTATTGTACCCGCGATTCAAGGCCGATTAACGGTTGCTCGGCTCCGTCGAGTACGAGCGAAACTGCGGACGAAGGAGCCGGCGGTTTCCGCACGCGGGGAGGAGCCACGATTAAACCAATAACTATTAATCGACGGCGCACCGCACATTCAGCAAAGTCTGCGCGCCACCCCTTCGGGTACTTGATGCATGCGCCCTCGAGGTTACGGGAGCGTGGGCGGGCTGGGAACGGAAACGGGTCGAGTTTAAGGCCATTTCTGTTGCGAGCCGGCTACGTGTGTCGAGGAAATTTGTTTCTCGAGTGGCTGTTATGCTTGCGCCGCCCGCAACACCGGGACGATTCCGAGATTATTTTTTTCCGCAAATGTTTCGCGTTCTCGGTTGAATTCGCGACCCGTTGCTCTCTCTCTCTCTCTCTCTCTCTGCAATATTCAGGCCGCACCGCGACGAAGATTTCGAATGCAATCTACTCGGTACGCGGTTTGATCGAATCATTGAAACCAGAATTTTTAACTGGTCGTTACTCGTTATGAGAAGGGATTGGCAACGTTCGTCGAGTGGGGCACTGCACGTCCGGCGGAAATGTTTGGTAATTTGAAATTGTATACGTTCGGAGAGGTTGAAGAAATTTGGTGTAAAGTGTTCGAAGGCGTAGAAAATTGGTGTTAATGAGAATTTTAGCAGGAAATCGCCTAATATTAGGTGTTCCTGTAAGTTATAAATTATAGTTGTAATTCTGTACCGATTCTTTTAGTTTTCGGTAGAGCAGTCTGTGTTCTAAATATTCAAGGAAGTATATATTTTTTTACTGTAATTAAATGACAGCGTTATCGTTTTTCGTCTTCCTTTTTCGTGCGAAATTTAATGCAATGGTAACAACAGAGAAAGTTTGCGATATTTGTGAAGATGTATCGAAGGTCTGTGAACGTAAACGTTGGTACGGAAGGTTTGTCGTAGATGATTATGACCTCTCTGACGGGAATTGGATACTAGACTCTAGATTTCTATGTGAGACTAGGACTCTAGATTTCTATAAAAAGGGGATTGAAAATTTGCAGGAAGATGCAAAACTGTCTCTGATAATTACGAAGACTAGATTTTAGATTTCAAAACAATTTATTAATGGATACCCCTAATGTATACCTACACGTATACTGCGCATTCATAATCTAAATAAATACTATGCCACTCAAGGATTAATTACAAACTCCAAGCTTACAATGTACCTAACAGATTTTACTATAATCTCATCTGAACATTGCAGATCCAAGCTGTGAAAATAATGCATTCCTATTTTCATTTAATGCAACGCTAAAAACAATATTATCTTCATATTCGGAACCAAGTTTAAGGAATCCAATATAAAGAACATCAAGCAAAGAGTAATTGCTCGACCTTCACCTCGTCGGTTGCAGAATCAGTGTAAAAAAAGAAAAAGGATTAAATAAATATAGTCTTAACCCGGAATAGTCGTTGAAAAGGAACTTCGACATTTCGCCAGGGGAGTATTTAAAGTCGCAACTAAAACTGAAGAGCGAAGAATTTTAACGACGGAGTAATTGCCGAGTGAATGGACGTTAACCTTGAAAAAGAAGCAACGAGAGGATTTTCGGACGATTACGAGGGACGAAGAAGGTACCACCGACTCTCTTCGCAGTTCTCCTTAAACTGACTCATGTAATTCGAGTACGTCAGCCGCGTTTCTCCCTTTCGAGGCAGCGTCGGTTCGATTTGTGCGTATTGGGGAACCAGCGGAGAGTCGGTCGAGCTGGAGATATACGAGGAACGAATATCCGGAAGGGGCGGTCTGCTGCTCTGGACTATGTCCGAGCGATCATGGGGCGGGATGCGAGGAATCCTCTCTTTCCTATACACACGTGCGCGCGAGCGCGCGTGCTGGTACGCTGACAAACAGTCCTTCAAACAGGACTTCGTGACCGGAACCGAGATCGAGGTAGACGCTCATCGTCGCAGGGAAAGGGTCGGTTTCGAGAGGGGTAAACAACAACGGCTCAAATCGTAATGGCTGATAGGGGAGACGACCGGTGGCGTATTTTGATACGCCATTCGGGAGAGTTCTGTTCTTATAGGCGGGCGCGCGCGCAGTGAAAGAAGCGAGTAGGGTACCCCCATTCAAATTCGACGCAGTCGAGCATGTAGAGACACGCGATCATTTCGTCATTGTTTAACTCGTCGATGACGGAGGTATTTGACCAGCCTCTTAACCACGATGCGCCACTATAGTGGCTTCCGCGGATGTCATCTTACAACACGATGCGCCATTATAGTGGCTTGAGCCCACTCAATTCTATTATTAATTATTACAGATCATATCTTTTAGAAAAATTACAATTTAGTTATCAGAAACGTCATTCCAAACTTATTCAAGTTAAAGTATATGTATCATATCTTTAAGAAGAATTATAATTTAGTTATCAAAAACTTCATCTCCAATTCATTACAAAATTCTATCGTGCCTAAGAGGTTAATGACTGTCATAATATTTAGTCCACTAATCGAGTCCACACCTATTCTTACTTACGAATTTTCTTTTGTATATTTTGTAACTGAATTTATTTGTCACGCGTAAAAGTAATGAAATGGATGACTTTTACTCATTCAGGATTATGTGCGTATAATACAAACACGCAAATTTAATTATTGTTTGTTACATTCTTCGACGAGGATGGTTTTCATGATCATCAATTGTGTTTTACAAATTCTTGGACCCACTTCACTTAGTAGACATGCATGAAAGGAATAAATGGCGACCTCCCTTCATTCAGTGTTGTTATATGCGTACAGTACAGCTACGTAAATTTTATCATTGTTTGTTAAACTTTTTGACGATGGAGGTCTTAGAACGTTCATGGCAGCAATACCAATTATTATTTACAAATTGTTGGACCCACTTCATATAGCAGTCACGCATAAAAAGAATAAAATGGAAGACTTTCACTCATTCAGGACTCTTGGACAATGGAGGTCTTCGATCGTTCATGACAGCTATAATTAAATTCATTGATATTCGTAGATGCTAATTATGTTTTACAAATTCGTGTACTTACTTCATTGAGTAGTCACGCCTAAAATAAATAAAATTGACGTACGAGACATGTTTGCTGTTCTTCCTCAAGATTCTAGTAGTGTACCATTTCTGCTAACATATAAAAGACACTCTCTAAATCCTCATATGTAAATTGATGATTATTTTGAGTACCTGTAGATGTACTCATACTTGTTTAACCCCTTGGGTACGGATTTATTTGAGAAAATATTTGCATGTGGAACGGAAATAATTTTTGGTTGCTTGGAGTAGTATGTAAAGGCAGTACATTTTACGTAAGAATGTATTTATTTCTAAAATATTGGTGACATATGTAGTATTAAGATGTCTTCATTAATTAGAATTGCAAAACAAAAATAAATTAATAACAACAAAATAAAACTAAATGAAATAAATTCAAAGTTTAATTTTTGGTTTGACGTCTTAGACACGTCATCCGCTCTTAGGGGAAAAAAGTGAATGACGTGTCTCAGACGTCAAATGTACCCAAGGGGTTAAATAAAATTCTATTAATCAATCCTTCTATCAGAACCCTTTCACTACATCCATCAATTGCTTCGTGTTTACGAATTTTGTATACTGAAGGTTACACAAAGGTCACAATACTATAAGCGTTTTAACACAATCATAACCTCATAACAATCATAAAAATATGTATTTCCATTAGAAGAAACTTCGATGACCTTGAAATCTTGAAAAATATGATCCAGAAGAGAATTTGGGTCACGGTATTTTCCCCCACGAATAAAGTAACGTTTTCCTCCAACATGTTTCCCTATTATAAAAATATAAAACGAGATATCGAAGATGTTCGAAATTAGACAGGAGACCCTGTATACGGTGTATGGGTCAAGGTAACCCGCCAAAAGATGATAGTAAAAAGTGCAGCAGGACTGAACGCACATCTGCGACAGCGGAAACGGAGGACACGCGAGATTCTCGGCTAACGAAGCTAATTTCATCGTCGTCCAGTTATTAAGATCAAGACCAGAAATTCGTCGACGGACAAACTGCAGGCTTGCAGTTGCATAAGGAGCAACGAAGCGTCTCCGGATAACAATGTTTTACCGTCAATTTACTTACCGTCGCTGCCACGAGAAGACGAGGAGCGGCTCCGACGACGGGATCTGAGGTTTCATAGCCATTGTCGACCGGATTCCGCGCTGCCTTTCCACATTCTGCGACAGAAATTGTTTCGCATTGTATCTTTGCACTTGCAGTTTTATCTTTAATGTACGAACTATTTATTTAACGCAGTGGCGGTCGGCTGCGAACATTTTCGAAACGATAAAAGGAACAAGGAACATTTTTGCGAAAGCATAAATTCGCGTCAGAGTTGCTATGTTGGCTTATTTGAAGCCAAACAGAGTCGAAGTACATTTCTGTTAGTAGTTTAACGTCCCTTAAAAATTCTAGGATTTTTTTTATTTGACTTTGTATCGTTAAATTCGAAATGGAGTCTGGTTTACGTTTCATTCTGTCGTTCTGGTGATTTTGTCTAGAGTTTTAATTTATAAGTCTGAAGCTAACGCGTTTGTTTGTTTAACTTTTATTTTCACAGTTGAACGGCGAATCTTTTCCACAAATATACTAGTGATGATTACTAGAAGAAGTCGCACTTTTATGCATCTATGTTTTTTTAAACGTATCATCGAGCATGCTTCATGTGGAGTCATTAATCATGACACTGTTTATAATGTACAATTTATGATCAAATTAATCGTTGAAGACTGGAAAATCAAATAACAATTTTTATACTCGTCAACAAAATAGTTTTGAGAATTTGTTGTTGAAATGAATTGACAATTAGTTATGAAATTGAATGTGTGCAATTTAAAAGCAGCAGACAAAATCTATGTGAATAAAATCTTGTAATTTTTATAAGAATATATGTATATACTAGCCAATTTCACTGCTCGGTAGGTTTAGTGTTAAAGGAAGAATTTGTATTTTGCATAAAGATTCGCAGTCTCCTTACGAAAATGCAGAAAACAGGATAAGCATATGTATAAATGATGCTGAACAATTAAGCAGTTCATAAAGAAGTAATTACAAAATTTTCTGTTACGGAATCCTTTGCACCGTGCCCAAAAGCCACACGAATGAAGACGCCTTAGGAGAATAGCAAGAAGCCAATAATCGTGTGATGCCAATACAATATTTTATCATTTTTCCGCCAATCGCTGCGGCACCGGAGCTGATAAGAACGGAACATGTACAATACGGGAAATCTCCGCAAATACATTTTTCACCGTTGGAACGCGAGGCTGCACATGAAAAATAAATCACGTCGAAATTCATTTACGTTAGATCGCTTTTTTGCCAATTTCGCGAGTGGAACAGGCATGCGACTTCTGTGACATTTATTTTAAATTATCCTCCCCTCTGTTTCTGCACACCTCTACGGTGTGCGTGGACGGAAATCAATTTCGAAAATTCGGCGGACGAACGAAGAGCATCCGGACCGGGCGAATCGCGGGACCAAGTTGAAAGGTAATCGTAAACTAATTGGAACTAAATTCGCCGGGCGTAATTACGCGTTTTAATTTGAAGCCTCGCGAAAGTGCCCTCTCGTCGGGATCGTGCTCTGCTCGCAACTCGCGCCGCACTGCGACCGCCCCTCCGTTTCTCACGCGCTTTAATAGGGTCTGTATTTTAAGCTACTAATAATTAAAAGAATTACGTCTTCATTCGACCGAGTAGCGGTCTCGAAAGACAAGGGGACGGAACGATCGCGAAATTCGTCTTTCCTTTGTCGCTTTCTTCGTCGAGTGCCTCCTACACGGCGAGAACACCGATTATAGCTGCGCGCACCTACGGGAACTGAAACGCTGCCAATCGCTTCACACCAATATTTATGACGGGAAATTCGAGTCGCTTCCAATATACATTGGCTTGCAAAAGTGGTCCTACACTCTTTACATTCGAATAACTTTTTTTTTAAATTGAACCAATCGTTTCGAATCTTCTTGGATAATTAAAAGCATCAATTTATTTAATGATGGGCGGAGAGGAGTTTGAAAGATTTGCAATTGCTAAGAATTGTATGAAAAATATAAGAGGTGCTTTTTAAACATTTTTTTATTTAACCCCATAATCAATGTTTTTAAGATGTATGCGGGAAGATTCATCGAAATCGATGTACACAAAATCTATTATTCACGATCAGTTTCTGCTTAAAATCTACAAATTTTTACATCTTTCGATGCGTGTTGTTCTTCTCTACGTCAATCGATTTCAAGAGAAATTTTCAGCATGCGTAGAACTAATATAAACCTGGAAAATGCATATATTAATTGTTTAAAAAGTAACAGATGAGGGATTAGAAGAATTCGCCCTTCAATTGTCGACGTCACTGAGGGTTATCGTATGCGAAAATCGAGGTACAAGATGCAAAAGCTGTTTGACGGAAATCACCAAGTAGAAAAATAGATGAAGGGTTAGATTATTTTAAACTACGATCGTCGACGTCATCGGTCGTCATCGTATCCAAAAACCATGGTACAAGATGTAAGGACCAACGCCAAATATTTAAAAAATCTACAGACGAAGAATCAGAACAATTCACCCCCTCGATCGTCGACGTCGATGACGGTTACCGTATTCGAGAATCGATGCACAAGAAGGGTTGATCCAAAAATTGAGCAACGAAACAGGCGAGGTGTGAAAAGAGGGTGTAGCTTTGATCGTGGCCATCGCCGATGGTCGTTGTATCCGAAAATCGAGGAACAGGATGCGAAGGATTTTGGACAAAAATGGGGAAACCAGGTGAGGGTTCGGAGGAACTGGAGCTTTGATCGCTGATGTAATCGGTGGTCATTAGGGGGTGGAAACGAGACGGTGGCTTTTCCGGGGTTGGTTCTACGTCGGATTCGTTGCCGTTGGTGGTCACTCTTTGGCCGGCGGAGTCTGTGGCAAGTTCGATTTCGAGGGCGACGGCAACGCTGTTCCATTCTGCTTCTTCCCCGGTTGGATCCACGGATTTCATCCCCTTGCGCACACAGCGCAGAGCCTCCGCACCGGTTCCCCGCTTTGTCGCTCTTTCCCGGAGCGGCGCGTATCCGCGCACCGTTACATGCATATGCAAATTTATTCTGCCGATGCATTAGTGTACGTGTGTCGTGGCAGTCGGCCGTGCGTGGCTGTGTACGTGTGTACACGCGAAGCTTCCTCGTCCGCGTTGTCGGTGCAGCGGAGAGGGTCATAAATTAAATGATGTAAATGCTCTGTCCACCCTCTGCCGCAACCGAGGAGGGACGACACGCAACTTCCCTCTCTCTTCCCTCGTTGGGCTTGGACACAACCATCCTCTATCTCTCCCGCTCTCTCTCTCTTTCTCTCTCACTCTCTGTTTCCCTCTCTGTCTCTCTGCCTCTCTTTCTCTCTCTGTCTACGTCTCTTTCTCCCCGTCTCTCTCTCTCTCCCTCTCTTTCTCTCTCTGCCTACGTCTCTTTCTCCCCGGCTCTCTCTCTCTCTCTCTCTCTTTCTCTCCTTCATCCTCCTCCCGCGGTCTCTCGCCAACGCTCAGAGTGACCCCGACGGTCTCCGCTCTAACCCCACAGCCCGAATCCAGACCCCTTCTGACTGATTATAATTATCGGGGCGTACCCTGCGGCTCGTCTCGCATGGATGAAGAGGAAAGATAATGCAGCCGAGCGAAGTGCCATTGATTCGGACGCGCCTAACTGCCGTCGAATTGCCGTAAGTGTTCGTATCGACGTTACCCAGGGACACGGTAGCGATTCTTGCTCGCCACCCTCTCTTGGTTCCTCTCTCTCTCTTTCTCTCTCTCTCTCTCTTCCGCTGAACACTTTGTTCCTCTGATCATCGCCGGATTTTCGGGACTGCGGACTCGGATGGAGGATGCTGTATTATTATCCTGCGACGGCCGGATGGAAAATGTGGCTACCAGAATCGTGAACGGGAAGGAAACATTCTATTGTCTTTCACATTGTACTTTCTTCTTCAAGTTTTCTCGCGCGGCGGGACTGCAGTCAAAGACATTTATTTTTGCCGACCACGGGACTCCTCCTGGTGAAGTAGAAATATTGTCATGTACGCTGTCTATCTTATTGTGCTCTGCGAAAGTGTATAGACAGGAACGAGTGACATCTTTTCTAAAATAGAGAAAAGTTGTCTACTGAATGAAAAATTCACTCTATGATGAATGTGAGATAATTTGCGAGTGGTCGTATTTTTTAACCGATTTCGAGGAGCAGGAAGACTAATGAACAGATTGGAACGGAGCATGCCTTCTTGCGTGCGCAGGGTACGCAGTTTAAAGCTTCGCTCGCAATTATTTCCTAAAATGTGTAAGCACAGTATAGAATAATATGTGCATCTCGGAGTCGAGTATACATTTATGTACCTAAAAGTTTAGAAAATAAAAGAAAGCTAGAGTTTAGCTGGACAGTGTTTGCGACCTCCCTGTATGTATTATAAAAATTGATTTAAAAATCTACAGTCTGCCGTTACAGATTTATAGAAAACATTTTGAATCATTAGGTAAACGTGACTTGTCTACGAATGACCGTGGAATTCATTACAGAATAATGGACAGGATGACACGGTAGTACGTCGATGATCTCCGCGCATCTGAATGATTGATTCAATCCATTTCAGCCCCCGGTACTATCGTTTGGTTTTCATAAATCTGAACGGAGAAGAGCTTTTCAGTCGTTGAGTAATGTATTCAATAAAAATTCGGTAATATGCAAATCCGGAGAGCTTTCCCGGACCTGACGAATTCGACAGTGTTCCAATCCACTCGACGATCCCCCGCCCTTCCACTCACTCTCTCGCTCTCTCTCTCTCACTCATCTTTTCATCTCGATATCCGATTCATCGGAAATAACCTGCATCAACCTTTGCTCGTTCTAAATTGCTCGTTTTCTACGTCATATTCGCGGGACTTCCTCCAGGAAATTCAACGAATACACCGTAACATCTTCAACGAGGTCTTGCGAGGCCTGTAAATCTTTTGAAACCAATATCAGAAATATTGTATTATTATAATCCTCTATTTCTTCGCGAATATCCATTTCCGGTAAAAATCGAGGATCTGCACTCTCGACATTCACGACGATTGTACTACTTTTTTGCCACACTGTCGTTGAGCACAAAGTGAAATATAGCTTTGAAGCTTCGACAGTTCTGAGATACCGAATCTGTTAGATCCCATATATTCTTTTACTTGAAAACTACTTGATATTAATTACTAGAAATCTAGATTATACATTATTGGGTAGTCTAGATCATTTGGATTACAACAATTCTTTAAATTTGTTGTTATTATAGATAGTCTGTTTTCTAACTCCAGCTTTAAACTTATTATTTGCTTCCTTTTCTTATTTGTTCTCTGAATTTCTTCAGACTCGACCAAGAAAGGTTACCAATCCGTACATTTTCTTTTCGATAGCTTCAGAACCTTTCCAATGTTCATATAAATATTTGACGGTGACTAAAAGGAAATGGCGGAGGGGTGAAGGGGAAGGAACCGTTTCGTCCTGGGGCTGCTGGAGGAGGAAGAGAGGAAGGTTACCTAACAGGACCTGCCGTAGACGTAGGAATCTCGAAATGCTGTTAAAACGGGAATATACATACATATTGTTACGAATATAGGCTGACACTATCGATATCCACTTAGATGTCAATATAATACGTGAAATTATCTATGTTGCACTGTCGTTTTGGTAAAGACGTAACAAGAACAGAGCAAAGTCAGAGACTTCGCTGTGAATGGAGGTGTGGCACATTCCCTCCTCTTATAACATAAATTATTTTAGTATTTACAATGTCTTTGATAATGCCGCAATCGTGGGGCCGCCCACGTAACAATATATATGAATTGGAGGAGGATCAAGTACTAGCGAGAAAAACGTTCGACTGTCCATCTGTTGGCGAGCGTAAGAAGTACAGCCGCCACAAATATTATTGGGTTGTCCGGAAAGTTCGTTTCGATTTATTTCTATTTTTAATAAATATATACCAAAAGTATTTCTCGTTCACTATTAAAGAACTATTGAAAGTGAATGTTCCATAGTTGTCGCAATTTGTCCTCTTATAGTAAATAAATAGTTGTCCTCTTTAATGTCGCTACAATTTCAATAATACGTCGACACGAGACACTTTTTAAACTAACTAGTTGAATGATTCGAGAAACAAATTTTTGTTTTACCAGCCAACCCGCCAAGAGACTAATCACCATTTCCCAAAGGATCCCCGGTCGCAAGGCTCCTTCGCGAAGATACACCGTGATAAAAAGAAAACAAACTCGACGAAGCTTTTTAACAAGCCAGTGTTATTGTTGACTGTTACGCGGCTGTTATGCTTAGAGAATTATCTTTTTTTCGGTAGCACCGCAATGGCGGCCAAGGCTCATTGTCTCGCGGAGATCCTATAAACGCGAAACTCGCTCGGTAAACCCTGCACGATAATTCCGACGAAGTTACAACGTTCGCGCTGCCATTCGCCGGTTTTACAATACTGCGAACTTGTACGTTAAACGCGTCTTACGTCGAACGACCGGTTTTAAGGTGATACACACTCAACCGCCGACGTGAATGCCCATCGCCCTTACGGGGCCCTCGCGCACCCTTAACATCGTCGTAACTCGCCGCGAAAAACTCAATTACAGGCCAACGAGATGCGCCCGTCTATAACCGTTCGAACATCGACACACCCACTCGACATTGTAACGCTGTAACGACGCCAAGCAAACCGACCATTATAACTCGTCATCATCGTGCCGCAACTTCGTTAAAACAAGATAATGAAATCGACGCGATCGCGAAGCGTCCGACGGCGCACGGTGGTACCTGTTCAACAGTCAAAGCCTATAGAATATTAGAAAGTCGCAGACCCTTCAGGTTCATCGACGGACTAAGTAGCGTTTCAAATAACGCTATCTGGCCTGCCGATTTTTTCTGTAAACCCATCAGATAATGCCAAGACTGTCGTAACAGGCAGTTCCTTCAGAAAGCCATTTCTGTCTTTAGAATTTTAATTTTAATACAAGAATTGACAATCATGTACTAAAATTCATCATAATATTCCATAATATACAAAAATATACTAGAATATCCCAGAGTATACTAATATAAAGCAGAATGTACCACCATATGACATAACATACCAGAATATACAAGAGTATTCTAGGATGTTCAGAATATACAAGAATTGACTACAATGTACTTGAATACACCATAATATACGTCATAGTACAAGCTTATACTAGAGTATAACAGAAAACACTAGTATAAAGTAGAATATACCAACATATGACATGATATACTAGAATATACAAGAATATACTAGGATGTACCAGGATATACATGAATTGACTGGAATGTAGTAGGCTGTACAATAATATACTAGAATATACCAAAATATACTAGAATATCCCAGAATATATTAGAATAAAGATGGATATACCAACATATGACATAACGCATCAGTATATACAAAAATATAATAGAATGCACCAAGATATGCAAGAATTGACTGGAATGTACTAGAATATATCATAATATATCAGATAGTGCATTATCTGCATAGAATTCTGCATATTCTCTGAAACAAACGTATTTTCAACAGTCTATTTCATTTCATTTCATTTCACTTTTGAAAATCAAATATTTTGTTATTTAGAAAAAAGGAATGTTCGAAATAGTATTTTATTCGAAGGATCCTCGAGAAATAGTGAACATTTTATTTGCGTAGGCGATTCTACGCACGCAGATAAAACGGAAACGCGATTTAACGTAACGTTCAAATACTTTAATTTATAGTTTAGATTGGCAAAATAATGGTATTTTATTTACGGAAATTTTACGCTGCTCTGTTTGCTATTGCCGTGACGTCCAGGTTCTCGGAGTTTACACGAAACTGGTCAAATTAATTTTGTGCATGCTATTACTGCAGAACCTTGTTTACACGAGCAAATTAATACTAAACTTCGTACCACACGAAACAATTAATTTAAAAAAAAATGTAAGAAACTTTAAATTTGCGTGAATATCGAATCATGAAATGTAGGGTAACGTCATGGGAGTCCTTGACCTTCTTTTATTCTATAATTTTACTATTTAACAAACAAATGTGAAGGACGATCAGAAAATATCAACTTTCAGAAAACTGCAAAATATCCTCTTTCCGATAATAGTTGTTTAAAAAGTTACTTTTACAAGCTCGAGAGAAAACGATTTTTGTTATTTGCATTTCATTTAAGTATACTCGTTGTAGAATATACGTGCAACAGAACGAAGTTTTTGATAACTAAACTATAATTCTTCTTAAAGATATGTTGCATATACTTTAACTTTAATAATTTTGAAATGAGGTTTTTCATAACTAAATTGTCATTTTTCCAAAAGATATGATGCATATATTTTAACATTAATAATTTACTGTAATAATTAATAATAGAATTTAGTGTGCTCCAGCCACTATAATGGCGCATCGTAATATAAGATGACATCCGCGGAAGCCGCTATAGTAGCGCATCGTGCTTAAGAGGTTAAAGAATGCAACTGGTGTTTCGAGATCTCGAAATTTTGAGAAAATCTTCTGCGCATACCCAACCGCCGTAAGAATCAAAACTTTAAATTTCAATTAAGATCATGACTAAATTTCTAATACTTAATTTAAAAACCGGAAACGTCAATCCACATTTTCTAAATCATATTCTATGAAAGTACATCAGGTAATTTTCATTATTTTTACATTAAAAAAAGAGGAAATCGCACATCTACTTCAACCACAAATGAACGTTGCGCGTGCAAAAGAGCAGCCGCGAAAGGTTCAACAGTTTCTCCGCAAGAAATTCGTAAAAACTGAAGGAAAAGTGGACTCGAAAACGGGAACGCTCCCTTCACGGAACAACGCCTTCGCCTAACGACCACTGCCGTCAACCTCAAACAAAGAACCCAGCGACGCAATTTCACCGCCTTTCACCCTTGCAAAATACCATCTGGCACCTACCGGCAACGAGCAACGCGTTACCGTCGCCGCGCGGTACACAAACAGCGTTATTAGCGTGACGGTGACGATGACGACGACGTCGGCGATGTTGGGAAACGCGTGTCAGAGAAATCCAATCGCGATAGGGGAAACAAGGAAGGAACGAGAGGCGAGCAAGAGGATCGAGATGTTACTGCTCGCAGACGGAGCTAAAATATCCCTGCAAATAACTCGAATTCTATCTGGATTTCCATCTGGATCGACTTCGGCGGGGCGGGGTGAGAACCGACGGATAAGGGGGGTGGGTCGAGCCAAGGAATCGAGGAATTTGTGGTAAAAGAAGCAGAAACCCTGCTGCTTACGTATTCGATCACGTAAGTACACACGGTAGCGACGAGGAAAAAGAAAAAGCAAGGCGCAGCCGGGCAAACGATGATCGTAAGGGAGTCTCGGGGGGTGGTTGCAGTCCTCTCCGCCTACTCCCTTTGCCGGCCCTTTTTCCAAGGGTGGAATATCGGGGGTATCGGTTCCCGCTAAGCGGCGTCGAACGGTGAGAGTCAAAATCCTGGATCGCGGCGCGGAATGGACCGCGTGCGGAATTTTAAACGGGTCCGGAGACACGGATACGCGGGCGAGACGCGGCGCTCGGAAGCGGGAACAATTTGTACCGGTCTTTTGAAATATACTAGTAATCGCGCGGCGCATGCCAATGGCGGGAAATATTTCTGCAACCGCTCTGCAACCGCTCTGCAACGGTTCTGCAACCGTTCTGCAACACGGCCAAATCCCCGAGCTTTCGCTCGCTCCGGGTTCCGCGCGCGCCGCGACCCTGGCGGAATTGAATTTTAAAATTCGACACGACGGCGAATTTTATTGTTCCCGGGAACCGCGCGAATTGATTTAACCCTTGCGCCACGACCCGACGTACCCGTACCTCTTCTCTCATTTCGTCTTCCTCCGCCTTTCACGGCCGCGCGGAATGCTAATGAGCGAAGCGCGGACGAACATGCTCGCAGAACTACAGCCAGTTCAATCAGTCGGGATACCAGGTATAAACAACGCGATCGTGTACTGGAGCTTGTAAAGGAGGTGTATGGATAAACGAAGAGCTCGCAATATGTCTCACCAGTTTTCTATTCGCGTCTAACATCCGATTCCCGAGTCCAATTCGTCGGAATGTTTGCTGAGAATCTAGGTAAACTCGTCGGGTTGCGCGTGATCAAAGCACAGGTGAAAGAGAAAGTGTTGCGATAATGACGCTAGGCAATTGTTGTTCGTTGACTGCGGATTTTATGCGTTTACACTGAGAATTTGACGTAAATTCAAGCGATTTGGTGCAATTTGAAATAGTGTGCAAATTAAAAAATTCTAAGAGCTTGTTGTTTGAAACTAATTAACAATATTGAGGCTCAGTACATACTTTTATATTTGCAACTTAAATTTATCGGAATTTTTACTTGAAATATAGATAAACTCGTCAGGTTTGCATATGATCAAAGCGTAGGTGAAAAAGAAATTGTGCGATAACGACGCTAGTCGATCGTTATTTGCTGACTACGGATTTGATGCATCTATGACGAAAACGAGCTGGTGCAATTTGAAATAATACGGAGATAAAATGCATCTAAGAACCCTTCATTACTTTCATCTTATTCAGATTATTAAGGTGCAGTGCATAACAGTGAAGTCATTTAAGGAACCTAGAAATCTTACTGCATTGCTTCCTGCTCGTTAAAATTACTGGAGAATGAAATACCCGACGTTGTGGCTTGTGTATCATGCAATTAATGCAAACGATTTTTATTTTGCATAAAAATCTGCAGTCTAAAACAAACGTTGGCCAGTAATGATCCAATAATAAAATGCAAGAAAAATGCTCAACAAGAAGCTAATTATATATTACAACGTTAAACGACTTTTTTTATCTAACTGGTGTATAATACATCGCACAACTTATAACAAGTGTAACAGCGTTTCCAAGATGTAATAAATGCACACAACGAACGAACAAAGTGCTCAAATTTCGTGTCGTTGAATATTTTTACGGGCTTCTTGTCATCGATATTTTCAAGAAACATTTTACAATTATTATTGTTGAGGCTTCTGGGTGTAAGCAATATATCTAGCATGCATTTAAGACGCCATGCTGTCGATAAATGGTAGAAGAATCGATTGTTCGGACCTGTTACGGCAGAAGATCCTTTTAAAGAGGCAGATGCTCGAGACACGTACAGGTTCGTCCAATTTTCAACGTCGCTCGGAGTGTTGGATCAACAGTCGAGTGTCAGCCACTAAACTGTACATACGTTCCAGAGCACGACTGCGAATCAAGTTGTTTAATTAAGTCGTCGTGACGGAACGAGCTTTGAAAATGTAAAAGACAGGGTAAACTCGTTCCGCCAGTAAACCGCCACGTGGCGGTGTACATCTTCCTCGCGAAACGTAATTTAATCGCGCGATTAAAGTTCCGGAGAGAGCCCGAAGGAGTGTGCCGGAAGACTGTCCGTCGAGAAAATGGAACTCCTATCCGGACAAATACGGACAGGACGCCAATGGAAATTCCTTAGACGATGTATATTTAAGACGTTTGGGTTCGAGGGGCCGCAAGAAAATTATTTTTCTGATGGCGGAAACTGGAGCAGCTACTTGCTCTTAAATAAATTTCCCGATCTCCAGCTGACTAAACCCTATCCGAACGAATTGAATGCATAGTCAGCCTGAAAATACATTTTCAAATTAGACAATCGACAGGCAGCAGAGCTATTCATTTAAATTGTCTCCAGAGCAGAATCTTGTAAGGATGCTTTTGAACTCTATTTTACATTTTTACTCGCTTTTTTTAATAGTCTTAGAATGTCGAAGATAATGCAACATGTACAAATTTGTTTTTTAACGTGGACAAACAAAAAATATATGGGCGACACGGCAGTCAAAGTGTTAAAGAAAAAAGAAAATAATCAAATCGGAATATTGTGGATAAATTGTTACGGAATATTGTTACTTTGCTAAAAACGGTGATTGGTCTAATGGAAACTGTATTCGAAACTGAAATCTTGATCAGCTGTGGGCCGCAAAGAAATAAAGTACTTAAGATTCTAAGGGAACAAATGGCTTTCCGGAAAAACTGCCTTCTACGAAGGGGTGTTCGTATTATATGATGTGCTGACTGGCCTAATGAAAACGATAAGTTAAGTCAGTTGAAAGATAACGAACTCCGTCGGCAGATCTAGATTTCCTACAAGCTTTAGCGCTGAACAAGATTAAAATGTAAACGTTGAAAGAAACGACTCGATTTTTCGAATTAAAATTGCAACCAGCGGAAACGGTTAAATCCGATTGGATGGTGATCGTTTGACAAGCCAAGAGGACGAGATGTGCGAAACACGTGGTTAGGGTCGCCAGCAGAGGATCATAGTTCCATTATCATCCGCAGCGTCGCGTCATAAGGCGAGAAGAGAGAGAGAAGTCAGGGAGCGCAGATAATGCCGAAGGGAGTAAGTCGTAGTTTACGCGTGAAATCCGACCCGTATGCCGACGTAATCGAAATGAGACGGGGACTCCCATGTACCCCATGGACAGAACTGATGGACAGCCGGTGGTCCGTGACGTGACCACCTGACATTCTTGTCCGATCAGGCTGACATGCCCCAGGGATCATGCATGTGAGCTACCGTGCTCACATAGCAAAACGTCTACTCCGATTTTCCGGCGCCTAGCCACCCGTAGATCCAAATCTACGAGCTTGGAATTGTGTCTGGTGCCCCGCAGCTTCGCTGATCCAACGACCCACCTCCGGTATCTCGAACTGTCTCGTTAATCGTAATTATAATTCATGGTAATTTCGAGAAGAGCCGCGCAACTAAGACGCGAGCTCCACCAAGTCTCCCGGTAATGTTATTGCAAAAGTTCGTCCTTCTGTATCGATTTGTCTGTGCCCGGACTGGCAGCTCTGAGGAGCCATTTCTACGTTTCCGCGCATCACTGTCGCGAACACACCTCGGAAGAATCATGTTAGCCCGATACGGGCGTGGAAGCGTAATCTGACCTCCGCCGAAAATCACTCGCACTGTCTGACTGTTCTTCGGGTGATAATTTACATTTTACGAATTATTCGTTGCATCTTAAAATGCTCCTTGGCACTTCGAGCTATTTTTAATTCAAAATCGAGACATTTTTTTGGCCTAGAATAGTTCCATTGTACGTGGTTCATTTCCCTTCGTGCGTATAGAGTTTAGAACTATTGTACTCGGGCGTGCAACATTTCTATTTTTACCGACTTTTTAAATGCAAATGTAACGATGTAAAAATTATTTTAAATAATATCGTGGCAAGTTTTACTGTCTCCGCAAAGAGACCCATTGGAGCGCTAAGGGTTAATTGAACAATACTTTCTAGTTTGCTCGACATCAAGCGTCTTGAGTATAATAACTGGAAACCTTAACACTCCTATCGTGATTCTCGGGTATTTCTAAAAATTGCTACGCTATTATTTAAAACAACTTTTACATCGCCATGTTTGCGTTTCACTGCTCGGAAAAAATTGAAGTGTTGCATGTCAGATGATCGTTTCCAGATTTTTTATTACGATATTGTTAATGTTACAAAATGGGTTTATAAGAATCGATTAAATGTAAATCTAAATAAGTTAAATACTGTCATTTTTCTGTAACTAAAGTTATTGTCACATATTCACTGAAAATCACTAAAAATGTTACAGAATTTTCTTACACGACTGCATTTCCTTCAATGCTGAGATATAGATTAAAAAAGAATAAAATTGCGTTTCGTCTAAGAAGACAAGCATCACATTTATATTTTTTAGATTTTGTTTAAAATCTTCGACACGAGTCCGACTCGTTATAATATGGCAAGGGGTTAAGTATAACATACTATAACGAGTCAAACTCATGGTAAAGATTTCAAGAAAAGTTTAATAAATATAAATATGACACTTTCCGTTTAAAACGAAATTGAATTGTATTCTTTTATTAAAATATTTAAGCATCGAAGTAAATGTAACTTCAGCTCGCTAAAATTATTAAGAAACTTTCCTACGTTATTAACACTTTAACTGCCCAATCAACAACCTCAAAACCCCCCAAAAATCAAAGTAATTCATTTAACGAAGCAACAATTAAAAACTTAAAATGTATGACACAAAGTTAAACTTCAACCTTCTTCTATCCTCCAGATCTTAACTGAATTTTGTGCAACAAATATATTAATCTACAAATTTATTTTTAAACATGGACAAACAATTCTGTCACCCATATATGGGCGAAACGACAGTCAAAGTGTTAAAGAAAGAAATGAAAATAATCAAATCGGAATATTGCGAAGAAAGGTTGTCGCGAAGCGATGTGGAATTTGGATCGAAGTGGGGTTACTTTGCTAAAAACGGGGATTGGTCCAATCGAAACTGTATTCGGAATGAAACTAAGGATACGGCGGGGCGTAGGTGGGAAAGTTCTGCGACAATTTCACTCGCAAGCCTCGGAACAGGGACGATACTTTCGCCACGGCTCCGGTGCATCGTTTACACGGAAATGCACGCGTGGGTGAATGCACAGCACGCGCCGAGTCCGATGCCGAATCAGCAAACCGTGCGGAATGTCGGGCGACGTAACGTCACGCGCAGCGTATCACGCTACGCAACATGCGAAATTGAAACCGCGCCTCGCGAAATCGAACCAGGACCGTGCCGATGGTGCGCATCGATTGTTCGACACTCCGATCCGCCCGAAACTTATATTATTTTCGGATTAACATTAAACCCGTCGAGCATTCACTATTAGCATTCCGAGCAATTTTAATCCCAAAATCGACATATTTTCTTTTATCTAAAACAGCTCCGTTGAACAAGGTTCATCTTCTTTAACATTTCTTCTGTAACATTTCAATTTTTACCATCTTATTAACCAGTTAGCTGTGTTCAACGAGAATATTCGTCATAGAGAATTGGCAGTATTTTGTGTCATGCGTAAAATTTAGTTAGCATTAGCTACTTAACCCCTTGCACAGCAACAATAGAATCTTTTAATATTTTAATATTTAATTTTCCTTATACCGAAATAACATTCTATTTAATCTCTGATCACATACAATCAGAGATTAACTACAAATTTACTTTTCTTTTTGTCGTTTCGCGGAGGATAAAGAAAATCTAGTCACAGTTAGCAGAAAATAAATCGTAGGCCAAAGGGTTACATTGTAATTTTAGCGATAACTAAAAGGTATTCGTAAATTTTAATATGACCAGAATATTTGGTGGTCAAGACGAAATAAAATCTTTAGATTTTATCTAGATTTAATCTACTTAGATTTTATGTAATTTTTATTAATGTACCGGGTGTCATGAAAATGTTTCTCGTGTTGAGATGATTTGAGAATTTTTCCTCTGCCACAATGTCATACACGATTTTCTGTTTGAGCGATTAACAAAACACACGGACCAATCAGAGCGCGATTACTGACCAGCATTGGTGTTGACCGAGCCGGAAGACGTCTACTGTAGTCGCGCTCTGATTGGTTCGCATTTTTCGCGAATAACTCGAGAATGAAGCGTTAAATTGCGAATTGGCAAAGGAAAAAGTTGGAATGAAATGGAATACCCATTTTTAAAGAGGTCCGACATTTTAATATATTATATACATATATATGATTGAATAACGAAATCGATTGTGAAAGAAACTTCAATAATTGTGGAATGATCATTTGACGCGCAGGTTTAGTATGGAAGAAATATATTAGAATATATATTAGAGAATATATAAAGAATAGAAGAATATATATTAGAATGAAATAATTTCATTCATATTACAAAGAATTAAATTAATTTTTCAGAGAATGTAAATTGGAAATACTACGAATGAACTAAAATATTTTTGAAACTTCGAATTGGCTCACCTAAATGTACAACTTTCTATCTCTCGTTCTTAACCCTTTACCGACCGGAAGCCTATTAATCTTTCAATAATTGCCCTGTAACGAAATGAAGCTTAAAAAACTGCTTTTACATTGTAATTTGTAACGAAATTATTATAAAACGTTACTTGGGAGGCTTTGTTGATTCGCGATAAAAATTGCTGTCGGCCTTGAGAGATCCATTAAAAAGTTTTCAGTGATGACTTACGAACTTAAAAGATTCTGAAATAATCACCGCTCGGTAGAGTGTTAAAAAATTGAAGTTACACCGTTTCAAAGATAGAAAGCCAAAATTGAATCGACGAATGACGAACATTTTTTTTCTTAAAGAAAAGGCTGCTATCGCACGCCGTTAGACTTTTTGCTGGTGCATTCTGCTTGTACGTGAAACCAACAATTATTATTCCGTTAACGGCCCGATCATTTTCCCTTCGCAGAAAAATGTACATTGGCGTAGTTTACGAGCGCATCGTTACACAAACCAGTATTTCCTGTTTCAGCTGTTACAGAGGCGGAAGCGAATTTAGCGTTATCGCTGCTTATAGCTCCATTTACGTACAAACACGCGTAAGTGCTTGTACGTGCGTATTCGCAGATGTGACCTCCGTCCCCATGGAATTCTAGAGATGGTCAATGTATACCTACGTATATACGGGTTGTACCTACGGCCATGTAACTATGAAACTAGACGCAAGTGTTTACCCCGTTCGATGCAAACTGTGCACTAGAAACAATCCACCGAGGAAAAACTTTCGGGGATTAATGTATTATTTGGTTCGCGACGAACAATTTCGGTCGACCGTGTGATAACCATTCGGACCACGAATGTTCATGCATCCGTGCAGCGCTTTGCCTTTCTTTTTATGGGAAGTGTTCTATCTCGGCCAAAACTACGGAATATAGAATTTATCTTCGTCCGTGTTACAAATATTTTTCCATATGTATAAATGTACTAGAATCGTAGCCCTTTAGTAAATGAAATTGTTTTTGAATTTGTATAACTTGTAATATAATTGAAATAAATTTGTATAACTTTTTTAAGATCGAACCAAACGTCTTGATTTTTCTCGAGCAATTAGAAGCATTGATTTATTAAATGATATGCGAAAAAAAATTTTGTAACAATTGTAATTGGTATGAATGACATGAAAAATATTAGAAGCACTTTTTTAAATATTTTTCATTTGAGCCACGTATAAAAAATTTTGAAGACCCATTTTGTAGACCTATGATAATTATACGCATCCAGAAAAATTCATTGAAATCGATCGACGTACGCACGAGTTGCAAGCCATCGAAAATTTTGAAAATTGAAATATAGAAGAACGTGTATGATGCAGAATTTATATGTAGATGAACGTGTATGATGTAGAATTTATCTGTAGAAGAACGTGTAT